>CM065053.1:149328641-149743641 GCA_032883995.1 Coronaproctus castanopsis | reverse complement strand
CCGTTTATACAAACGGATTAAAATATACCCGAATACATTATTGGTCTGAAGACGTAAACATTATTCAAATTAGTATTATGTACCTTTAACTTTGCAAAACATACGTTAAGACATTAAAAGTATCTAAAACTGATGCACTAATGGATGATGGCTGTAAACTTGCAATCTTTAAAATTACTGCCATTATGAAAAAGGTAGAAACGTCTATAACGTGCTTTTTTAATTATAAACTCTTAATATAACGTAACATGATCGAACGACTTATAACGTAGTAAGGTAAACAGTGCTGCCACTATGAATACATAAAATTATATGATTGTATGCAGAGTTTGTTACACTTAATACTGCCCTTCAAACTCTGCACACAATAATTTATATATTATAAAATATACACCCAAGCTCATTAAATCACAAATTTGAACAAACGGCAGCTTCGGCAATGATTTCGTTAACCCATCAGCCGTTTGCTGTTTAGTATGAATAGTTAATTTCTATAATACCTTAGCGAACATCGATGCGGTTCGTTCTCTTAGTGCTCAAAACCGCTTTACTAATATGCATAGCATTTTCATTATCTTCGTAAACGACGCATCTAGTCTTCACACCGACATTCTCTAACACCTCTAATACTCATAAACACTCACTAATCGTTACAGACAATGCTATATATACTCTGCTTCCGTATAACTTAGAGTAACAACATTCCGCTTTCTCATTCTCCATTCGACTACATTACCATATGTTTCGACATCTGCATATCCATTCAATATATTTCCTTTTCCACGAGTATACATTAATCCGACATTCACAGTACCTTTTAAATATCGAAGAATTCTCTTGAAAGCTATCCATTTCGACCTCGTAGGATTTTCTTGAAAACGACTTAAAAAATTTACCCAAAACATTATATCTGGTCGAGTACTACCTGTTCAATATAACAATGAACCTACTAATTCTCGGTAAGATTCTTCATATATTTCACCTTTTCTACATTCATTCGATAAAAAAATTCGATTGGTGTAGCAATAAGTCTACAAACATACGATAGTCGACCAATAACGTACAATATTAATATCAACAATTTACTACTAGCAGTACCTAGATCCATTATTTTAAAATTGTTACCCAACATCTTAATAATGACATTCACTTTTCCCGAATTGTCAGATACTAGCAAAATATCGTCAACATACACTAGAAGAACAACTCCTCCCATATGTAGCTGGTATACATACAAACATCTATCCGCTTCTGATTGAATAAAACCTAATTTTGACAAAAGTTCATGTAATGTCTGATTTCACGAATTTGATGCTCTGACCATAAATTGCTTTGTTCAATTTACATACACGATTCTTACATACTCTAAAAACAGGGTGGTTGTTTTATCAAACCATTAAGAAATGCCGTTTTAAAATCCAATTGACGAATTATCACGTTCATTTGCTACAGATAGTACACATCGTATGATTTTTGCACCACAGGCGCATACGTTTGTTCCAAAGGAGCATTATTCGAAGTAACTATTGAGCAACCAACCTTGCTTTATATCTCTCGTTCTTACAACCTTTGTTCTTAATCGAAAATACTCACTTCGTTCTAATTCTACCTTATCTTCCTATTTTCTCTCATCTAAGTTCCATACATTATTTTCATCTATTCACTTCAATTCTTCAAACATAGCCTTATTCCACGTTTCCCATAGAGTTCATGGCTTCAACGTTGTAGTACTTCGTCTAAACTCGCATAATTAATTTACAACGCATAATCATAAAATTTCTTTGGTATAAACCTCTGCCGCTTTCCTCTTCCTTCGTATTTCACTTCCGACTCATTTTCTTCACTTTCACTAATCTCTTCCTCATTATCTTCCTAATCATCATTCTCTTTCTCATCATTTATCAAATTATTTACAACAGCTAACATTCGTATCCTTATAAATCTTCGCTTCATCAAATTCTACGTTGTTCGTAAATGTAATTTTATTTTCCTCAGGCAACCACACTGTATAATCTCCTTCTCGAATCCATACGAAATAATCTTTTTCACTCCTTGCATCAAACTTTCCACAAAATGTTTTATCAACAAAGCTGTATGCCAAACAACCAAAAAATTTTTATTTCTTTTAGCACTAGGACGTTTACCATAAAACAATTCAGTCGGAGTTCTGTTACTACTCGTTCCTCGCGTAATACTCCTATTCACTATATAATTAGCATATTCTATCCAAAATTCTTTAGGTAATCCACTCTCAATTAATATAGCACAAGTTTTTTTACCCATTAAAACGTTCCGCAACACTATCTAGTTGAGACTCATAAGCTGAATTATAATTAACACGGATACCTTTATTCATACTTGAAAAAAACTTTATACCCTCCTCTTTTATCGCATCGAATCGTACAAGTCTTCTCATTGAGTCCAGTAGAAATACATTCTTCATATTCTTGAAATTTTTCGATTCAAAAAATATTGCTTTATTAAAACCTCTGTAATCATCAATAAAATATACAAAATATCTATACTCATCTGTAGAAATTGGATTAATCGGACCACAAATATCCGTATGTATTATTTCGAGAGGACGAGAATTCACAATTGTATTATACGGATGTTTACGATGTTTTGCTAAAACACAAACATCACATTTGTCACTACACGTAACAAGCTTTTCTACAACTATTAAATTGTCTAAAACATCCTTAGTAATAATTTCTTTCAATATATTACGATTTAAATGACCGAGCCTACGAGATGCCATAAATCTAAATCTTTATCAGTAAATGGGGATAATTACCGTAATTCGATTCGTGTTGATTTAACAATAAAAATTTAATATAATACAAACTATTTTCTCTCTATATGCAGTTGCATTCATCGTTTTTGCAAATATCAATTTTTCCATCCCCGACTTTCATGTTAAACCTTTTCAATTCTTGAGATATGGTCAATAAATTACGACGTAAACGGTTTAGATATAAAACATTACTGATTAACATTTCTTTCCTCGATTTAATACATTTAATATTTGTGTCGCCATAAGAATCACCTACTAATTCTCTAGCATTTATTAACAGAATTATCTAAAATTCGAATATTATATAAAACACAATCTTTTACCATATGTTGATTACAACTACTACCAAAAATAAACATTATACAATCTGTATTATTTTCATCGTTTAATAACTCAGTATTACCTGCGCACATAAAAAAAAATATTTTTTATCGTCTTCACGAATACCTAAATTTGCATTAGTACTTTTTTTTTCTTCAAAAAGCGCATATTTATTATAAAATAAAAATACAATAAGTAAACCCAATCACACACACTCGCAACCTCATTCTTTAATTAGGTAATATATGTTCTATCATACGCTTGTCGACGGATCTACACCAGTTTACAATATGTACAACTAAAATATTATTACGTACATATATCGTTAACTTTTAATTTATAAAATTTACATATACACAAAGTTACAGTTATAACTCATTCACTCACAGATACACTCTCAAACACACTGTCACAGTAACTATTTTTAGTTACCATATTGTGATTACCTCATTTAGTAGTAGCAGACCCTATATTAACTTATTGATATCACTTGTCGCACCACTTCGAATTCGTTATAAATTTTTATTTATCTTACTTTACTTTATATAGTCACAGTTACCATTTTTAATTTCTTATTATTCTGTTTATATTATCCTATATATCTTGTAACCACTCTTTTAATTTAACAATTTCGTCATCACGTATTTATTAGTTTTTGTTCAGCAAACCTTGACCGTGTTACCGAACACATATATACCTGTTCGTTTTCCTTAGTTTATATTTTATTTGCATCGTTTAAATCGATACTTTTATTTTTTACTAAATAATCCCAAATTTTATCTACAGATTACCTGTAGATTTACGTGCCATGTACTGCACCTAGCCCAGAGGCACGGGAAAGGAGAGAACGTAGGGTTAATGAGAATCGAAAGTGTCTTGCGTGTAGGAAAGAATGTTTAGGAGCTTGAGCGGTTTGTCGAGGATAGAACGTTGGGAGTTGAATTGCACACATTCAAGGAGAACGTGTTCGACGGTAATAAGGGCATTACAGGTTGAACAAAGAGGAGGAGGAAGATTTTGTAGGATATAGCTGTGTGAGATATTAGTATGACCTAGGCGCAGACGAGCAAGTACATCATCTCTTCTGTTTGCCGAGTGAGATGAAATCTGGAGGCATGTTGTGTCTCGAACTGATCGCAGTTTGTTAGTGAGTGGAAGTGCAGACCACTGGAGTTTCCATGATTTACGCACTGAAGATTTTATGAAAGTCTGGAGATCTTTCATTGGTGTAGGCAGGAGCGGGAATGGTTGAAGGAATGAGCCTTCTCTTGCTGCACTATTCGCTTGATCATTTCCTTCTATATCAACATGCGATGGAATATCCATGTGAGAACTACATGTTTACTAGAAGTTATGATCAAATGACCAATTTCTTTAGCCAGGGGGTGTAATTTAGATCACTGAGGCATTGTAATGATACAAGAGAGTCCGTGCATATTAAGAACGACTGGTCAACGATAATGTTTGAAATATCCATTACCGCCATTTTGATGGCATATAATTCCGCCGATAGTATTGAGTAATGGGGTGGAGTGGAGAAACGAAAGCGCCTCCTACTCCAGTTTTGTTTTTAGAGCCATCGGTGAAGTATAAGCTATAAGATGGGTACCGTGAAATCATTTCTAGGTAAGTTGCTTTTATTACATGTTTAGGAGTATGATTCTTTGAAAATTTGGTGAGACTGAGGTCTATTGGAATAGTGTGCTCACTCCAAGGAGGACTGATGTTAAGGGAGGAAGGAAAGACTGGGGGAAGGTAGATTTGAAGAGAGGACACGATATTTTCTATTTGTTTAGCAAAAGGTAGAATTGAGGGGGAAGATTTGGAGCCAAAGGTTGAGGAGTGGGAAGGAAGATTAGGATTTGAGGAGAAGCGAATGGAGGAGAGAAGTAGAGAACGCTGCCTATGTAGATTAAGAGGGAGTTCTCCAGCTTCGCATATGATGCTGCAAACTGGAGTCGTTGGGAACGCACCAATGGCCAGTCGGATTGCTGTGATGGATTGTTAAGGGGTGAAAGGACCTTTTTTACTAGCGGAACTGTAGATTTCGACGCCATAGTCAATTTTAGGTTTTATAACAGCATGGTATATTTTTAACAGAGTTGAACGATCTGATCCAAATGTTGAGTGTGAGAGCATTTGGTAATGTTAAGTCTGGAAGTGCATTCCGATTTAATATGCGCTTAGCTTGTTATCAAAAATTATCCCAAGATATTTAACGACATTTGAAGATTTAATGCATATGCCATTGTAAACATTAAGTCCATGATGGCAGTTTCGTATTCGACAAAAGTGAACTGCGGAAGTTTTAGAAGGAGAAAACTCCATTCCATGTTTTAGGGACCACGAAGTCAGCTTATTTATAGCATCTTGTAAGGAATCTTCACCAATACTGATATAAGGAACCGATATAAATATTGCAGGGTCATCGGTATAAGCAGCACATTTGACTGGTGCAGCAATCTCATTTACAATGTCATTAAAGGCTATATTAAATAATGTAGGACTTAAAACTGACCCTTGAGGAACCCCTGTGGACAGGTTATAAATTGACGCTCAGTAAAGAAGTTCTGAATGAAGATAGCAAGACGTCCGTGAATATTCCAGTTTTGAAGGGTAGATAAAACCTCGTATACAGGAATCCGGTCAAAGGCCTTTACCAAGTCAAAGAAGACGGCTGAAACGTGGTGTTCATTAATGAAGGAACTTTGTATATAATTCTTTAGGAACATGAGTTGGTCGACTGTAGATCTTCCAGGTCTGAATCCGCACTGAACGCTGGTTAACAGCTGTCTAGACTCGAGAACCCAGAGGAGACGGTTGTTAACAATTCTTTCAAAAATTTTACAAATAACAGATGTTAATGAGATGAGGCGGTAATTATTAATCAGCACAGGATTTTTGTTAGGTTTGAAAATCGGTACAATATCAGCAATTTTCCAGATTTTTGGAAAAGATATTAAATGCATTTAACAGAAGGTTGATTGCCGTACTTGAGGCTCTTTGGAGCATCAAGATATGGACTCCATCTGGGCCTGGTGATGATGATTTCATATTATGGATTGCGCGTTTAAGTTCACTAATTGTGATAAGACTATTATAGGGTTCATCGTCTGAAGAAGAAAAGTCGATAAATTACTATTTTCTTCCAGACTATTGCAGTTGAAGTTTTAAGATTAACTGACTTTACGAAATCTTGCCAGCATTTACGTTTCGCTTGTTTTAGAGTGGAACGTGTTTGGGCTCGTAACTTTTGGAAAGTGATGTGATTTTCCAGTGTAGAATGTGCCTTCAGTTGTTTTAATGCTTTGCGCCTTTTCCTTATTGCAGAAGTGCATTCAGCGGACCACCATGGAATCGAATTAACACGTTTTTTTACTTCGGAGAATGAAGGTTAGCATGAGAAACAAGTTTATTTGTGAACATTTGCATGTAATTGTCCGATTCTGAGTTGTCTGTATTAATAGATCGGAGCTATAGAATTATGGATTCCAATCAGCTCTGTGATAATTATACATTTTCTTTTGTGGTGGAGATGGAAAGTATAAGTTATTTGTTCGAAAAATAATAATAGGGCGATGATCGCTGCCAAACAAATCAGAGTGTCTGAAGAGATGAATTTCACCGGCAAGATCAGGAGAAAGTATAATTATGTCCAAGGTAGACCAAGATTTTGATGAGAAATTGTAGTGGGTTGGTTCAGATGTGCATATAACACCAAGATTATAAGACATCAGGTCTTCTAAAATTAGGCCTTTTTTGTTGTATTTATTACCATTCCATGAGGGGGAATGAGCATTGAAATCTCTGCACAACAAAAACGGCCGTGGGAGCGAAGATATGATGTTTATGAGGTCTTGACGATTGATTTCTTCATTAGGGGGTAAATAAATTGATGCTATGGTGAGTGGACTGGAAATACTTTTGCGGCAACAATTTTTATGCTGGTCTGAATTTGGATTTACTGGAAATGAATATTTGATTTTACCGCTAGAAGAACCCCGCCTGATGCACACTGAGCCGATAGACGAGAGTATGAAAGAATATTATAATTTTGGATACTGAAATTATTGTTTGGCTTCAAATGAGTTTCCTGTAGACATATTAGAGACGGGGTGTACTGATGAGAGAGAATTTTGAAGTCTTCGTAATGTTTGAAAATGCCGTTACAATTCCAGGAAAGTATGATTTCACGATTATTGTTGTTCATAATTAATGATAAAAACGATGGAGCGAAATTATTTGTAGTTGCGAATTAGGAAGAGAAACTGATAATGTCCTCGATTTTTTGTTCAAGTTTAGACCTTTCTGATAGTGAAGAGTGATTTTCGTTTAATATTTGTAATAAGTCAGATGGAGAGATTTTAAAGTCTGTGAGAGTTTGGTTAATCCTTGGCCAAGTCCATTAATAGAGAGAAGTTGGAAAATGAGATAGGATATTGTTTAGAGGAATCCCAAACTTTGGGTAAACAGTCCCCGCTATATTTAATACATTATGATGACGTAAAAGATCGTTTGATTCGTTCTGGTTTCTACATTTATGCTCGTTTATTCGGTTCAAGCTTTTTCTTTGCAATCAATCTTTTTTTCCCATACGCTTGTATGCCATATTCAATCTGAATTCGACTAACTCATTACCATTATTATTTCTACGATTAATCCTACGACCTCGCCTGGTTGAAAAATTATTTCGATCATTGGCTGCATTATTAGAGTAACATCCTCGTCTGATATGCCCGTATGATCAGCAACCATAGCACTGAATGTTCTTCCGATCGAACTATTGTTGTTGATATTGATTACCATTGCGATGATTATTTCGCCGTCCAAGATCATTTTCTTGTTGACTATATCGATACGAATTACCACGATATCCACCTGGGTATCTGTATTTCTTCTACTATCACAGTCAGTCACCATCGATTATGCTCAGATTCATTCTACTTTTCAATTTTAATTTGGTTTCAAAAGCTACCAACTGAGCCTTTATATCGAAGTTTCGTTTGCCAGAAATACTTCGATTGCAGTTACAATAGATTCGTATTTTTCAGCTAAGCTGCTTAATAACTTTGTACATTTACTTTCTTCGATTGGTTCATTAATATTTGACGTATTCAAAACGTCGTATTTCAGCTTCTAAATCCTTATCGGGTTATAATTTAAATTCGCTGTATTTTCTTCCGAATAACAATTTATTACATAAATTCGTTTTTTCATATCGTGAGTTCAATATTAACCACATATCGTACGCAGTTGTACAATGTTTGATGTCTTCGAGCACATTATCAGCCGAACAGGCGCGACTATTATCGTTTGAGCGAAAATATCTTCTTTATTATCCATTTTGCCAGTTTTCTTCTCTATACAGCCATGTACAGCTTGGGATTTCAACGCCGGCTGCATTTTAAATTTCAACGAACTAAACGTAGAATTATTTCCATTAAAACGTACAATGCCGAACTTTTCAACACTAGTTGAACTCGACGTCGTAATTCTGTCCCCTATACGCGAACCGTCGAAGATAAATTTAATATACATTACTAATTATTAATATTATAATCTATAAAATTAAATTTAAAAACTAAAAAACTAACCACGGATTACTACCACGATGAATGAAAAAGGTAAAAACATGTATAACGTGCTTAATAATTATAAACTGTTAATATAACCTAACATAATCGAACGACTTACCACGTAATAAGGTAAACAGTGCTCCCACTATTAATATATAAAATTATATGTTTGCAAAGCTTGTTTTTTTTTTTAATAACTATAAGGAAATTTAACACTTTCTTTTTCTCCGACGAGATCGCCTTGACCGGACGCCGGTACGGCGTCCGGTCAAGGCCCGAACGCTCGGAACGTATTAGCGAGGAAAGTCGGGCCGGTCAGTTCGCAGGTATGATCCATACGAAGCCTATAAGAAGCTTATATAGGGAGGTGTTTTTCGACCAAAGTGTTATGACCACCGTCGGAGATTAGCGCGTTTGACTAATTCGGGCACGCTCTTTCGCGTGGACGAGTCCGTTTTGGGCTACCTCGAATAATGGGCTCGTAAAATGGGTTTGAAATTCGGCCCGAAAATCCACTTTTTCACCTGTAATCGACACTATAAAATCGGCTATTATAGCTATTGAATTCTGGACGGCGGTTTTCGAAACTAGGATAAAATATCTATCGACTTTGCAGAAGATGATTTTTCGATACGACCGACCTTAATACCCGTAGCAAAAATTCAAAGTCAAAATTTGATTTTTCGAAATTTCGTCCGTTTTTTCGAAAATCGCCTTTTTCGTAGTTTAATTTCGAGTAAAATCGGTCGAATTTGGTATCGATCGAAATTAGAATAAATTCCCTACGAGACTTATTCTTTAGGCAAGTTGGCTAAAGTCGATAGTCGAGCTTTTACGCGAGCTCAAAGTTGCGCAATTTCGACTATGTAAAATGCCTCGATTTTACAAAAATCGACTTTAAAAAAAAACCTGGCACTAAATCGAAAATCGGGTTCCTACGATTTTTACTACACCATATAGGCTATCTTTTTCCTCTCTTAGAAAATTGTCGTACCGTGGCCCCAACTTTCCAAACAACTTCACTTTGTTTCCACCACATTGGGTAGCAAAATGGTTCGACCCCCTTAGTAGGTAGCTATTCGAATTTCTAATAAATCGACCGTTTATCCGATCCGAACGAAAGTTACGATCTTTTTTTTCTTAAGTATTTTTCTACATTTCGAGTTATGTCGAAGAAAATCGAAAAACCAAAATTTGAGCTTTTATAAGCTTTCGAACGGCTCGACTTGTAAATTTTAAGAGTGGCCAGTTACGACTTTAAGCGTTTATTACGGTTACAAATATTGCAGATATCGCTAAAGTAGTTATTACGTTATTTAAGCGTTTACGTATTAGCTTTCGAACGATACCAAAAGTTTTTAAATCGGACGAAAATTTGATTTTTAATCCGAAATCCAAAATTGAAAAGTTGTGCCAAAATTTTGCATACTCTCGAGTTTTGGAAAATCGCGCGCGTTCGTATTTAGACGGCTAATGACGTAGTTTAGAATGATTTTAGCCCATATGTGGTTATTACACTTTTCCATCTACGTACTTAGGACTGTCTTTCGATGTAAAAATTACATCGAAAACTTTAACCGTTCCCCGGTTATCCCTCTTGAAAGTTTGCCAAACTTTGGAAATTTTAAGTACATTTCTAAAATAACGTCGTCTTCGAAGCTTAATAACTCGCGATATACGAAATATTTACGAATTATCGATATAAACCTTTTTCGAGAGAAACTAAAGAGCTTTCGAAAAACATCGAGTTTTTCGAAATCGGACCCATTTTCGAAAAACTACAATTTCGCATATGTCGAAAAATGGGCCGATTTTTAATAAAACTTTTAAAAATCGTTAAAAATCGGCTATTCGAGATATTTCGACGAAATCTTCGAAATGTATTTTTAAAAAATCGCCCCAATCTAGATATATATACAAACGTCGAAAACCGAAAATCGACTTACGTCGGGCCCCACCCTCCCAGGGGCGCGACCGAAATTTTCGAGTTTGGTATCGATTCCGATTAATTCGACCACGCTGAATACGATGCCGTTGGCCCCGTTTCGAAATTCCCAAAATTGTGCCCCCCACGGGGCAAAACCGCGATCGGCGGTAAAGGAAAGAAAAAAGTTTTCGTCAATTGCGACTGAAAAATTAAATCTGATCCGAATGAAAGTTGCACCGTTCGAAAGATCACTCTTTTTACTCGGTAACTGTCAAGTTTTTTCGCTTAATCGCGAAATTTAACCGGTCAAAAATTTTTTCGTAAAAAACACTCGAAATTCCCCTTTTTCGCGAATAGTCGGAAAATCGCAAAAAATGCTCAATTTCTGCCGGTCCCTTTATAGTTAGACATAGGTTGTCGCGGACTTTTCTCTAGCCCTATTAAAGAGCTTTTCAAAAATGTGCAGCTTGCCGCGATCGGACCGATTTCGTTCGATGATGTTGTCGATTACGTACGCGCGGACGGGCGTCGGAAATAATGGAAAATTAGCCGTTTTCGCTTAAAGCGCCGAAACGATTAATGCGAAAATTTTACTTTTAATTTCTTCGAAAAGACGATTCTTTTCGAAAGGTAATGCGAGAAAAATTTTCGATTTTCGTCAAAAATTCGCCGAGTTACGCGCGATTGAAAATTGCCGTTAGAAATTTAGCGCGTTTTTCAAATCGCTACCCCGATTTTCGATCCGTTATAAAAAAATTTAAAATTATCCTAAGAATAAATTTTTTTTTCCCGTTACCATCTACACATTCTACCGTTTACGGATATGTAATTTTTTCCGTTTAATTAGTAGCTGTTTTCGAAATATAAGCGAAAAAGGGTGTAATGACGTTTTTTCAAGTATCGAAATTTTTTTTCGAATCTTTCGTCTCCATTTGTCGAGTTCGTGTAAATTTCCGGAAAAAAATTGTTATTATCTTAAATACGTCTATTAATATGTACTTTACGACGCAATGATCCCGGTACGATTCCGATCGATATTTCGGCCGTACGAGGTGAATGAACTTGAAATTCGAAAAAGTTTAATTACCGAAGTCGTAATACTCAGAAATTCGCGAAAATTTATACATAGACTGCTTATTAATAGACATTCGCGAGTATGGAAAAAAATTCGAAAAATTTTTAAATATCACGAGTTTTATAAGGTTATGTAGAACCGGAAGTGGGTTGCTTCCCTAATGTAGGCTATTAACACGGCCTATATAAACGTTTTATATATTCGTATTAGCTAATATTATAGACGATTACCTGAGCTTACAACGATGTACCAGTACTTATTTAAAATTCACTTTTTTTATTTGTTGTGATATATATTATGTACGTACGCAAATTTCAGTTTAGTAGGTAGCCTTATATATATATATATATATATATATATATATATATATATATATATATATATATATATATATATATATAATGCAGCCGCGAGTACTTATTTAAAATTCACTTTTTTTATTTGTTGTGATATAATATATAATATGCAGCTGTATTTAAAATTCCTTTTTTTAATTCGTTATGATATATTATTTACGTACACGTATTTCCGTTTAGTTGGTAGCCTTAAATATAAAAAGGTGTTTGGGTGGGTTATATTTTTAAATTTCGATTTTCGAAAAATTGTTATAGAATCGGTTTCATAGATATTAAAAATGATATATTATTTACGTACACGTATTTCCGTTTAGTTGGTAGCCTTAAATATAAAAACGTGTTTGGGTGGGTTACATTTTTAAATGTCGATTTTCGAAAAATTGTTATAGAATCGGTTTCATAGATATTAAAAATGATATATTATTTACGTACATGTATTTCCGTTTAGTTGGTAGCCTTAAATATAAAAACGTGTTTGGGTGGGTTACATTTTTGAATTTCGATTTTCGAAAAATTGTTATAGAATCGGTTTCATAGATATTAAAAATGATATATTATTTACGTACACGTATTTCCGTTTAGTTGGTAGAATTCGATTTTTTCTCTATAAATCGCTAACGATTCGAAATTTTGAAAAATTGTTTAAACAAAAGTTACGCAGCATTAAAAGACGCGTCTAATAATGGTATTGTCGTATTTTTATACATGATGCCCATTGAGAAAATTGGGCTTAAAGGTTTAGATGTTTTTGGCTGTTTTTCAAGGTGCTATGATACATAGAGGTTTCGGGTTGACATCAGGCGAAAGTAGACGTCGAGATCTATAATTTTGTAATAGTGTAACTTTTTCCAAAATTTATCGGTAGGTTAAAAATCGCAAGTTTAAAATTTGATTTTCGATTTTGTAAAAATTTTCCATCGATTTTTGGTCGGCGTTTAGATGTTTTTGGCTGTTTTTCAAGGTGCTATGATACATAGAGGTTTCGGGTTGACATCAGGCGAAAGTAGACGTCGAGATCTATAATTTTGTAATAGTGTAACTTTTTCCAAAATTTATCGGTAGGTTAAAAATCGCAAGTTTAAAATTTGATTTTCGATTTTGTAAAAATTTTCCATCGATTTTGGTCGGCGGATTCTACATTAAAATTATACTACGTCCAACAAAAAGTGAATAAATTTTAAATAAATGTCTATTTCCATGGGAATCAAAAATATATTGTTTATGGATGTTAAGAATCACCTGGACAAAACGAATTACTCGATATTATAAGTACATGATTGCGTTCATAGAAGACAGTCAGACATGGTCCGGATGGCTTGGAATAGGGATTCATCGCGATTATCATGTTGAGTAGCAGTTTGTGCTCAGTAGTAATTAGAAGAAAAAATATGGTCGCGTTCCTGCAAGAAGGTGAGACATGGTACGGACGGTAGAAGGAGGAAGTTTTTCAGAATGTGTCCAGATGGTTTGCAATAGGGATTCATTGCGATTTTATATATATATATATCGCGGGTAGGTTATTTTATATAAACGATTTTTTTTTTAATATATATATATAAATTAACGATATTTTTGTATTATGTAGACTTCCCACTTGCGGAGTCTACTTAAAGGGCGGGTTTACATTTCAACTTCCGCACGTTGGCAAAGTTTAAGTTATACTTTCTCCCCGAAAATCTTTCCTAACTAATGAGTACAAGTTGTTGCGTATTCGGCGGCGCCTGCAATGTCTTAGGTATGGAATGAAACACGTTTGGCGCGTTTTTTAACAGATCAAGTGTACATACGGATGGATATTTGTGGATAACTCGGCGAATTTTAGTCGGATTTGGACGAAACTTTTTTTGTTTTACTCGTATTGAGCCCCCCATCGATAGCCCCACAATTGGTAGCCCCTAGTTATAACTATAAGGAAATTTGATGCTTTCTCTTCGACCCCCGATAACACCTCTCCTAATCTAGATGGCGAATAGGTGTTCGAACGAAAAAAACGTCCGCGAATTGTCGCTACAAATCTAGCCACCAGCCAACAACTCTACACAACCCCTTATGCCTTTTAGCGGGTAGTAAAGGGGTGAAAAAAACCCCTAAAGTGTTATGACACTTTGCGGAAATTTGAGGCTTTTACTAAGTAGCCGAGCGTCTTTCGAACCGTGTAAAAAGTTCCTCTTCATATTCAACCATCGCCGAATTATTAAGGGTTGAAAATCGGCCGAAAAACGGACTTTTTTCACTTAAACCACCCTATTAAATCGAGGGATGATCGGATCCGTCGAAACTAAAATTCCTCATATATACCACACTCGGACGAAGGTTTTTCCTTCTTACCATTATACCTCTATCTTTTACACTCGCTCCGAAAAAATCCACTTTTATAGCGCCTCAATACGGGGATATGGGGATTTTATAAAGGGATATAGGGATTATAATAATAATAATAATAACTATAATAAGTAAATTCCTCTTAATATCTTCAACCCTACATAACTTTTGCACGAATCTAGATAGGGAAAAAGTGTTCGAGCGAAAAAAACGTCTCGGAATTATCGCTACAAATCTAGCCACTAACCACTACCCTGTTGCAACCCCTTATGCCGTTTAGAGGGTAGTAAAGGGGTGAAAAACACCCCTAAAGTGTTTTGACCCTTTGCGGAAATTCGAGGCTTTTACTAAGTAGTCGTCGGCAATTTGAATCGTGTAAAAAGTTCCTCTTAATTTTCAACCCCCGCCAAATTATTAAGGGATGAAAATCCGTCGAAAATCTGACTTTTTTCACTTAAACCACCATATTAAATCGGGGGATGATCGGATCGCTCGAAATAAAAATTCCTCATATACACTATGCTCGGGGGAAGGTTTTTCCTTCTAACCATTATACCCCTATCTTTTACATCCGCCCCAAAAAACTTCACTTTTATCGTGGTTCAATATGGGTTGATTTGCCAACTGCTTTTCAATTATACAGGGTTGAATAGAAATTGTCACTATACTATCGGTCATTTTTCTCTCGGAATTTCACCCATTAACCACCACACCGCTGCAACCCCTTAACCCATTCAGCAGGTAGCAAAGTTTTTTGTTTTGACTTCTTGGTCTTCAAGCTTAAGGGTTGAAAATTCGTCGAATATTTCGGTTCGCCTTTTTTTTTTTTTGTACCTAACTTCACCTTATTAAATCGACGGATAATCGGATTATTTGTTGGCAGGTTTATACTATATAATGTTTATAATACTGTATAAGCTAAGCTATCAGATGCGTAGTTCTGGCGTGTGGGTATGGAGTTGTAAAATGTCAAAATGGAAAGTCGCTGTTTTTCTCCGATATTATGATAGTCGTGGGTCGGATATTTTTTCTCTTTTATATTTAAGATATTTGGATGGTCTGGATTCGGTTAGAACAGTTTCCGATTTTTTTCGGAAAAATCGTCGTCAAAAATACAAAATTTATATAATCGTCTCGAAAATCGGGATTTATCTACTAGAAATGGTATAAATTAATATACCGATAGAATCTTCCGGCCAAAATTTAAATTGATCCTTTTAGAGCGAGTTGAATATTTTTAAAACTCCGAAAATTGACTTTTTTCGTAATTTCTAAATTGGAGTTTAATCCTTACGCCATGACCTATTAAATGACGCGAGTAGTCTACCCATGTCACAGATACTCGTCGAGTAATAACGTCGCAAAGTTAACTGTTTCCCAAGTTTGAATTAAGAATGCCGGCGCTGCATATACTTTTAGAACGTTTGAACTCTATACACGTCTACTACTATATAAAATGTATCGTATAAATATAAAAAATCCGAAAAAAAATTTTCAACTGGTCCATATGGTACCCCCTTCTTATAGATATCTGCAGTTTTGAATACAAATTTTTCCGGCGGTTTTTGCGCGGCAGATTCTACAACGCCCGACAAAAAGTGAATAAATTTTAAATAAATGTCTATTACCATGGAAATGAAATATATATATAGTTTATATAAGTTAAGAATCCCCAGGACAAAACGAATTACTCGATGGTATAAGTACATGATCACGTTCATACAAGATAGTCAGAAATGTTACGGACGGTAGTAGGGCGATGTTTTGCAGAAAGTGTCCGGGTGGCTTGGAACAGGGATTGATCGCGATTATCATGTTAGGTAGCTCATTTTACAGAATACGTCCAGATGACTTGGATTGTGGTCATTAGTAATTAGAAGGAAAACGTGGTCGCGTTCCTGCAAGATGGTCAGACATTATACGGACGGTTTAGCACAACGAACAGAAGATTTTGCTGTATCCGGGTGGCTTGGAACAGGGATTCATCTCGCGATTATCATGTCGGGTAGTCGTAGATATTATAAAATGCTAGCGCAACAAACAGAAGCGCTCTGTAGTAATTAGGAGGAAATATAATTTGTGGTCGCGTTCCTGCAAGATCGTCACACATGGTACGGAACCGTAGTAGGAGGAAGTTTTGCAGAAAGTGTCCGGATGGCTTGTAACAGGGATTCATCGCGATTATCATGTTAGGTAGCTCATTTTACAGAATGCCTCCAGATGACTTGGATTGTGGTCATTAGTAATTAGAAGGAAAACGTGGTCGCGTTCCTGCAAGATGGTCAGACATTATACGGATGGTTTAGCACAACGAACAGAAGATTTTGCTCTGTAGTAATCAGGAGGAAATATAATTTCTGGTACGGACGGTAGTAGAAGGAAGTGCAGTTATTGGTCGGATTTTGGCAAACATTTTTTTGTTTTGTTCGTAATCATCCCCTAAATAATTAAGCCCCCGATTATTTTCGAATTTTAAACATTTTCCCATTCATTACTCGCGGGAAGGTTTTTCCTTCTAACCCTTATACCTCCTATCTTTTACATCCGCACCGAAAAAACTCCACTTTTATCGTGGTTCAATATGAGGTGATTCGTCAACTGCTCTTCAATTATACAGAGATGAATAGAAATTATCACCTATATATTATCGGTCGTAGTGGTACAAATTTTCTCTCGGAATTGTCGGTAGAATTTCACCCACTAACCACCACACCGCTGCAACCCCGTTAACCCTTCAGCTGATAGCTAAGGTTGATAAAGTGTTTTGACTCCTTGCGGCGTTTTCAGGCTTTTACTATGCAGAGCAGGATAATTTGGACCGTGTAATAAACAGTTCAAACTCATCTTCAACCCCTGCCGAATTATTAAGGGTTGAAAATTCGACGAAAATCTCGCTTCGCCGCTTTTTTTTTTTTACTTAACTTCACCTTATTAAATCGACGGATGATCGGATTGTTTTGGCGTGTGGGTGTGGAGCTGTAAAGTGTAAAAATGGAAATTCGCTGTTTTTCTCCGATATTATGATAGTCGTAGGTCGGATATTTTTTTCCTTTTATATTTAAGATATTTGGATGGTCTGGATTTGGTTAGAACAGTTTCCGATTTTTTTCGGAAAAATCGCCGTTAAAAATACAAAATTTATATAATCGTCTCGAAAATCGGGATTCATCTACTAGAAATGGTTTAAATTAATATACCGATCGGATCTTACCGGCAAAATTGAAATTGATCTTTTTAGAGCGAATTGAATATTTTTAATACTCCGAAAATTGACTTTTTTCATAATTTCTAAATTGGATTTTAATCCCTATGTTATGACTTATTAAATGACGCGAGTAGTCTCCCCATCTCACAGATACTCGTCGAGTAATAACGTCGGAAAATTAACTGTTTCCTAAGTTTGAATTAAGAATTTCGAGGCTGCATCTACTTCTAGTACGTTTGAACTTTATAGACGCCTACTACTGTATGAAATGTATCGTATAAATATAAAAAAACCGAAAAAAAATTTTCAACTGTTCCATATGGTACCCCCTTCTTAAACTGCAGTTAAAATACATTGTGTTTTTATCGTTAGAGCGGGAAATTTGTAATTAGAACGAAACACAATACAAATTTTACATGAAAACCTTTATAGTAGCCAACAAATAATTTAAATAGTCAGTTTTACGACAACCAGTAAATTTCAACCGTTTACTGCGGAAATATTCATTTCTATATAACGTCTATCTTATAAAGCAAAAAAAATCGCGAAAAAACCCGCAAGAAAAATTTCAAACCAAACCCAGAAAATATATTTTTATATATATATGTAATATACAGCCGCGTGTACTTATTTAAAATTTATATTTGTTGTAATATATATTATGTACGTACGCATATTTCCGTTTAGTAGGTAGGTTTAAATATATTATATCATATGCAGCCGCGAGTACTTATTTAAAATTCACATTTGATATTTGTTATGATATAATATATTATGCACGTACACATATTTCCGTTTAGTAGGTATTTGTAGTCCCCTTAACGAAACAACAAACAGCAGTTGCAGACGAACGTTTGGTTGGTAAGACAAATAAACTCGATCTTTTTTTTAAATATATATATATATATAAATTAACAACCTTTTTTTTTAAAGTACACCTCCCACTTGCGGAGGTCACTGCTTATACGACAGCCCCTGCAATGTTTTAGGTAAAAACGTTTGTCCCGCTTTTTAGCGGAAGAAGTACGCATCGATGGATATTCGTGGATAACTCGGCGAATTTTAGACGGATTTGGACAAACTTTTTGTTGTTGTACTCCTATTGAGCCCCCCCATAAATTACCCCACGATTGGTAGCCCCCTAGTTACACTTAACATAATTATGAATTATTTATTAAAATTAGGTAACTAAATAAAAAACGTCTATTAATGTTATAGAAATTCTATTTTAAGGAAAGTAAAACGCTAATAGTAAACGAATATATAAAATAATAAAAATACACTAAATAAAAAACAATTTAAAAAAGCCAAAATTAAACAAAAAATGTATAAAAATATGTTTATACAAACGATTAAAATATACCCGAATACGTTATTGGTCTGAAGACGTAAACATTATTCAAATTAGTATTATGTACCTTTAACTTTGCAAAACATACGTTAAGACATTAAAAGTATCTAAAACTGATGCACTAATGGATGATGGCTGTAAACTTGCAATCTTTAAAATTACTGTCATTATTATATCGACCGTGTTGCTGTTAAATTTTTCTAAAATATTTTTTTTTTGTTTTTTTACTGTAAAAAACAAATTTCAACATTTTTGTTTAAGATACTGTGTACTGTTTTTGGAAGAATCATTGGGCAACGTTTTTAGAAAAAATAAAAAAATTATCTGTAATTAAATAATAGTTGTTTAAGGGTAAAATAGTAAAATAAAAACCAAAAACAATAGAAACCAAAATCCATAATATATATTAGCTGCACTTCTTAATACAATTATTAAAGCACGTTATATACACCGTTTAAAACGTAAAATATGAGAAATTTAATGTAATAAAAAATATAATACATAGCTACGATGTACTTAGCATTTTGTAACGGTTTACTTGTAAATTATGGGAAAAAAACATTATTATAATTTGCTCATTCACAAATTAGTGCAATAAATTTTTTATTAAAAAATTATTTGTTTTATTATATTGACTATTTTTCGGCATAATCCAAATTCTTTACAACCTCGCAATTATTATCGGTTTAATGGGGGGGGGGGCATCTACGAACGTATTGATTATATTCTAGCGTACTTTACATTCTGGCTGTGATGTTAAACAATTCTGGGGCACGTTTATTAAAATTTAACACGTTGATAAATGAGATTCGCTTAAAAATTGACAAAAATTTATTAATTTTGTTAAAAAAAATACCTGTTATAAGAAATTAACGTTATTATTAATAGGTCTATTTTATATTGTTTTTAAAATATTTACAAGACAACACATTTCCAATATTTTATGATATATTATTAGAAATAGTTTAAAATATAATAAATTATAACATTAAAGTTGGTTTTTTAGTAAGTCACAATTAAACATACGAATTTTAGTAATAAGCTGCACAGAAACAGAAAGAACCATAAACGTAGATTTACAATAAAACAATACACAAGTCCTATACATACGCAATTCGACATTTTAAATAAAATAAATATTTGACTAGTATATTAATTACCTCGCCATTTCGATTATAAATTATTTAAAAGAACAAACACCGTTATTCCTCGCTTAAAATTAATAATAGTAAAACATTTATCTGAATATACATAATTTATCCATTTCCGCAGTATTTTACGTTACAAAAATTAATAATAATAATATTAAAATGATTACAATTACCAATTTCGAAAGATAAACTTAGTTTACAAACATTGTGGAAATGTTTAGATTATAAATTCGTTTAAAGTTTTAAAAATTAAAAAAAAAAATAAAAACCAATTACACTTATAAATAAATCTGCTTATTAATAACTATGGACGAGATAATTGTTTTCGGGGTGGTAATATGTTCTCTTTGCCCCTCCGCGACATGTTGACTACAGCTGATTTGAGTTTTTCCTACGATTACAAAATCATCATGTATCATAGAGCATAGTATAAAAAGTTCATTTTCAACTTCTTAGCATTGTACAGCGATTATGGTATTTTATACGTTAAACATTCTTTATCGCATATTCACAATAACAAATTTAAAATTTATATCTTTCATCAATAGAATATCAACTATAGCCCCCTCCAAAAAAAAACGAAAAAAAAACCAACTATACATTGTTACTGTCAAATTTGTTTCATGTAGGATATTTACTGTCTCACAGAAAAAAAAAATTATATCAAATAGTTTATAAAGAAAATTTGTTCAGATTTTTTTTTTTGTTTTTCAGTGTAAACTACGTTCGAAATTTTTTCTTGTAACATTTCCAAAACACTTGCGGTTTTTATTTTTAAAATGAAAGCAATTATCGATGCGGGCATACACACCGTTATATGCAGAAAAAACGCAACCTACATTTAACTCGCTTCACTAGATGTTTAAAAAAAAAGATCATTTTTCTTGGAATCTTCTTAGAAGGTACAGATCCGGTAAGCAAAAACCTGATAAAATAGCTACAAGACACTTACAATACATTACTGAGGAACCAGTAGGCATAAGCGAACGCTTAATGACTATGAAAATTTGCCTACCTCAAACGCCTGAAATAACGGTAATAAGTATCTATGCACCAACGCTTGATAATGCAAAAATACCTTTTTTTATACGCTTACAAAAGGTAATAAATACAGTGAATTTATTTCACTATTGGAAGGCCCTCCACCTTCCCCGAGCCGGCGTACCTCAACTGGGGATATGAGAGTGCCTTATTTTAATGGGAGACTTCAATACCAGAATTGGCTCTAATTTCCAAGCATGGATTGGCCCACATGGCATTGGAAAAATAAATGAAAATGAAGGTCGCCTATTACAATTTTGTGCAGTAAATGATCTGTTTATAACAAATACAAACTACAAGCTCAAGTATATACATAAAGGAACTTTGGTCCATCCACGTTCTAAGCAACCCCATATTATATATTATATAATCAGAAAGTGCTCCAAATTGGAAAACTTGAAATAATTAAAAGAGAAATGGAAAGAAGCAAAATAGATATTATTGGATTAGCAGAGACAATTGATGAAGATTTTTTCTCCGAAGACTATAGAATAGTATATGGTGGCATTGATTCTAAATACAGCACCAGCAAAAGCATTTCAATAGAAAATAGATTTATTCTGGTACGTTTCGCTGCATATCCAGTAGATCTAACAGTTTTACAAGTCTATATGCCAACATCCAGTAGCGATGAAATAGAAATAGATGAAGCATATGAAAAATTAGAATTACTTGAAAAACAAAAGCGAGATAACGTAGATTCAGATGAAGAAATAACTGGCAAATATGGGCTTGGAACTAGAAATAATCGCGGTAATTATCTCATTGATTTTTGCAAACAAAAACAGACGAACACATGGTATAAGACCCCACTAAGAAGAAGATATACGTGGAAGTCACCTGGCGACAAAGAAAGATATCAAATCGACCTTATATTAGTAAAACAGAGATATAAAAATCAAGTAAGAAAATGGGGCACGCCAGAGACCTCCACGCGGTGTTCCTGGAAACGATATTAACAGTTTACTGTTGATTTCGGCTAACTCTGCCACTACGATTGCGCGCAAGATATTTGAAGAAGAAGAAACAAACTAGATAATGAGCGCAGATAACCGAAATATCCCCTTTCAGGGCTGCCCTACGTCGAAGATTGGATCTCGCCTCCAAATCCTACATCTTAATATAGAAGGAATCAGCAAAGCCAAATGTGAATTTCTCGCAAGGAAATACAGCAATAAGGTAGATATCATACTCTTACAAGAAACGCATACTGTTTCAAATAGCGAACTGTCCCAAAGAGGGAAAATTACTGATTTCACTCCGATCGCCGCAGTGCACCATAAACAGTATGGAATAGTTACCTACATCAAAAACTCAATCATCTCTTACAAGGTGAAGTACAAGGCGTCTGAAAATAATGTATTCGTAATCGCTATCGAAGTGAAGGATGCTCCATCATAAACGTGTAAAAACCCCCAAGCGTCCAGTGGTCAATTCATCCGCTTCCAGTATTCGAAAACAGAATGTCTATATACCGGAGATTTCAACAGTCATTCCCAGTGCTGGAAATATAACGCAGAAGACGAAAATTAACTGAATGGATAGAAGCGAACGATTTCGTGCTAGCGTATAACGCCAAAGATCCGGGCACGTTTTACTCGACAAGATGGGACAGATCGTATACCACAGACCTTTGCATTCACTCAAAACCTACAACGGATATATACAACATAAATAGATGGGTCGAATCCAGATTCCCGAGTCAACATGTTCCAGTTTTAGTAACTAGGGGAGTGAAGATTCCCTTTGTGAAGTCCATAAATAAACTAAGATGGAATTTTGCTAAAGCTAACTAGGAAAACTTCTCCGATGAGCTAGAGAAGGAGATAATACACATCAAACCAGAAGTAACAAATTACGACCGGCTCACAAAAACCGTAATTCGGTGTGCCAAGAAAAATGTTCCAAGAGGTTTCAGAAAGAAATACGTTCCAGGCTGGAACAAGTTATGTGAAGACCTATATAACAATTTCGAAAAGACAGGCAATCTAGATACCGCAAGCGAACTCATGCACCAAATGAATAGTCAACATCACAAGAAATGGGTAGCTACAGTCGAAGGCCTAAATTTTACACATTCGAGCAGGAAAACGTGGCAGCTACTGAGAAGACTTGGCACAGACAGTCCGGAAGTCGATAAAAGCGACAAATTCAAACCAGACAAAATAGCAGAAAGACTCCTAAAAATAAGCGAAGTAGAAATAAAACGCAAGCTACGAAAAACGAATTACAGAACGATATATCATCAAGTCCGTTCGATACGTCCGAATTAATAAGCGCGATTAAATCAATCAAAAATAGAAAATCCGCAGGACTAAACAATATATATCCAGAATTTATCAAGCATTTTGGGACAAACACTACGACTTTCGTAAAACTGTTTAACCAAATACTCGAGACTGGCCAACTCCCTGCGATCTTTAAAAAATCGAAGGTTAAGGTTATCGGATCAAGAAGCCTGGCAAGGAAGGGACAGATCCAGCAGACTATAGACCAATATCGCTACTAAGTACAATGTACAGCTACTCGAACAACTAATACATCAAAGAATCGCCCCTTTAATAGATAAAGTACTTCCACAATTTCAAGCAGGCTTTCTTCCAGGAATATCATTCTGCGATCAGGTCATGGCTTTAACTTCATACACCGAATCTGGTTTTCAAAAATGCCTGAAGACATAAGTAGTCTTTATCGATCTCACTGCTGCCTACGACACAGTCTGGCGCGATGGCTTGTCCTAAAAATAGCTGAGGCAGTTCCTAGTGGTAAAATCGTGACTCTATTTGGAAATATGTTGGCTGGCAGAAGATTCGCGGTGTATACGAGCGCAGACCATAGCCGGTGGCGTACCATAAATAATGCCTTCTACAAGGTTCAGTGTTGGCACTAATTTTATTTAACTTATATATACATGATATATATACTGGTCCTCCAAGCGGAGAAATTCCAATAAGCAGACGACATTGTACTTGCAACTCAAAGCAAGCACTTAAAAAATGACGAGGACGTACTCACAAAAGATTTACAGAGCTTGGATGAATACTGTGTTAAATGAAGACTCAGGTTAAACCCGGTAAAAACAGAAACTTCGGTGTTTCACCTCAACTCACAGATGGCAAAACTAAAATACATGTTAAACTCAACGGTAAAGATTTACCTTTCAACCCAACGCCAAAATATCTAATCGTCGTTCTTGATCGAACTCTCACATATAAAGAGAGCTCCGAAAAAATAGCTCAAAAAGTGAAGACAAGAGTAAACCTTATCGCTCGCCTTGCAGGTTCAGCTTGGGGAGCAGAGACAAAACTCATCAGGACTGCTACACTGGCACTAGTGTTTTCAGCTGCAGAATATTTCTGCCCCGTTTGGATGGTCAGCTCGCATGCTAAGAAGATCGATACACAACTGAACGTAGTACTACGTTTAGTAACTGGTACGCTAAAACCTACTCCTACTATGTGGCTTCCCGTGCTGGCAAATGAATTTCCACCGCACATCCGCAGAGAAGAAACATTCAAACGAGGTAGGCACTCTCACGTAGCAACATTTATCAAAGATCCCCCACCTACACGTCTCTGCAGTAGGAAACCAGCATGGCTGACGGCTAACGAGCTACAGAGCAGTCACGACGCAGCTATGAAATGCAAGGAAATATGGGTTAAGCACACTCCAACAAACAGACAATTAATATCAAATCCGGCTATCAGGGTGCTAGGATTTGGTCTCAACAGAAAAGCATGGTGCAATTTAAATCGCATCAGAACCAACCAGGGTCGTTGCAAATATTTAATGAACAAATGGAAACTGTCGGAAACGGAGTGTGCAGCTGTGGCGAGATCCAAACGATGTCTTATCAATTCGTGTAAAGTAAATAGCTTTAATAAAGGACTGATTGGGCTACATTCACTAGAGGACGGCGCAGAAGACTGGCTATCGAACGTAAATTTATAATGCAGGATATCTTTAAAAAAGCGCGTAATTGATACGATAATAATAGTAAGAAAATTAATGTCATATCCAGGTGCGGACACTGATACGGACCATTCCATGGTAATTATGATGGCAGACCTTACGTTTAAAAAGATAATTCGGAGTAAACCAGTAGTAAAATGGAATCTTGATAATCTGAACAATGAAAAGATAAAGACTCAATATCAAATGGAAACGGATAAAATTATCACAGAACTACACGATAAAACTAGCATAGACCAAGCGAATCAACAATAATAAACTGTGCGCAGAAAATCCTTGACAAAACAAGAAGAACTAAAACATAAACCTTAGATTATAGAACAAATATTGCAATTAGTCGATGAAAAGCGGAGATATAAAAACGATACCAGTGAAAAAGGAAAAATGAAATATAGGTCCTTAAAAAATTATGTAGACAGAGTTTGTAGGAAAAGAAAGGAAGAATGGTGGGACTTGAGGTGCCCTGAACATGAAAAATTAGAAATTCAAGGGAAACGTGAACAAGTGTATAAAAGAATAAAAAATATGTCTAGGAAATATAAAGGACTTAAAACAACAGCGCTATTAGGACAAAATAATAACGAAGTTGTAAACCCAATTGAGAAAAGATCAATATGGCAGGTTTATGTGTAAAATTTATGGTTAAAGTGGAAACCAGCGATGAAAAAGGTACAACTAGATCAATTGTCTAATGACAGTATACTAAAAGACGAATTTGATACAGCAGTAAAGATTCCAAGAAATAATAAAGCGCCTGGTGCTGATAATATAACAGCGGAATTGATAAAAATGAGCGGAAGAAAAACTCACGACAGACATTTTAAATTAATTTCAAATAAATATAATGAAGGTATATGACCAGAAGAATGCTGTACTTCGGTGATTGTTCCGATTCCAAAGAAAAACACTTCAATAAGATGCACCGACTATAGAACTATAAGCCTTATCCCCCACGCATCCAAAATATTGCTGCAAGTAATAAAAAAACGTCTAGAAAAATATGTAGAGCAATTTTTAGATAAAACACAATTTGTCTTTCGTCAGAATCTATCGACCAGAGATGCAATAGGGACGCTAAGGCATGTTGGAGAGCGCCTGATGAATGTAAATAAGAACATGTTCATTTGTTTTGTCGATTATACTAAAGCTTTTGATTAGGTCAGTTGGGATAAGCTTTTTCCTCTCCTTGAGCAAATAGAATGTCCCAAAAGCATATTAAACTTGATATAAAATTTATACATACGTCAAACGGCGGTTATTAGAGTAGTCGGGGATATATCTAAACCCGCAAAAATAACTAAAGGAGTACGGTCAGGTTGTTTGTTATCGTCATTCCTTTTTAACGTATACGCAGAACTTGTGCTTAAATTAATTTTAGTAGAAACCACATATGGAATTCGCTTATGCGGAGAAAGACTTCAAACGATATCATTTACAGGCGATCAAGCTAATTACTGAGTCTCCGAAAATACTACAAAAAATGGTACAGACCTTAAATGATACAGGAAAGCAATTTGGATTAGAAATAAATGTTAATAAAACTAAAATCACGATGTTTGATAAACATCCTAATCGCTTTCAACTGGAAATTAATGGCCAGAAAATTCAATAGGTGCAAAGATTCAAGTATCTCGGTCAAATAATAACGGAAGACTTGTATTGTGATACAGAGATAAACTCAAGAATTAGATTAGCCAAGCTAGCCTGGAGCAAGAAAAGTGAAACATATTATGCCAAAAGTCAATACCGTTAAAGTTACGTAAACGTATTGTTAAAACTTACGTGTGGCCTGTAGCGCTTTACTGTGCTGAAACGTGGACACTAAACAAGAGGAATGTTCAAAAATAGGCTTTTGAAATGTGGTGTTGGAGGAAAATACAAAGAATAAGTTGGACTGAAAAAGTTTCGAATGAAGAAATAAAAAACGGACCTTATTACATTCGATAAAGAAAAGAAGATTAACCTGGATGAGACATGTACTCCGACATGGTGGTCTGTTACGCGATGTAATAAAATGACAGATTCCAGGTAAAAGAAGTCGTGGTAGACCACGAAACACTTTCATGACAACATTGTTGCATGATGCAGGCACGGATCAATACTGGAAAATGAAAATAGCTGCAGAGAATCGGTTGGGCTGGAAGTTACTTACTATGGAATAAAATCAGTCCTAGGACTGCCAAACTTATGATGATGATGAATCACAAAGCAGATTGCTTAATAACCCGCGTATAACGAGGTTCTGATGGGGATACCGATCATATATTAGTGAGACCAAGATTTCGTTTTAAGCGCTACTTTAGGCATCAGCGCACAAAAAACTAACAACCGCCAAAGAGTAATTCGCTACAACTTGAAACTCCTAAACAATAAACTTACTGCTGAAAGGTTTAGAGCTGCCCTAGAGGAAACTGCTACAGAAATTAACCAATCAGTCACTACATCATGTAGGTGACCTTTGGGAACAAATTAAGAACAAGATAAGTAAAGTGTGCAAAACAACTGCGGGCCATGCAAAAATGAAGCAGGATGATTGGTTCTAAGCTATATCTGGGGAAATAAATAAACACTTGCAAAAGAAAAAAGATGCTTTCATTGCCTGGATGGCTGACAAAACAAATCAAGTCAAGCAAAAAGAATATAAAGCTGTAAAGACATTCGTTCAAAAAGAAAGCAGAAAAATCAAAAATCAATGGCGGTTACAAAAAAGTAAGTTAATTCAACTGTTAGCTGATAACAACAATATAAAAATAATTATTTAGTGCAATTAAAACCATATATGGGCCTAAGTATAAACGTAAAACTGCAATCCGAGATGCGTCTGCTGGGCTTCTAACTAACAGAGCAGATGTGCAGCAAAGATGGAAGCAATATTACAGCTACTAAATAATGATAATCAAATTGATTATGAGGTATTTAAATTTCTTCCCAAAAGAAGTATAGTTGAAGAACTTGACCTGCCACCTACTACGAGTGGCATTTCTGCAGACATTTTTAATTGGAGGGGAGAAACTTCTGCAGTGTTTGCATAGATTGTACGATCGCATATGGATAGAGGAAGCCATCCTAAAAGACTTTAAGGATGCATCACTAACAAGGCAGATTGTAAAAATTCTCGAGGAATCGCTCTGCTATCTACAGCAGGAAAGATACTTGGTAAAATAATTCAAAGTAGATTAATATCACTTTTGGAAACGTATTTGCCAGAGGAGCAATCAGGTTTCCGTCAGCACCGGAGTACAGCTGATCAAATTTTCTCTATGAGACAAGTGATAGAAAACAGAGCACAAATTTATACATAGCTTTTATTGACGTTAAAAAAGCATTCGACTCTATAAACAGAGGCGGTCTATGGACGTGTCTAGAAATAGTAGGATGCCCCCCGAAGCTGATGCGCTTGATACAACAACTACATACTGGAATGCAGGCGGTTATTGTCTGCGATGCTGGAGTCACGAATCCTTTCGAAATAACTCAGGAGTAGGATGTGTGCTCGCATCATCACTGTTCAATTTTTACATAAGTGTGATCCACATGGTCTTCAAGCAACACATCTCTGACTTGGTGTAAAAATTGATATTAGATTTGATGTACAAGCTAACTAGGCATGAATCGAAAAAAGCGACAAAAACATTTACGCTTAGCAACCTGCAATATGCAGATGATTGTGCTCTAATATCGGAAAATAAAGAGAGTTTACAAAAAGGGCTAACACAACTGCAAGGAACATACCGTAAATTTGGTCTAGAAATAAACTGCAGCAAGACAAAGATTGTGTAATTAATTTCAAATAACATAGACAGTAATTTTCATCTGGGTCAAACAGACCTAAAAAATGTGGATCTTTCATATACTTCGGGAGCTGCATCAGTAAAGATGCCAACTTGGAAAACGAAATAGCGTAAAGATTACGAAATGCATGTTCAACATCCGGAAAGCTATCGCATAGGGTATTTAATAACAAAGATCTAACAGTTAAAACAAAGACGCGAGTATATAGAGCCATGAACACTGTTGTATCGAGCTGAATGGTGGCCAATTATGCGGAACATCTAAAAAAAAAACTGGAAACATTTCATCAAAAAATGATCAGAAAAATATTAAATATCGGCTGGAAAGATTTTATATCAAATGAAAAATTGTTAGATATATCTGGAATGCAATCTATGATGCAAATACTGACTTTCAAGTGACTCAAATGGACAGGTCATGTCATCCGAATGGATGAAAATGAAAAACGCATCCCGAAAAGATTGCCGTACGGTGCGTTTGGATTGGGAAAGCGACATGTTGGAAGACCAAGATTGTTGAGATATAAAGACGTTATTGCAAACGATGTAAAAATAGCAGGGATAAACCCAAAACAACCAAACTGGGAAAGAAGCGCTGGAAACCGAATGGAGTGGATAGCGATCGTACAAGACGTAGTCGAAAATTTGAAAACTCGCCAGAGGAAGGGCAAGATGGAAAAGAAAACGTTGAATCCAAGTTTTGGAACAGCAGATGAAAAGCAACATCAATTCAAATGTCAGCATTGCGAATTCAGCAGCAGCCATCAATCGGCTTAATTTCGCATAATCGGCTATAAATAATTTTTTTTATTTTCATACAATTATTCAAGGTAATTCAATGCATAATAATAATTTTCAATGAAAGCACCCACCATGCATATATCTTAGGGTGATTGGTTGAATTA
Organism: Coronaproctus castanopsis; assembly: GCA_032883995.1. Lineage (NCBI taxonomy): Eukaryota > Metazoa > Arthropoda > Insecta > Hemiptera > Monophlebidae > Coronaproctus > Coronaproctus castanopsis. The sequence continues at coordinate 149,713,851 of CM065053.1, read as the reverse complement.
GGATAATGTAATTAGTGGTAATTTTTTTATTGCACTTTCCGCATATCATTGTATGTTTCCCGTATCATAGAGAAGGCAAGACACAGAAATATAAATGATTAATATCAACAATAGGTTTTGTAGGTACAATCCAGAGATTAGATTAACAACTTGACCAACTATACTATGATTACTAAAGATAGAAACTCTGCACTTTGAGACCAAGTTCACTAATAGTGTTTTCTAAGAATCTGGATATAATTCGGATTTGTTTAAATGGATAATTTCTATGGATATTAAAAATTAAATACAAGTCATCTGCATATGAGGTTGACTCGCATTTGTTATTGAAGGTGTTACAGAATTCATGCATCCTGTAACGAATTACTGAACAGATCTAAAACATATCCTCAAGGAAAGTAGCTTGTAGCACTTCTGTGCGAGGAAAATATAAAACTTGATAACATTAACTACATAAGTATTAATATGATTATGTTCAATATGTCACCAATAACAGACCATTTGCAATTGTCAAAAGATATACGGATAGAGCCTAACAATTTCTACATTTTTAAAAAAAAAAAAAAAAATCGTTTAATAACTTTCATAATATAACATTATAATCAATAAAAAACTAAAACAATCAAGCGCATCACTGTTTTAAGAGGTATAAAAAATACTAAATTTTATTTCAAAACTTCTAAAATCAAATGTATTAATAAAATTTTTGCATTTTTTAAATTTCGTGAAAATTTTCCTAATTACCGACATATAATAAACACTATGAACCCCACAAACATATAATTACAAATGATAATATAGTAAAAAAGTAAAAACATACCGTAGAGGATTGCACTGCAGTCGATTGCACAATCGATGCTCTTGAACGAGTATTACTAGGAATAGACTTTAACGGGAATTTTGCAGACGGCGGAACAAAGCTTGTAGTGCTACTTACAGATCCATTTCTACTGGCAAGATTCTATTGAAATATAAAATATGTTAATGAATTGTTGATTTTGACAGTTCTAATTATATATTGTTAATTTACTAGTTCGTAATTTTCAATGAAGTAATTTATTAGAACATAGTTTTCAATATGGGTTAACAATGTTTTTAAATCGCATTCAATTGTTATACACACACCAATTAGAAATTTCCTTAGTTTTATATTTATTATTGTTTGGATCTGAACTTTAAATTATAATGAAGTAAACGACATTTATTTAAAAAGTAAATAAATCGACCTCGCTAAAGTATTCTACAAATTAAGAAATAAATTGTCTATTGATTAATGAAACAATTACTTTAAAAATTATTCCTACTTTTTTCTAATGTGTTCATTTTTTCAAAGTTTGTATACAATGCTGCATATTATTTAAAATACCATGAAAAATTCAATTATCGCACGCTATATAAAACTTACTGGTGAACAAATGTAATTATAACGTTAGTAATTAATCAGTAATATATTTTAATTTTTTATATAATGTGGAATTGAAAATTAGTTAAATCACTAATATTTATTTTCTTATAGAAAACACAAAGCTTTTCGGCATTTACGCCATTATTAAGTGAAACATTTTTAAAAAATCATAATTTTAAAAATATAAATTAAATATAATTACGTAAAAATATTTGATGGTGAATTGTGAAAATATACACCAAAAATGCTGTTCTGCTTCTGTTCTGTCTATTTTTTGAATTGTTGAAATTTAACATCAATATATTTGTTTATTAAGAAGAAAAAATAATTAATATAAAAAAACAAAATTAATAAACAAATATATTGATGTTAAATTTCAACAATTCAAAAAATAGACAGAACAGCATTTTTGGAGTATATTTTCACAATTCATCATCAAATATTTTTAAGTAATTATATTTAATTTATATTTTTAAAATTATGATTTTTTAAAAATGTTTCACTTGATAATGGCGTAAATGCCGAAAAGCTTCGTGTTTTCTATAAGAAAATAAATATTAGTGATTTAACTAATTTTCAATTGATTTTTTAGTAATATATTTGTTTTCACTTTTGGGAATAATTAAATTTTAATCACATAAAACATGTATACGCGCGTTTATTTGTATATTTTCAATTTGTGGTATTTTTAAAATTGCGTGTATATATATATATACAAAACAAATTAACAATTATAACCGTATATTTCAAAAATATTTTAATTAGTTCTGTAAGTACAAAGGTAATGTGCATGTAAACAGAAGCAAATATACATAGCTATACTATACAAAATCAACTAATCTAGATGACGAATGTGTAACAATATAACGAAAATATCCAGAAAAAATAAAATGAAAATTATAGCAAAATTGGCGTGTAAAATGTTAAGAATTAAAATTATTGATAAAGTTTTTACATATAGGCTGGGCTGCAGTTTGTTTATATATTTTTATTTTTATTTTTAACATGTAGTAAAGTATGTAATGTAATAAAAGTTCGTTCTGTGATTCAATGTGTATCATTTCTTAATGAATAAAAAGTAATAAAAGATAATAGGTTATGGACACAGACGCTTTAAAATAGATATTTACTTTTGTTTATTAAGTTGTGTTTTCGTTTACATTATATAAAATAATTAGTTGTTCAGTAATTGCTAATTAGCCAAGATAAGGTGTATTTGGCTAAACATATTAAACCACTAACCAGTGAAACAGATTGGCCGATTTTGAAGAGGAAAATATGTGATTTGTTGGATTACCAGGAATACGCGTTAGGTGTCATAGACAAGAAGTTAGAAAAGCCAGATGGTGCGTCAAAAGAAGAAAAAAACCCGTACAAAGGTATATGTGATCTGTATCGAAAAGTTAACAATTATACTAAGATTATGATCATTAGTGCAATTTCTTATACTATATACCAGAAAATTAAGGACAAAGTTACAGCTCATAATGCTTGGGAAGCATTAAAATTGCAGTTCGAAGCTACGGATCAGTTATTTAACGTTGGTGCAGATTTTTTCGCATTTAATTGGACATCGGGTGACGACGTTTCTACTCATGTAGCCAAGCTAAAAAGTCTGTGGAACGAGTTAAATAACGGATTGAAAGCTAAAAATGAAAATCAATTACCGAATCTTGGCGTGTAAAACTACATATTTTACCTAGTACATTTGGAAATTTCAAATCGAACTAGATGATTCTTATGACAGATAAGTTAGAACGTTCGATGAATTAACGATGCAACTTTGCGTTTTTGAAAAAAGCATGAAATCTACTAATGACGTTGCTAACCAAGAGGCTCTAGTGGCTAAGTTTAATAAGAAGAAAGTAGTAATAATAGCAATTATGCTCCTAAAGGAAATAGAAAAGAAGATATTTGTAATTATTGTCATAAGAAAGGTATTTTTTTTTAAAAAGCGGGAGGGAGAAAATATTCAAAAGATACTGATGATAAAAAATACTTTAATTTTTTTTTATTAGGGAACCAAAATCAGTGCGTGGGATCTTTACCTACTAAAAACCCCCGGTTCTCTACAAACCAAATGGAATTATTAATATAATGATGGAGCTCGCAACACTAAAGCATAGGACCTTAAATTTACTTATTGCCACGGAAGAAGGGATGAGATAACATAGTCCCTTCTTCCATTTAATATAAATTCGTAGAGTTTATGCTTATAACTTAAACTGAAGTAAATAAACATTATAAATAAGGATTAAAAAAATGAAATTAATGTAAAAAAAGAAAAAAGAAAATAGTAAAAACTTATACCAGAACTTAAATAGAAACTCAATTAAAACATAAATAAATCAAATTTATAAAAATGAATTACAAAAACAGAAATCAAATTCTTACATTATCTTAATAACTAATTACTAATAATCAGAACTTAATTATAAAATAGATCATTGGGTTCTAACCGTAAATGGATAGCAGATGGACGACTTTCTCGAAAAGTAAACAGTAATAATGTGCAGAGTAATAAAATGGAAAATTGCTCTAGTTTCTATAATCATGTACTAGCAGCTGAATCGAATTAAAAGGATTTGTGGGTGGATAATGATGCTACAAAAACATGTTACAAACCGTTCCGATTAGTTTAATTCTTTCAAAAAATTCGATAATTTATGCGTTATTAAAGCAGCAGAAGAAGAACGTTTAATTGCAGTAGGCAGCGGCGTTATAGAAGTTTTGTCATCGGTAAATGGTAAAACCCAGCATTTGTTATTAAAAGATGTTTGGTTAATTCTAAAAATTGCTAGAAATCTGTTTTCACCATTAGCAGCACACGATAAAAATCTCGAAAAGTAAATTTAAGTCGAGTCATTGCCTGTTCATTTTTAGTAAATAACCCTAAAGTACAGAACGGCATTTGTGAAAATAGTATAAAGTAGATATAAAGTTAGTTCCATCGAAAAATGTTGCTATAATGAATGTTGCTGAATATAGTAATTCCTTGCAACTTTATCACGAAAAATGGGATACCAGGATAAACGACATATTAAAGAGAAGCTTGAAAAATAATTAGACATTAAAGTAAAGCTTGATAAAAATATCTGTGAACCATGTATTTATGGTAAGGCACATTGTTTATCATTTGGTTCTAGAAAAGGATCTACAAAACTAGATGAACTAATTTCAGCCGATGTTTGTGGACCATTTGATGAGTCTTTCCGGAAGAAACGATATGTAGTTATATTTAAGGATGATTACACTAAATATCGCCATGATTTTATAATTAAGGAAAAGTCAGAAGTCAAAACTGTTCTAGAAGAGATGCTTGCTCTCGCAGAAAAGCACGATCAGAACATTAAAGAGTTACTTTGTAATAATGATAAAGAATTTGACAATGTAAATATTCACCAGAAAAAGAGATTATGGAATGGTTAACAGTTCCATACACGCCTGAACAGAATGGCGGTAATGAACGAGATAATAGAACAATTGTAGAGATGACCAGAACTTTTAAATACTCAAATTCTGACATTCAGTTTCCAAAAGTAGAATTAGTTAACACAGCGATTCATGTATTAAACAGAACAGGAAAATCACCAGAAGATGGTATTAGTACATATGAGCTGTAGTTCAGGAAGAAACCGCGCATCAAACACTCGAGGATTATCAGATCATTATTCTATGTTGATATTCTAGTACAACGAAGACGCAAACGGACAAAAAAAGCTACAAAGGGTTATCATGGGCGATATCGTATTTATATTCCTGAAAAAGAGTATATTGTTTTATCAAGGGATGTCAAGTTTCATGAGATATTTCAAGACTGTGCAGATAAAAAGTGCCTTCTTCAAGCACCTCATCTGAAGAAGAAGAAAAAAACAATGATTAACCAGATTGTTGAAGAGGACATAAAAGATAATCATGGAAAAGATTTGGATAATGAAAGTGAATTGATCACAGAAATTAAAAAAGAGGAGGATCAAACTCACAATACTCAAATCTTGCGTGAAAGAAGTATACTTCAGGCTCCAAAATATTATAAAAATTTTGTTGCCATAATGACAACAGAAGAGTTTCCCGAAACTTATGGAGCTGCAATGCATGGCGAAAACAGTGTAGCTTAGAAGAACGCAATGGACAGTGAAATAGCCTCACTAAAAGAAAACAAGGCATGATAGTTATTTCAACTACGTGTAGGAGCAAAAGCCATTCCATACAAATGGGCTTATAAAGTAAAATTAAAACCAGATGGTAGCATCTCTAAGTATAAAGCTAGACTAGTACCAAAAGGTTATGACCAACAAAAAGGAATTCATTATAACAAAACATTTAATCCAGTTGAAAAATTGCAAACTATTCGTTCAATACTTGCTATCAGTGATACATAGAAAATGCACTTAGTTCAATTTGATGTGTCTACAGCCTTTCTCTATGGAGAACTGGAAGAAACTATTTTTATGAAACAACCAGATGGTTACAACGATGGCTTTGAAAAGTCTTTATGGGCTAAAACAGTCATCACGATGCTGGAATAAATAGAATTTCTTAAATCATTGCAGTTTAGAGTCAGGAAATAAGATTCATGCGTGTTCATTAGAGAAAAATGGTACAAAAATTGTTTTTGCAATATATGTAGATAATAGTCTTATCGCAACCACTGATCAAAGGCATCTTGATGAATTTTTAAACCAGTTCAGAGTAAAATTCCATCTCCAAAGATGTCTCATATTTTTTGGGCCTTGATACAGAAATAAGATAATGGTAACATTAAAATTAGTCAGAAATCATATACCACGAAAATACTCGAGCGATTCAGTTTTGTTGGCTCTAAACCTGCTTTTTCTCCAATGCTTCTAAAATCAGAATACTCCGTTTTAGGGAAAGTATCAGAGGAGACAAACAATTTTCCCTACAAACGGGGAGTAGGTGCATTCATGTACCTAATGTTGGGTTCAAGACCGGACCTTGCATACAATGTTGATTTCCTGTCAAAGACATTGGATAATCCTTCTTTAAAAGACATTACAAGACTTAAAAGAGTGTTTCGATATATTGCTGGTACTGTTAACGTGGGTATTGTTTAGGATCACAGTGCAATGGATGCCCCAAAACTGATCGTTCAACTTCTTCAGGTGTTTTTATCAATTATGAACAAGGAACTGTTTGCCGGATGAGTCAACGACAGGGATCAGTTACAAAGTATACAACTGAAGCAGAATTAGTTGCAGTAAGGGAAGCGACACAGGAGATAATTTGGCTTAGTGACTACTTAGTCAAATCACTCACTTAAAGGAAAGGCTTGTTCTAAAAATTGACAACCCCGTTTACCTAAGAATCCTGAAAATCATAGAAGAACCAAACGCATTCATCATTAGAGAACACGTTGCTGATGATAGACTGGATGTTAAACAAATTGGCACCAATCAGATTGCAACAAAGCCACTGGCCTATACGCGTTTACAGTTCTTTACAGTAAAATGGGACTTTTATAAGTTTTTTGTTACACATATATATGAACTTGCATAAACAAGGAAAAGTGTTAAGAATTAAAATTATCAATAGTGTTTATTGTAAGTTTTTACATGCAGTTTGTTTACATTTGGTTAATAGTTATTTTTTTAACGTGTAATAAAGTATGTAATATAATAAAAAGATCGTTCGGCGATTCGACGTGTATCATTTCTTAATGAATAAAAAACAATAAAACTAATACAAAAATATTTTAATTAGTTCTGTAAGTACAAAGTTAATGTGTATGCGAACATACATAGATATACTATACAAAATCAACTAATCTTGATGACGAATGTTTAACAATATCACGAAAATATCAAGAAAAAATAAAATGAAAATTATATCAAAATTAGCGGGTAAAATAATATCGCACTAAAAAGCAAATAGTATTATCAATATTTTCGTCGGAGAATATATTTATACAACGTAGTGGTATAAAGAAGGAAAAGTGAAACAAGCGACGACAGTGATGTATATTATGAAAATAAAATTTCGATGCGTGTCGATGATAATTCTAGGAGCACTTTGCAATTCAGGACTTGACCGCGATTTTAATTTAAATTCAAAACACCGACCGGCGGTGTATAAAAATTCACAAACTACATTTAGAAAATTCGTACTCCTTAAACTATTTTGAAAAAAAAAATAAAAATTATAACCGCTCGAAATAAAAGATAGGATAACGTGCTGTTTCACAAAACTGACCGTATATTAAGCGATAAAATAATAAAACAAACTAAAAATTATAAAAAATACGCTGTCTTAAAACCTAAGAAAAAAAAAACAAAAAAAATCTTACCCCAACTGTTTGCTGTTGATTACGTGGCCGAACAACAGGAGAACCAATTTTATTGATTGCTGTTTTTCCCGATGTGGAGTCGGGAGATGGAACACGTACGCGAGATAATGAAGATGATCTTAGATTATTGTGTTTTTGTAAAAGATTTCTGTTGTTAGGTACAGATCTCCTACCGATATTACGAAAGCTAAAAGAAAACAATAACAAAAATTGCAAATAAATAGATCAAAGACACGTTTGTATACAAATAAATGGCTACCATTTAGAGAAATTCATCCATTACTACTGATATTCGTTTTGAAACGAACATAAATCGAAAGAACTAAAAAAAAAAATTATCTGCGTTCGAAGTAAGTTGGAAAATAATTTTGATTTAGACGAATATAAATCGAAACTATATTAGTATTTCGACTATAAAATACGATAAATTTTAAAAAGCTAAAAACATATTAAGCGAGTTTCTCTATACTATTACTCGCGAATCTATTCAAATTTTCATAAATCATAGCAAAAAAGTAATCGATAGAAAAATTAGTCATAAATCTGTAATAAAGCGCATTACACAAAATTAACCCATACGAATGCGAACGATTGAACGTAACGACCTACTTTAATCAATTTATTAATAATAAATATCTTGTTTTTATTATTGCTTTATACGAAAATATAGCGTTAAAAGACAAACATTCAGATGTATTTTTAACCGGTAAACTAATAAATCGCAATACTTTTTAAAAGAAGAACTAGATTCCTTTAATTAAATTCGCAACAATTATTTTGTACTTTATTAATATAGTTCGAATTTGTAAACACACACACCGCGGACATCACAGCAGCCTTTTCTGATGTCAGTCCTTCGATTTACTGTTAAACTTGGTTTTGGTCCTAAAAGGACCTTTTCTTTTGACCGTAAATCGGTATAAGGAACGGTTTACTTCGAGAATTAATTAGCTCCACCTGGGGTGCAGATCCAAATGTATTAAGAACATCAGCTTTAGCTCTGTGTTATTCCGCAGGTGAATATGCTAGTGCAGTATGGCGGAATTCAGCACATGTAAAAAGAATTGATGTAGCACTACACGAAACCGATCGTATAGTTACAGGATGTTTGAAGCCGACACCGATCGATAAAATAGAAATATTATCCAGCATAGCACCAAAAAGATATAAGACGGGAATGATGGCTGGAAACAAAAAAACAAAACAAGAACAAGACATAAAACATCCACTGAATGCCAAAGATGCGGCAATAAGTCGACCCGGAAAGAGTTTTCTTAAAACAGCAAACGCTCTGACACAAACGCCGGAAATCACTAGGTTGGAGTTATGGAAAGGAATGCTGAAAGAAAACCGATTAAAATTATGGGAACAACCGAACAAACATATCTACCTCCCTGTAATAAATTTCCGTGGTCAACATAGAAAACTCTAAATAGAATAAGAACTCTGACAGGTAGAACAGCAAAGAACATGAAACGATGGAAAATTACAGATAATGATAGATGTGATTGTGGCATTGTACAAGATTCGGAGCACTTATTAACTTACTCATTGCTGTCAGTGCGATACGGGATGGAAGATATGACAAGAATAGACTCGGAGGAGGCAGTCCAGATAGTGAAATATTGAAAAAAAAAAAAAGGAATATAAAAGACCGGCACGATAAGAAGACAGCAGCCTTGTATTTTGGATTAATATAAAAAGGAGCCTGCGATTTTACCATTCAAATCCAATTGTAATAAGATTATATCTATTCGTTCCTTATTTACTTGAACCCCTTCAGATATAACTTGATCGAGCATTAATAGAATATCAAATTACAAAGGTGAGAAAATACAATAATTATAATAAAATTACATTAAACTTCGAACTTTAAAACAACTAAATTCACAAGTTAGATGTTTTAAATTTTAAAATTCAAGTAAGCTAGAAAGTATGAAAAAAAAATCTAATTTACTTATTGAACAAGTACCATATCTAATAAAATAGTACATTATTACGAAAAAATAAAGTTGAATCCTTATTTTTACCAACGCGTATCTTTGTCCATAGATCAAATTTGCAAATAATGTAAAAAATTATAAAAATTGTATAAATTATCAACAACACACACACTAATTATAATAAACTAAATAATTGATGATCATCGATTATAAAATATTATTTATCTTAGCCGAAAAGAAATTCAACCAAACCAGGAATTCATCGAGTTGCATATTCAGTTTTATAGAATCATTCGGATAAAGCATTGTTTTTATTGTGCTCGATATTTAACTTAATTTGTTTTTTTCAAGATAAAAAAGTCAAAGATACCTTTGGAAAAGCAAGCGCTTTCCATAACATCTCAACTGTTTCATTTAGCTAAATCTCAATGATAACATATCACAGGAAGTTGTTTGAAACTTTACTAAAAATAAACTATGTTGATGGTTGGAATTAAACAACATTCCATCTGACTTCGATTTTCGTCCGAACAAAGGCGGTATGGAAATAATAGCAGACACCTTATTTGAAAATAAATTTATTTCTAATTACGTCATTCATCGACATTCAAGGAGCCTTTGATTCCGTTCATATAATCTGCCTCAAAAATTTGTTACCTACGTTTGTAATTCATATATTAATAGAATCAATGCTTATAACTTTTCCGGAAACGAACATCTACTTTATAGGACTACCTTATCAGTGCTTAACACAAGGCTCAGTCCTTAGCTCTATTTTATTTAACGCGTACATTCTTCCCACTTATAAATTATCACTTCAATGTACTTTGATTTCATATGTAGATGAAATAGTTCTGTATTACTTTGGCAAAAAAGAACGCTAGTCAACAGATTTCTTACAACGTGATATAGTAATAATTAAGAGCTGGCTTTAAAATTCTACTCTTACAATCGTTGTTCGAAAAAGACAAGTTATATACACAATGAACATTAGTCAATTATTCAATAATTACACTAAAGCAAAAATCCCTAAGTAAAGTTATGATCGTAAAGTTTCGGGGTCTTACACTAAATTCTATACAATTGTGGAAAGACCATATCAATAAAATAAGACTTTAGCATACAACACCACAAGTATCTTAAAATTTCTTCGTGCGACTAAGTAGGATGGAGGTGCTTTACTTCTTTCACAAGTGCGATCTAGATTACATTAGCAATGTTGCCAAAGTACATATGCCTAAACTTAACACAGTTCAGAATTCATGCATGCGTTACGTTCTATTAATCTCAATTCCAGCATTGTCATCAGAATATGACATTGAGCCTACTCATCTATGGAGCCTTCGTCTCTAACATACTTCCTTTCAAAATATCCAACCTTTTCTGCTAAGTCACTATCGTCTATGTATCCCCGTATCTGTAGTAATTAGCGTTGCAGATGCAAGAAACTACCACTTGTTTCACAATCTGCCAAAATTTTTGTTCATTGGTTATTCATCAATCATCTCTACAATTTTCTTCTAACCCCGTCGATTTACTATCTAAAATCTTCTTTCGTTAAATTATTCATCTCTTCATCGTGGATAATGGTCCAACAATTTATCAGAGTATACAGGTGGATTTAAATCAAATTATAATTCTATCGGCTACGCTTTTATCAGCCAGATTTAGAAATTAGGGAGAAATATAAGTTACCAACAGACTCGATGTTTACAGCAGAATTGTTTACAATTTTGATTTCTCTCAAATAGTATAGTCTTACTGCTCTCCAAAGAAATGCCATTTAATACTCATCATTTATAACAATATACTGCATCTTAACTCTAATAGTATTTTCGTATCCTTCTATTGGTTACACGGACATGTTGGATATACCGAAAATGAACGAAGTGATCGAGCAGCGAAGGTTGCGGCACTTCATGGAATCGTTTGTTCATTTATTTCAGTCACCAGCATGAAAATACTAATTCATTTCGCCATTATTCAGAATGGTCCACATGGCACTTATCCTCAATCAGTCACCGATATCGATCACTGTGTCCTGTTCAACGCTGTAGAATTTGGTATTTCAATTTGCCAACGACTTAACATTTGTAACTTCATCAACAAAATTAGTAGAATGCGCATTTACCATCACCCTCTGTCGTCTCACCTCACAGACCGGGTTTGGTATCTCCGTTTAACCTGACATCATTATTCAAATAGTGAATCGATAATGAACTCGAGTCATGTCCTATTTGGTTGTCCATCTCTCGCTTCCTGGCGATCTGTACTGAGTTAATCTCTCTGAGTTTATATCCCCCTTTGCAGTCGACACTCTTCTATTCGATAATAATACAAACGTTTATTTAACGATATATAATTTTATCATTAATTCCAGCATAAGTATATAATTCGGCTATCCTCATATAGCATGGGTTGATTGACAATAATGCAAAATATAGAATAATAAATAAATAAATATTTATAATCATAAAAACTCTACAACGAAAACAAGAAAAGTAATTATGAATAATTCTGAATTAACAACATCGTATCGATAATATATATAGACTCAGAGAAAACGGACGGTTTTGTTGTTTTTTGAATAACTCAAAAACTACTCGACCAAAATATTCGAATGAAATTTTATTTAAAAATAGGAAAACGAGGGAGTAGCTTACAATCATTTGTGGAACACAATATCATTCACATGACCGTCATTTGCAACAATACATTCATTCAGCCCAAGGTCGCTGAATTTTTTCATAAATCCGAGTTTTCAGGTCTGACACATCTCGTGAACATGTTACGTAAACATCGCTCTTGAGGTATACCCCACAAAAAAATCGCGTAACTTTGAGTTTTTTTCGAAACTCTTTGCATTGTCGTGATCGTAATGTTCCACGAAAAACGCGCACTCTTCGTTATAAGATACTATGTCTAGTCAGCGTCAAATACTGGCGTCAGTACCTCAAGGTAGTGTCCTTGGACCACTAGTTTACAATATATATACAGCAGATATATCCACAACGATGTTTACCTTGTAGGCCACATTTACAGATGACATTGCTATATTAGCCAAATATAATAATCCTCACGAAGCGTCAAGATATATTCAATATTATTTATTTTTACTGCATAAATGGACTCTCAAGTGGAGAATCTTAATTAATGAACAAAAGTCATCGCATACCGGCAGGTGCTAAATCCACAACAAAAAAGAAAGATCAGTTGACCTGAGCACAAATCAACGACCAACAAATTCAAAAACAAATGAACAATCGCGAGAACCTAATTCCAACTATAAACAAAAAATAAAACTTATGCTCAAATAACTGTTACAAGTAGAGCTTTTTAAATATTAAAAATTATAACACATACTGGACATCACAATCTGAAAATAAAGCGCGTCCTGGAACAGCAATAATTATTAAAAGCTGCATTCCTCATAATACTATGCCAGGTTTCAGTAAAGATTATCTCCAGGCTACTTGCATCACTGTAAAATTGTCGCAAAAAATTTTAAACTTGGCCGCAGTGTACTGCCCTCCAAAACATAGAATACAAGCTCTTCAGTTCATAGATTTTATGAAAAGAATGGGTAAGCGATTTCTTATTGGAGGTGACTTTAATGCGAAGCATACGCATTGGGCTTCTAGGTTAATTATTCCTAGAGGAAACATTTTAAAATCTACTATTGATACTGAACATTGCAGCATCGTATCCGGAGGATTGTCTACCTATTGGCCTACAGACAAAAATAAGATTCCTAACCTCTTTGATTTTTTTATAACAAAAGGTATTTCAGAAACTTATTTTAAAATCACTAATGACAACTCCTCGTTATCTTCGGACCATTCAATTGTTATATTAACGATTAGTGATCCGGTTTGGATAAAGGAAACAAAACCTACACTAACCAATAGGTTTACTGATTGGAACAAGTTTAAACAGCTATTAGATGACTCAGTCGATCTAACTATTTCACTGAAAACAAAATCTAGTATCGATGACGCCACAAATTTATTTACCAATCTCGTTATAAATGCTGCTTATTCAAGTACTCCGCCGCTAAACACCGAAGTCAGTCAAATATAATTTATCCTGACTGTTCGTAAACAAGTAGCTATTAAAAGGCAACTGCGTAAACGATGGATGATTACTAGATGCCCAAAAGACAAAACTCAACTAAATAATCAAACGAAAGAGCTCAAGATGCTATTACAAAAATTTAACAACGATTCATTTACCGATTATGTAACTAAGTTATCTAGTTCTAAGGATTACAACTACTCTTTATGGAAAGCAACTAAATATATGAATCGCCCAAAATCTAGAAACTATCCGATCAAAACGCATGACGGAAATTGGACAATAGACGACGAAACAAAAACAGAAATATTCGGTACTCATCTAGCAGACACTTTTCAGTCACATAACATCACGTCATATCTTGAAACTGAAGTTCATGATTATCTCAAACATTCCTCAGCAACTATGCATAGACAGATAAAACCATTTTCTCAAATGGAGGTAGGAGCCATAATAAAAAAGCACCGAGGTATGGTCTAATTACTATAAACATTCTCAAGCAACTTCCAAGAAAATCTCTAGTATTTCTGACATATGTGTATAATGCAATGCTCAGACTACAGTGTTTCGATAAATGGAAGTTTGCTAATATTAAAATTATATTAAAACCAGGTAAACCTCCAGAAAATATTACATCTTATAGACCTATCTCTCTCCTTCCAATGTTTTCTAAAGTCTTTGAAAAATTAATACAAAAAAGGCTACAGAAGATTATTGATCAAGAGAAGACAATACCGAATCATCAATTCGGAATTGCGCATTGGACTCGACTGTACAGCAGGTTCATCGAGTTGTAAGCCAAATTGAACAGTGTCTTGAAGAAAAAAAGGTTTGCTTCGCCGTATTTCTCGATGTGAAACAAGCCTTTGATACAGTTTGGCATCCAGGCCTTCTCTATAAATGCAAACAAATCTTGCCACCGGAATATTATAATATTTTGAAATCATACTTGGAGAATCGATATTTTCAAGTAATAATTAATAATTGTCAATCATCTCCCCATAAGATTAAGGCTGGAGTACCTCAAGGCAGTGTCTGGGTCCATGCTTATACTCAGTATTTACGAGAGACATTCCAGAAAATACATTTATAGCAACCTTCGCTGATGATACGGCAATACTAGCTTCACATGAGTGTCCTAGTGCGTCCACTCGGTATCTTCAGGTTGCGCTAGACCAGATCCGCTGAATGGTTCAGCATTTGGAAAATAGCAATTAACGAAGCTAAATTTAAACATTTATTATTTACTAAAAGAAAAATTGAACGCAAAAAATATCAAGTTTCGTTAAGTGGAACAACAATATCTCAAGACTCTTCTGTTAGATACCTAGGAATCCATATTGATCAGTCTTTAACAGGGTCATCACATATAACGGAAAAAAGGACTGAATTAAATATCGAAACAGCAAAATTAAAGTGCTTATTAGAACCCAGATCGCAACTAGATATTAAAAATAAACTTTTATTGTACAATGCGATACTTAAACCAATCTGGCTATATGGCTGCGAACTATGGGGATGTTCCTCTAAGAGCAACATTCAAAAAATACAGCCGTACCAGAATAAGTTACTACGAAGGATAGCTGGCGCTCCATGGTATGCCACTAACTACACATTGCATAAAGATCTTCAGATACATCAAACGAGCTACTCGCGATTACCTGGCGAGGTTGGAAATTCACGAAAATCCGCTGGAAATAAGTTTGCAAGTTTAATCGACTATTAGAAGGCTGAAGAGAAAACGTATTAGCGACTTCAGATAATGTTTTCGGACTGTCATCATTCATAACTTGGGAGTTCTATCGCTGAACCGACTTCTTCTAAAAAAATGTTTATTTTTTTTTCACATTCATAACATCTGGTAGATGACGGGTTAGACACGTAAGTTCTAGATTAGAAGAAGGTAAAAAAAAAATGTTACATTTACAAACAAATGTGAAACATGTCTACCTGTTAATTACGATAATCATAGAATACCCCAAGAACAAGCAGTAAAATATCTCGGACCGCCTTACATGGAATCTTCACGTAAATAACACCAGAAAAAATTTGAGATCCTTACTGAAGCAATTATACCCAATGATAGGAAGGCAGTCGAAACTAAGTCTTGGAAATAAAGTTTTACTTTACAACACTATTATAGATTCTGTCTGGAAATATGGTTTAGAAGTGTACGGAACAGCTGCTAAGACGCACCTAAACAAAATATATCAATCGAAAATATTGAGGATAATAGCTAATGCGCCATATTATATTCGAAACAATATAATTCAGAACGAGAGATGTCGCTGTCTAACCAATAATAAGTAGTAATAATTAAATAACAAAAAAATATAAAGAAAAAAAATGTCATAACTGAAAGTGGACAAAAACGAATCTCTCGTGTGTACACTAAACATGGAGCACGCGGTTTGCGTTGTAGCAGTTTTGCCAACTGCGCTATACAAAAAACAAAAACGTCCGTCTTCTCTGAGTCATTATTGAATTGTCTGCAAATAATTTATTGGAAAATATATGCAAGAAATTAATATAACTTACTTAGACACTGTACTAGTCGGTGTAACAGATGCGGATGGCGTTGAAGCTGCAACAGGCTTTATTAAACTATTTAAATTCTGAAAAAATTAAAAACACATTTGATTTAATGAACTGTATATTAAATAACGCTAACAAAATAAATCAAAAAGCGTATAAATATGTATATGTAGAATTGTACATATATGCATATATACATGTATACAAGCAATTGTAAAAGTGTTTTAATGGAAAAACGAGATTCATCCTTTTCAATAAATACGAAATAAATAATTAAATAATTTATAGATAAACGATCAACCTTCGAACTATTAGGAAAATAAATTTCTTGAAAATAAAAAGCGTAATGCACAAAATGACATGCAATACGCACAGTTACTACACATTATTATTGTAGTTTATTTTTAAACCCAGTAATAAGTAATTATATAAGCTATACTAAATAAAGCTTATCTATTCATTTATGTATATATATATATATATATAAAATTTAATATTTGTTTTAATATTAGCCATACTGAACTAAACACCAAACTCAGTAAATTTCCTTAGCGTATATGTTATTTAAATTTTCAAATCAAAAGCTATTATCATATGTTTAATATTAAATCAAAATTACAAAATTCGACTAGCTCATATCTTATGACAATATGATGTACAAAACTAAATAGGCATAATTAACTTTACTTACTATGTAATGTTTACTTATATTGATAAATATGTTATGTTTTACTATATTATATATATTAATATTAATGTAGACTATCAATAAGGTATAAATTACCTTTGTTTTTGGAGTCTCCGTCAACTCTGGATTAGAAAATTTCTTCGCAACGTTAGAGCCTAATAAAAGTTATAAAAATTATTTAAACTCGCACATTAATATACATAGTAGAAAACGATAAATACACACACACACACACACACACACATATATATATATATATATATATATATATATATATATATATATATATATCAATAACCTGTAATAAAATAATTGTGTCTTCAAAATAAGATCAAGTTCAAAATGTGTTATTGTTTTTTTTTAAAGAGTTGAAATGTCAATTTTTATTCTTCTGGTAAGAAATACTGTATAAATTTCAAATTACACCAGGTCGAGTAAATAATTTATTTGCATATCTAAAAGTAATACTATTTTATTTGATTGAGGTGCTTTTTTTTGGTTTGTCCCTTGTTTATAGTCAATTTTAATCGGAGTGCAATTATTCTATTATTCACTCTATTTGAAGATTTAATATTTCGATCAAGTTATTTTTAATTGCAAAACCTACGCCGTGTATTATTGATTTCGGACTGTCTGCTTTCATTATAAAAGGAGTAACAACTTTTTGTAAGCTGTCATTCACTGAATAATTTATTCATTGAGTACAACAATATTATCACCATATCGTCTTAGTTTTACTGCGAGTAATGATGTTCTTCGCTTATTGCGAGCTAAAGTACGCACGTTTCATGTTCCAATCCGTCAATTTAATTCCTCATCTTTAGTGTTTCTGTAGCGTGAAATGGGATTCACCGATTGCGGTGTATCCAACAGGTTTGAATTAGGACGAATGATTTTTAGGCCACTAGCGTGAAAATGATATTCATCAGTAACGTGGGAATAAAACTGATGAAAATGGTATTCAGCACTAACATGGGAATAAAACTGAGGAAAAACTAATAAAAACATATGTGTGGAGTATTGTACTCTATGGAAGCGAAACATGGATACTGAAGAAGGTCGATATTAAAAACCTGGAAGCATTTGAAATGTGGTGCTGGAAACGCATAATGAAGATCAAATAGACAGAAAAAATATCAAACAAGAACGTTATAGAAAAAGTGAAAGAAGAAAAGAATTTTATAACCACCCCTGCACAGGAAAAAATGGATGCATAGGTTATGTGATAAGACGCGGTGGATTGGTTCTACGAATATTGGAATGCATGATAGAAGGCAAAACAAGAGGCCTGTCAAGGAAATGCTACATCGGACAAATAATGGATAGTGTAAGAGTGGATACCTATCACGAATTGAAAATTACGGCAGCAGATAAAGGCGAATGAAAAAGGAGTCTGCAGCGCTACCAGTCAAAGGACTGATGCGACTGATAATGATGAGCGTAGGAGAAATATATATATACTTGTGAACACATGAAATACACAAAATAATAATAAGAGAAAACCAAATCATACATATACATCCGTTTAAGGAAAATATAAGTTGGTATGTACATTTATATATATATTATATATATGCGTGTGTATGTATGTGTTAAATCTGCTAAAGAACTTTAAATGGAATTTAAAATAAGATTATCTAATGTTTGAAGTGGTATTTCTAAAATGATTTGTTAAAAAAAAAAAGTTTGATCCCAAAAATTAATCGTACGATAATTGTAAATAATGCTTACATTTTACCATATTTTGTACAGGTAAAGTTGCTCTCATTGGACCAGCTGGACGAGCAGTAGATTTTATTCGTGTATCTTTTTTGAAATTATGTTCGTTTTCGTTCACATCTGTAATACAATATATATATATATATATATATATATATATATATATATATATATATATATCGAAAAATATACCAGATTTTTTATTAATAACACATAATTATCGTATTAATACCTTTATTAAATGCAAGAAGTGACTCCGATATTCCATTATCAACAAAACACCGTCCAACATCACCAGTATTACGGGAATTCTAAAACACAAAACATAATTAATTTGTCTTCTTTAAACAACATATAATTAATAATTAACAAAATGGATACTTATATTTCTTTAAAATAAACTAAAGAGTACGATATACATTTTAAGAACTAATGTAGTTTTAAGCATTTTCTAAGGAAGTGTATTTATATGTGCATACCATTTTTATCTGGAACGTGTGTCATTGTTACATAAACAAAAATACACGTATAAACATAAGCACGTGAAATGCAAAGTAACAACATTAAAAACGTTTGAAAATATCCTTTTTTTTTTTTATAATGTAATGTGAAATGAAAAAAAGCAGAAATTACACGTCAACTGGTGGGAAATGGTGCAATGTAGAATGCTTCGTTTTTTTTTTTTTTAATCTCGATTTACCGATGTAGAAGTATGTTTTTTTTTCAAAAATATATTTTGTCATTATAAAGTAGTATTAAAACAAGCTTAATACTTTTTAAACATCGTTATCATCAGTATTATTTTATCGGTTTTTATTGCTGATTCACTTAATTGTGAATTATTGTGGCTCATAAAATTGATGTCGCGCACTTTATTTGTCATAACTTTTAATAATGTTCAAATTTTGTAAATTACTTTTTAGATTTTCAATAAGCATTATATCTGGCAATAAATCTTTATAACTCAATGGTTTAGATATTTTTATACCTGCACATGTTACAATCTACTCAGTGTGTACGCTAATTCCACAACGCCTAGAATTTAAACAGTTTACATGGTAAAAATGTTACTTCATGATTTTTCACTTCAAAATTAGCAAAAGACAAACGTAAAGCACTCTTTGCAATTAACTTACTTCGTAAAAATAACAACATATGACGTCGAAGCAATATAACTTATTAACAGCCAAACAAGAAGATTATTGAGAAAACAGATGACATATTCGATTGGTAGACAGGATGGATCATTGGGCCCACCACCTTGCAAAATTTATTATGTAAATAAATATTAACAAAATTAATTGTGGCCTTTTGGACCGTAGTAATTAAGAATTTATAATAATAATAAAAAAATGTTTCTTAGGCGAGCTTCAATAATTTTACTTAATTAATAATCTAGAATTGCCCACACTTCCAAATTTTTTATTCTGTTTATATAATTTTCGATGGATTACATTATTGATTTATTATTTTCTGTTATATATCTTATTCATATTTTTCTTTTATTTCTAACTGAAAAATAAACTTAATTGTTACAAAGGATTAAAAGAATTTTTATATTATTCCGCCCGTGAAGTTGCATTAATTTGAGAACACATTCATCAGAACAAATAAAAAATGTATAGAATCACAATAATTTATATTTTCGAGATCTTAATCCGATGCAATATGAAGTATAACAATGATTTACGATAATTGACTAAAAAATATGTAAAAGGCGTACGAATGAGAGCTGTTATAAATTTAACTAATTTCATTCTAAAATTAATATATGACAAAATATAACTAGGAACGGTACTATGTCCACATTCAAGAAAAATCAACTAAACGTGGTATAGCAGAATTAAAATTTAATTACACCATAACGTGGAATATGTTGTTCGACGTAAGTTTAAAAATATTGAAATATTTTCTACATTTAATTTGGGTTTTTGTCGTAAGTACAAAAGTATTTGAAATTAATTAAACGACAATTCAATATTAACTTATTTTGGGATAAATAATTATTTAATCAACTTTGTTTAGATTTATGAATTTTACAATTACACGTGCGAAAGATTTGACATTCAGAAGTTACATGGAGATATTATAATATTCTTATTATAAAATTATAGATTGTTTCAAACGTGCGTGTTATGTGTACCTTTATGAAAAATTCGGAATTTTCATCATCGTCTTCAACGTCAAAGTTGTTTAGACACGGTGTTATCGAAGAAATATTTTCATCCAATAAGTCACATCCGAAATCAATATTTAAATTATCCCAAGCACCATCCTCAATTTTAGTTATAGATGGAAGAAATTCGTTTCTTTTCTAAAATAAAACAACAAAAACTTTAAATATATATTTTATAAAATAGATACATTCATGAGCTTATGAGCCGAAATGACATCACTATCAACACACATACATAATTTAAATATTGTCTCAATTACCTTCAAGTTAAACAATTTATAACTAGACAAAAATATTAATTAAATTTCAATGAGATATAAAAAGAAATTTAACATCGCTGAAAAATATCAATACCCCGAATTGCATTTGAAAAGGAAATAAACATTAAGCTAAATAATGTAAACCTCAATTAAAAAATAAAATAAAAAGGTAATTACACTTATTTGATACTTATTACACAAAAAATACGATTATTTTAGTGTATTTATAATTATTATCATTGCTAGTCAGAAAAATAAAACTTAAATTACACTATATTTTTAAAACCACTATTTGTGCATAATAATGTAATGAACTACTACATTTTCAACAACACTCATTATTATATCCTAATAAATAGAAATCAAATATATTGAAAGAAGGCAGAAATAAATTTACTTGATAACGACATTGCCGAATTATTTTAGATTTGTAATTTTATATTTTATGCAATTTTGTATTCTGTCAAAGATTGTAAACTAAAGTAAGTTAGTTAATTTGACATTGTACATTATAAAATGTTTGCATTACACTCATAATTATAAAAAAGAAGTCTTAACTACATGTAAATAAAAAAATTAACTAACGATTTTAATAATTAAGAGAACGAATTGCAATCACAGCATTATTTAACTGCGTTAATTATGTTAATGACATATTTCTACTTGATTCTAAGTTTTAACACCAAAATTAATATTAAATATATAAACAACCAATAACAAAAATATAGGACAAAATAAAATTTAACTTACCCTCAGGATATCAAATGATGTATCGCCTCTTACAATTTCTGATGTAATCTTGTGATTAGTCAAATTACGACATTGATTATTCGATAAGTTATTATTCATTTTTGTTCCAATATGTAGATCTAATGTTTCCAGAAGAGATGACTGAGCATTCGAACGAGAAATATCTGTGTTGGCATTATTATTATCAATAATACCAAATAATCTCGATCTATATTTTAAATTTTCGAGAACACACGGCGAAACGGATGAAGAGGATTTCAATTTATCCAATAAAGTACACTCTGTTGGATTCATCGCCTCATTGGTTTCCAGTTTTTTCAAAGTATTTTGTATGCAATGAGCAACTCGATTCTTCACATATTTGATAATTTCATCATTTGATAACCGTATTATGTAATCTTCGTTAATCGACATTTCACTAACAATATTATTATTATCGACACTATAATCAATTTTACTGCGTGTTTCATTAGAACTCGGTATATTTAATAAAATATTTTCCTTACTTTCGGCAGCTCTTGTGTTATTGCTCAAATTAAACTTAGGAGAAATATTTATTAATTTTCTCATACATTCATCAGCCTTGACTCTTGATTCAATTTCATTTAAAGTAACATTGCTTAATACAGTCCTACACACTTCTGTATTATCTAATATGTTACCTAATATTCGATCACTGTTATGTTCATTAGTTTTAAATACATCAAAAGGATCATTATTTATTCTGATAATTTGCCGTTCAACAGCGTCGAATGGATTATCATCCGCTGTAGATTGTAATAAACTATTGTCCAGTACTGATGGTATAGGAATTAACGGTCTTCCATTACACGGTATATTTGGTCCATTCCAGTCAATTAAACAGTTACTGTTTTTTCCTGTATTGCAAATAAGTTAAGATTATTAAGTTAACTAACAACTGCTAAATTTCTGTTCGAGATGGAAGGAATTTAATAAAATTCAATAATACTAAATAATTAAGTAATATTAATTATAATCGATATAGTGTCTTTATAAAAACTAAAAATCAACTCGAAGTTTAATAACAATGTGAGAATTTCGAGATACTTTTGAAATTTCCCTAATTTCTAAAAATGTTAGTTAAATATATTATTTAATTTTAAATCTTTTAAAATTGCGTATTAATAAAATTATTCTGCATTTTAAAATATGCGCAGTAATTGATTTACTGTTTGCAACACAAATAAAAATTGTATACTTAAAAACTGATTTAAAGATGTGCACGCTATATTCTGTAGTTTTAAGAGACAATTGTTACTACATATGAAACCAACATAATGATTATATTTTTATATCATATAATATTGGTTACAAGTAAATAAAAAAATTACCATTAACAGGCATCATATTGTTCAATCCTGGCAATAAATGTATAAACTATGCCTGCAAAACATTAAATGTATTGAAATTTAATACACATTTTCAGTTTCAATATTCACTCACAATTTATAATTCCGAAGAACTAACATAAACCGTTTTTAAATTATCGATATTTTAAACAAATAGTCTAATACTTACCAATTATTGAAATCTGAAAATGGACAAGCCCACTAACAAGCTACAAAAACCTTAATATACAATAGATTTCCAAAAAACCCGATCCAACTACAATTAAACATTTATCGCTTATCATCTAAAACCCCCATTGTTCGTATCGTAATGCACGTTAAACTGAAAAGTGAAAATGGCCATTCACGTTGAAGTTTAACATCCTGTGGATTTTAAATTTTAAAGATATAGACACACTATTATAATAAACTAAACTTCGAATGTGTTAGTCATAAAATACAAATATTCAGTTATACAAACTAATGTTTTAACATGAAAATTATTTTGTGTAATAAATTATAAGATATTATTTTAACAATTTCATCGACTTTAAATATCATACAAGCTTGTAAATAAATAAAAACCAGTTAAATTAATTTAAATGTTCACTACTAAATTTATATATTTTTATATAAAATTTTATAATTCATAAATAGTGAAATCCACTGTAGTTTTAAATGAAAATAACACGTAACAAATACAACACAACTTGTGATATGATTATTAATCTAAAAAAAAAAAATTGTGGGCAATTTTGAGAAATGATTTACATTAAGTACCTCAGAACAGAATTATAATATCCCATGACTAAAACAATTTTAGTTTATCTTATTATTGTCAATAATAGCAAAATGATAACACTTGTTTTATAAAATTCTATAGCCGTGCTAGTTACAAACTCTTAAATATCAGTATCACCATCTTTCAGTTTTATTAAACTAGACTAAATGGAAGAAGCTGAATGGTCTGTTTCTGACCCAAAATATCTTTCCGTTGGTAAGCTTCTTTTATAGTTTATAACTTATTAAAAACTTGTCCAGTGAGTGTGTTTTTATAGACACCATAATGATACGGGATCTTTAAAAAAATTTATTCAGACATTTTTTAATACAAAATACCCCTTTAATGACTGCACTTTCCATGGTAGGCATAAGCATAAGCTATCATTTAGCATTTTCTTATATTCTGTTTCATTTTTAAGTTTCGTATTTCATCTTTTTTGTGTAGGATGAAATGTATATTAATTTTACGAAACTATAATAACATACTAAAGTCTGACAAAAAATCATGAGATTCAAAGTTCTTGCTTAATTGTTTATAAATGAGTTTTCACTTTTGATTCAAGTATATTCATACACTTCAAGGTCTGTTTTCGCGTTTCATTATAAACTACTACCCTTCTTATTTTGTAACTTATTTTTTGTTTACAGATAAATTACTGGAATTTGAACAGTACATTCTATTGCCTATATCCTGCAATTTAATCACTTATTTAAGCAGTTTTCACATGGCAAAATAAGAATATTAATTTGATTAGTAGCGTTAGTTATATCATTATGAACCACGAGAGAAAAAAAAATATTATTGTTTGAAAAATAATAATATGTAACTGTAGTTTTCACGTATTCTACAACTACTTTATAAATTAAAAATGATGCATCATTTTATATTAAGATATTTCATAATTACGTTTACTGTTTTGCAATTTATATACACAATTATAAAACGTTAGAAAGCTAAAAGAACCCCGAAGAAAAATAGGAATTTAACAAAAGTAAAAAAATTATCTACATAAAATTAAAAATTTTAAAATATAATAATAATAATAAAACTATTTGTGGACTTTGCATTTTTATATTTAAAACACGTTTATTTTGATATACGTAAGATACGATGGGATTCCTTTTAACAGTGTGTAAACAGTATTTTCAAATTTTGAACAATAGGTTTTTGTTGTATAGTTTAAACTAATCGTATATAAAGTTTAATACAATAAATAAAATTATATATATTTTTATAATTGCTTTAAAATAAAAAAATAATTGTGGGAGAACTAAACATGTATATATATATATATAAATATGTTATTTATTATGCAGTATTTCACTATAAAACGCATTTTAAATACTTTAATTTTCACGTATTATCATATTACAAATGTATCACCCGAGATAAAAAAAAACAAAACGAAACACCCCAGGCATTAATGTCCAAGGTACTATAATATAAAACTTTATGACTTCTATTTTTATATAATCAAATTAACGAAATTATACTAATAATCAGTTTACTATAAAGTATACACAATGAATAAAAAATCTGTATTTATAAGTAAATGTATAAAAAAATATACTTCAACACAAGAATTTGGCATTTAGCGATATTCATTGTCCGCTTGTATACACGGATATTGTCTTAAATCCACTAACAATACTCCGCTAATGAGACACTCACCCTCCTGTAAATAAAAACATTTACATTAAAAATTATTAAGTTCATAAAAATACAAATACGAACACACGATGTAAATTTTTATTATATTATCTGTAAAATAAATGTGGATTTTACGACAATATTAATTGCTTAGATATCACTAGAGGGGCTAAAATTTAATACTAAAAGAAAATTTATCATTGTAAATTAAACATATAGCATACAGTTACCACGTATATGAGCATTAGTTTTCCTTATAATATAATAATTTCCCATGCTTATTTAAACGTTAAAACAAATCTATTTCTCCCGTTATTTCTATTATGGGAAATATAACTTGCTTAAATTTGTAAAACATTCTTAAAAAATAATGTACGTACTAAATATAACTATTTAAGCGGATTCCTATAAAGCGAAATAGAAGGAAAGTTAAAACAGAAAGATATAAATTAAATGGGAAAAGTGTATACTTTCAATATTACCACGTTGAAATATGAAATATAATGAAACTTAATGCGAAAATTGAAAATAATCACAAATAAAAATAAGAAATAACGCAATTATTCCAGGTGAATAGAAAAACGTTTATTAACTTAAATCATTAAATTATTTTTCTTCTTCGTCCTTTATCTCTGCAAAGAGTAATGGTGTTATGAAACTGTCTCGTGTGTCACCGTCCTCCATGCTGATCTTTCACAAGCCTCATGTAGACTGAATCCAATTGGTGGTTTTAATTGATCTGTCCAGCGTGTTCTAAGCCTTCCTTTTTTGAGTTTGCTATAGTAATTAACAGCAGCCGTAGTGAGTCGTTAATCCGCGCTATATGACAGAAGAATCTTATATATCTTTTTCTTATGCATTTCGAAAACTGCGTTTTTATGTTCAGTTTATTAAACACATTTATTTGTTTTTTGTTCCGTCCGCGGTATACTTAATATTCTTTTATAATCCCAGCTTTCAAATTCATCTATTCTACTAATATATCCAGCGGTGAGGAACCAGGCTCTGGTATACAATCTCCATTATTAGTTAATATTGAGCCAAGACACAAAGTTGTCGACAATTTCATATCCACATAATTTCATATTGATTTTATCACTTTTATCTATTATCCTAATTTTAATCTTAGATCTTTTTACTTGTTTTGTTGATTATGTCAAAATTCGATTGGTTATTACAATATCTTTAATATTGTCATAAAAAATCTCCCATTGAAAGCAGTAGTTATTGTCACTCTCCTAAACACGTTTCCATAACTAGTAACATTCGTCCTATAAGCTTACTAAGTAATAATCGCAGAAAAAATTATTTTGTCTATTATCACTCGGAGCAATTATTTACCTGACATTCAGTTTAAGTTTCGTCCAACATACTCCACTACACAACAAATTTCGATAAACACAGAATTTGTCAGCCATAATTTTAATAATCCATACTAGTTTCGTTTTGCTTGATGTTGTCAAAGCATTTAACACAACTTTATTGCGTGTAAAATGATATAGTGTAAATTTGCTTCTTATTCGGTACTTTTAATTAATAGTTATTTAAATAATAGAACATTTTATGTAATGGTAGATGATTCCAAATCGACTGTGAAAACTTATGTCGTAGGTGTTTCACAAGGCAGTATTTTGGATCCGTTTATATTCACATGACTTCTCTACGATTTTCCAAAATTTGTAAACACGTAGTTTGCTTCGTATGCGGATGATACAGCAATATTTTGCAGCTCTTACAGACCATATTCTATTAAAAATCAATTAGAAACCCGAGTGTACGTTATTTTGGTGTTTTATTAGATAAACGGCTAACTAGCAGCTCTAAAAACAAATAAAGCAATAAGCGCACTGTATTCGTTATTTAATCGTAAATCGTACTTTAATGTTAATAATAAGCTGAACATTTATAAAGCGCTTATTCGTCCTGTAATGACTTATGCTTGTCTTGCCTGGTCTTCTATCTCGAAGGCGAGCTTTCATAAATTACAATTAATACAAAATAGGTGATTAATATTAAGATCCCCAAGATATACCAGAATGGTGGACATGCGTGAGATATTAAATCTAACTTTTATTCGGGATTATATTCTTACGATAATTATAAATGAGTATATTTCAACGATCAGAAATTATGATTCCAGGCAACTACAGTTTATGTACACAAAGTATAAGACGTGTTAAACATAATATACTGTAAATTAATAACATTTGATAAAATGTAGTCTGCTAACATTATTTTATATATATATATATATATATATATATATCTTTATTATTATTATTGTTTTACATCCAATAATATACTGATTTTTTGTACGCTTAATGTGATACAAAGCATTTTATGGAGTGCTTTTTTTTTAGATTTTTCCCGCGAACTATATTCATCAATTTTTATTTATAAGAAATATTACATAACAATTTATGCTACCGACGGTAAGGATATTATAATTCCGGTACACGTAATTTTTATTCTTTGTACTATTGTTAATCTATGTAAATCAATATTTTCTTCTTCTATTAATTAGTAATCCGTAGCATTTACATTGGTCTTCAAGTCTCTATATGAAGTTTATCATATTATCTTCAGAGCTGCTTATGATGACAATATCGTCAACGTATTGTAAATTTATAGTTATTCACTATGCGCCAAGAATATTCCCAAGAAATATTGACTAAAGAAATAATTAGTAATTAATGAATATTTAATAAATAATACAATTTTATACTTAGTAGTAGCTAACACCGCGAATGGTTAATAAGCAGGATGAAAACTATAAAAGCTCGAGCTATGGAACATTAAAAGAAATTAAATTCAGGACAGTAAACAGACTTTATTTTATTAATTGCTAATGATATTTACATAAATCGAATAGGTTTGAAAAGTTAAACATTAACGTACTTAGGAATTAATGTAAACTGTAATCATGATCGGTCAATGGGGATAAAAATTAAGAATGGACGAGTAAGGTATGATTTTGCACTGTTTAATAAAAAATAAATATATTTTCGATATATAAATAAAATATAACTAAATCGTTAAAATGTTTATTTTAACGAGCGCAAAATTTCCCGACATTTATTATTAATCGTACAACCTAACTCTATTTTAAGATATACTTGATATATGGAAATATCATAGACAAACATGTAAAGTTTACCTATTACGTCAAAATAAGCTACATTTGAGATTTTAAATTTTAATAGAAATCACAATATATTAGACAAACATGTAAAGTTTACCTATTACGTCAAAATAATCTACATTTGAGATTTTAAATTTTAATAGAAATCACATATTTTAAATTTCCTTTTAAAAAATGCAAATTTGCCACTATCCAAGCTATGACTATTTAAGTCCTTCTATTTCAGTCTTTTGATATGTTGTTCCGTATGCAACACATGAACCGTTAGTCTATTTGGATCGTAGCTATAATAGATGTTTAGTGACAAATTTTTCTCGTATTTCTTCATGTACAGTAAGTACATCTAGATGAATGATATAATTCGCTATACATCATGGCACTTGCTACATTTGGAGTAAATCCTTATTCTTTAATCTATGTATTTTATTTGTACTTGTTTTTGCGCAGCCCTTTCCGCATGAGTATGTATAAAGAATCGATTGGGGAAGGTAGCTTCTGATCTGGGTCCCAGGATCCAATACATTTTTTATGTTAAATACGTAGATTCCAATCTCGCTTAAAATAATTTAATTTTCTAATGCTAGTCTGATTATGTTATAGTTGATTGCTAAACATAATACGAGCTGACTTTTCCTGATTAATTTCCGTTAGCCAAATCTCTTATTATATTTACATATTTTCGAAATTTATTTGAGGCTGTTTTTCGATCTTCGTCTGAGGAGAGTATCATATCATATGACCGGTGCTATTTCTATCGTAATATCTTTTGACATGCCTCAAGTGTATACAAAGTGTACAAAAAATGTCTCACGCACACTATCCTGCGTTACACCGGTAAAATATCTGACACGTCTTTATCATGTACAACGTAGTAGTGTCTAGAATAGTAAAAATTAATTTTGTGGAAAAAGTAGAACAGATACGTCACACTTATATTTTACTAATCAATTGTATATAATGAATAACACTCCTTAATATAAATGAAAATTTTACGCATAAGTAGGTGTAAGCACTGATTCTACATATTAATACGATTCCTTTCGAGTATAATACCGTTAGCCTTAATATCAATATACAACTGTTTTCCTCATTTAAGAACAATGTTTTACCACTAGCCGTTGATTATAATTTTTACTCATTGATTAATAGAAACAATCCTAACTCTCTTCTAATTTTCACTGATGGCTCGAAGTGCTATTTTTCAGTCGGAGCTGCATTCGTAATCACCGCTCTCAACATTTCAAAAAAATTTACCCTTAATAGAATATGCTCCATTTTTACTGCAGAAGCTACAGCTATTCTTCAATCTCCTCTCCGATATGTATCTGTAAATCGCCCATCTACTAATATTCTGATCCTTTCCGATTCTAAAAGTTGTTTGCTGGCGTTACAGCACTCACAGCTCAACTCTCGTTTACCATCAATTATTTAAAAAATTTCTAATTACATATACCGATTAAACTCTCTCGGTGTAAGAGTTAAATTTGTTTGGATCCCCGGGCATAGCAGTATCCATGGCAATAATCTAGCTGATCATTTAGTCACTTCAACGGTTACATTAGGGACTTTTTTTGTTTCATACTCCTATAGATCTCCTAGCGTACTAAATATGCGCATAAGGAATACTGGAAAAATCTGTGGTCCGAACGATTTACTGCAAAGCATTATAAATCCATTCAACCCGACATACCTTCTAATCCATGGTTTTCAATATTAAAGTTGAAACAATTAAATTTCAGGGTTTTATTACTACCATTTGTCGACTGAGACTCGGCTGTAGTCGCCTTCCTGCTTCGTTACACAAGTTGAAAATTGCTCTCATCCTATGGATACCCATTTAGTGGCCGATGCAAACCATGTTATCCTAGAGTATTCCCAACATAGTAATTTTCGTGTTGCATTTTATCAAGCTCTTCACAGCCTTAAAGTTTCGTTTCCTATAAATATTGCATTTCTCTTAGCTGTTCAAAATGCTGAAGTATATACGGCCCTATACTTCTATATTTTAGATTCTGGTATCATTATTTAATTTTACACATCCCTACATTACTTCTTACTCTGCCTAATTTATAAGTAGCCCTTTCTTATTCATTCTATAATACACAGACATGGGTAAACTGTATGGAAGCCAAAAAAAACAACAACAACAATAATATAGTTAAAATGTTTACGTACTTATTCGAATTGGAATCGAGTAAAAAGTATGCGGTTAACACGAAGTACCCTCAATCATTTTCGAAACAAAAAAATAATAAGTATACGCTAAAGTGAATACAGTGTTCCATGAAAGTAACCTGTGCGTAGGTTAATTAAATATTGGAACTGATATTTTTCTGGTTATCTAACATTCATTGAAATTGGGTAAATTTGAGCATCACTATATTTCACCTTCTTTGTATATTAAATAATTCACTTACCCGCGCCACGTCAAATTCATTTATATTGTTAATAATTTCCGAACCGTTTATAATCTTTAAAAATGAAAAGTCGATCTACCATCGTCAAAATCGTCTAGCATTTTATATTATGTAATCACGGAAACTCATACTACTAATTTTTTAGAATATTATTCGACTTACAATATAATGCGTTAATAACGAGTTCCCGATGATTAATGTTTCACTTTCACATCAAACACAAAACGCACTCTGACACTGCATATACATAATAGCACGTAAAGAGTGGCTCTGCACAATATAACGTGCACTTTCTTCTGTTTGCATCGTATTGCTTTTCGTTATATAACATGTTTTTCGCTCGCGAATCAAACTAAAGACGTGAAAATGTCAGAAAAACAGTTGAACAGAGATGTTTTCATTTTTAAATCAACCAAATTCATTTGAGGAATGATAACTTATTTACCGCTTTAACTTGTCATCTGAAAAACTGCCGACATAATAAATAAAATATTCACGTAATTACACATATGTGAAATATATTATTAGTCTTAAGTATTACCACGATAAATAAATACGAGACTTACGTTTGGAGATATACCGATTAAAACGTCAGCGTGAGAGTAGAATTCTTCTTTTAAAGAAATCACTATAGTCTGTAGATTATCAGATTTATTACATATGTAGGATGCAACTTTACCTATATTCGTGTTATCCAAAGCTGCGTCTATTTCGTCTAAAACGAAGAATGGAGCAGGCTGGAAACTAAAAACAAAAAAAATGCGTTTAATATTTTAAATATATGCTCTATGGAATAAACGATAATAGTATATACAAGTAAAGTCGTATTTTGTGTTTAAAAAATGATAAAAATGCACTCAACTTTTAAATGTATAATTTTGCGTTGAGCCTAAATCTAATATTCAGTTAACTGTTTACGAAAATTCTTTAAATATCATCTAAGAAGAAGAAAATAGAAGAATTACATAAAAAGTTTCCCAGTTGCAAAATAAGTAACATTGATAATTTTAACTGAACGTTAAAAAATAATAAGTAATTTTCTGAAATGTTATTATTATTTAAATTAATGTCATATACAGCAACTAATGACTAGTGGCACAGAGGTAAATAAGTATTAAATTAAGTGTCCTGTATTCGTAACGTCTTTAAAAAAAAATAAATAAAAAGCCACCTAGTTAAGTTTTATTTTAAAAACTTTTTGTATTTAACTTACAAGTTAAAATATAAAAATCGCAACGAAGGTATATTTATTTATTTTTACGCAAATGCACACACACACACACACATATATATATATATATACAATATATATAATTATTGTAATATTATTTGTTGCTGACCATCGTTGTGTGGGTATTTATTAAAGGTACTCTACTTACACTGTACAACTAGATATGTAGTCGCCTACCTCCGATACGGAGATGTCACGTAATGATAATGAATTTTACTTTTCCTACCAAAATTACTAAAAATTATACGTTGTACTTTATTAAAAAATATAAATACATACATATATTTAAAAAAAAAAAAAACACAAAAACGAGAAATATTTTTTTATTTAGGATTTCTGTAGTGTGGTTAATTTATTGGCCAATAACAGATGAGTCAATCTCGAGTGTTCTTGGATTAAATGACTGATATGTCGGAATCATAATTAAGCATTCTACATAAAAATTTAATACTATAAGTAAACGAATGGGTAGATTATTATTGTATATAATTAAGCAGATAATAATGGTTCGTCAGTAGTACGTAAGATTCGTAATATTTAAATTTTATTAATTAACACATTTGGAATTGATTAAATATCGGATAAAACGTAAATTTATATTACACTTTATATGTATTTCGACAGTTTTTTCAATAGATGTTATTTGTTCAAAATTAATATTTCAAAAATGGATATCAGGAACACCGTTCGGAACCAATTTATGGACTGTAATGACGTTCTGGTTCATTTCCGTGTTATGTAACAACGAACGTAAGTAATTTCTAAATAATATACCGTGTAGATAAAGATGACTAACATGCGAATAAATTGTAACGGTCACGACTCATTTTGCATTCGTTTTTATATTTAAATAATGTATTAATTCATGTTATACGATTCAAAAAGTAATGATTTAACTTTTACAACTACGAAAATTATCATAAAAATGTTTCAGATAAATTAATTAACTAAAGAATAAATTTATACCTGTGAATTGCAAATAATAAAGCAAGAGCAGCCACTGTTTTCTCACCACCAGAAAGATTAGACATTGGCTGAAAGCGTTTACCAGGAGCCACACAGTTATAATTGATACCATCCAAATAAGGTTCCTCAGGATTTTCAGGTCCAAGGAATGCTTGAGCGGATTGATTTTTTGCAAGAGCCTACGATTTATAATTTGTATAAAAATTTGATTATAGGCATTTCTAAAAAATTCAATTTCCTCAGCATAAAAAAATGTTTTTTTCTTTCTTGAAATGAAAATTTTTTTTCATTGTGCCGACAAAATTTGCCATAAACAATTGTGATCGCGTAGGAAATAAATCTAACAACTTCAGCGGGTACGCTAGATTCTTATATGAAAGAAAAACATCGGATGATATATTTTCTTCAGGTCGTTAAATAGGCAGGTCAGCCGTATAGATCGAATATAGTAATGGTCCCAGCAAGATGCCTTGCGGTACAGAAGATCTGATTGAATGTTCTTTTGAAAATGAATCCTTTATTTTTACCACAAACGATCGATTATATAAATATGATTAACAATAAATAGACGTCTTCATTAAAGTACTGCTTTATTTTATACAACAATCCAGGATGCCGAACCTTATCAAAAGCTTGGCTGACATCGATCGAGAAATCTTATTTTTCGAATGTTAGTGAGATCGCATCGTCTAGTCGATGGCATTGCTAAATAATAGAATGCTCTTCACGGAAACCAAACTGATGGTTCAGCAGTATGTTGCAATTTATTATAACCGAACTCATCCGATTAAGGATAAGTTTCTCCAAAATCTTTGATAGTGCGGAGAGCAGGCTTATTGGCCTGTAAGAGTAAACCACTGACGGCTTTTTTTCTATTTTACGAATCATGATAATAATCGACTTCTTCCACAATTCGGGATAGTATCCCAATTTTGTACAAATTTCAGTAATGGGCGGAATTAACATGAAAAAAATCTTACATGAGTGTATTGGTCACCGGATGACTTTAAAAAAAAAAGTTGTAAAGTTGCATTAATGCTAACGTGAAAATTAGGCTTGTTCACGATTTCTATTTTAAATAGTTTTAATTTACAGTAACGATTTAACATAATTTACACGTGTTTTTCCAATATTATTTTGAATTGGTTTCCGCTAATCATTTATTTTAGTTATAAACACTTCAAGCCATTCTTGATCATTATTTATACATTTTACTTATACTATATTGATATTTTATTTAAAATCCATAAGGGTAACTTGAAATATATTTAAGGATATTACATATTTTTTCGATTATTGTTAATTTGTTTATTCCGTAATTTATTGTTACGTGTGGATATTCATATTTCATCGCTATTTTTTATGTCTATTTGTTCCTCAACATCGTGAGTTTTGTTAAAAATAATTTACGTATTTTGTGATTTTCAATTTTTTGTATTCGTCCGTTATATGTAATACAAAATTGATATTCCTACTGACTCTCTATATCTGTGACATAACGGGTTTATTTTTATTCAAATTATTTAAATCCAACACAAATTTATTTAACTCGTGTGTATGTAAAGTATCGCCCTAATCCATTTGCCGCCATCAGATGTTAAATTTATTATTAAATAAAATTTTTAATTTTTAAAATTGACCTTACTATATAAACTAAATTTTATTAGCATTAAAATTTCATATACTCTGTATAGGGAACATTGTGACAAAAGGGTTAAAAATAATTCATTACAAGTTATTTGCTGTTAATATTTAATTACATTTTCTGGTATATTCAAAATATTTTTTTTATTCCATTATTTTCGGTTTCAAAATAATTTTAGTTTTCAGAATAATATTCAAATTTATTGTTACAATTTTGATCATAACCATTTAATATGTTAATCCTATCTAAATATTTGATTGAACATTGTTTTTATTATAAATTCAATAGATTATTTGATCTCATAATATTAAATACTTTTATATCATGTTAAAATTTTAATTATTACTTTAAAGTACATATAAAAGCGACAACTAGCGCAAGATTATTACACTTTATCGAGCTATAATTATACAAAGTTGTATAGAAACAAAGATATAGTGCTTTGAACTACATTTTTAAAAGATTTATGACGAAAGCTTAGTGATATTGATTAACACTTGTTTAAATTACAACATTTAACATTTTTTTTTAAATTTTGCTTTAATAACTTAAATAAACGTAATTTTATAAATTATAGTTTCCCTACATATTTAGAATAAATTACTAAAATAAATTTACATTCATATCGTATGGAATTTAATAAGATTTAATCTGATAAAAAATATTAATATAACGTTCGAGGGTTAAAGAAAAAAAATCAAAAAAATGTTACACAAATTAATTTTAATGCAAATCAAAAAATACTAAAAAAAAATTCTTCGTTACCTTATAAATGTTGTCAATTTCATTGGACACATGTTCGAAACACGCCATAAATCTATCGTATCGTTCTTTCTTTACTCGTTCAAAAACTTGTTTGGCTCTTTTAGCTCGATTACGGGCAAAATTGAACTCTCTATCCATTTCTTGAAGTTTTTCTCTTGCTTGATCTAATTTGTTCAAAGACTGGAAACGAATTAAAATGAAAATTAAATATACAAAAATGTGAATATACACGAGTTTTTAATTTGCACAATTTGTACAAATAAAATGTATTTTAATGTACGAGCAAAATACTTCAAATATTTTCTCGGTAAATATTGTTACATATAATTAAGTGTTATATTTAATACTGAACAACCCGTTTTAATGTTAATTATATGCTTAATTAAATATTCAAATAATTGCTAATTATAAACGTGGTAAAGTCTAATTGGTTATAACCAATAGCAACTACAATGATAGGTCTTCTGGATTATACCGTTTTAAGCGATGTGTAACTTTGACAACATTCTGAAGTTTAATAGTTTTAAAGTTGGTATATTATCTGGAGAAGGACTAAGCTGTTCGAGGTGTTGCAGAAACGTTTTTATTTATAAATAAAATTTCATTCAAACATTTTGGTCGAGTAGTTTTTGAGTTATTCAAAAAAACAAAACCGTGGCCTAGTCAAACAATTAAATAAAAAATGTTACACAGAATCTGCACCGGAGTTGCAAAATGGTTTTATGTTTAAACGTTTCAAATACGGTTCGAAATTTCCATGACCAAACAAAATTAGAAAAAAATTAACATCCAATTTATCTATAACATTAATTCTCTATACTATGAAAAAATTATAACTTGTTCTACATTCAAATCACTTTGCCATAATCCTATATAGTATTTTTTTTTCCCTTAAAAATATTCTGACAATTTAATAGATTATAATTTTTCTCACATTAAAACGAGAATTAAAACCATCAATTACGTTAAAAATTTTAGAAATGAATTTACTGTTAAATATATTGAATTCGGAAATCAAAGTCGATCTGAAAATTGTTAAGTAGGTGGGCAGGATTCTCAGTAATAATTAGAGCTTTCGGAATAGGAACTGTTCTTCATAAAAAACGAATACTACAATAAAAGTTTTCTTTCCTTTGAAAATGTTGTGAAAAGAATTATACAAAAGGATACACTTCCTTCATATTTAATTCTGCCAATGTTAGGATGCTTTTTAAGAAACATTTAACATTTATTGTTTACTAGAACATAGTTACAACTTTAATTTATCATACTGAATATATATATATATATATATATATATATATATATATATATATATATATGTGTGTGTGTGTGTGTGTATGTACATGCATATCGTTTTCCCCAATAATTAAAAATTATCTTAAACTGTTTGTAGTCGTTTGTGGGAAAATACTTTTTTTCACTATTTTTGAATTTTAAAAATTACTATTTTTAATCATAGTTTAAATAATTTTCAAGATGGGCCATTATCAGGGTCGATATATAAAATAATATCTCTATTGCTATAAATAACTGAACTAAAAGATTATACTTTTTCAAAATTACCTTTAGACATACTACAACTATGAAATAATAACCGACTATCCATAAATAATCTCTCAAATATACAAAGCTGATTTCACCCTTCGACTATTAGGTTACTTTATGTTATTTTTTAACGTTATACTGTACGTATCTTAATATAACAAAAGATTTTCCGAAAGTTTAAAAATAATGTAAATTAATTATTATTAAATGTTGAATATATTCGAGAGTAGTGATTTTATTAATTATAAACCAAACAAAATATAACACCGTTTAATCATAAACAGTTTTTTATTTCGAAGCTCTTCGGCAATTACGTCATTTTGAATCACGTACAATAAATATTACATCTTAATATTTATCATGCATGCTTGAAAATGACGTAATTGTCGAAAAGCTTCGCAATAAAAAACTTTTACTGATTAAATGGTGTTATATTTTGTTTGGTTTATAATTATTATTAGTTCACTCTGAAATGTATAAAAATTGAGATTTCGTCTCATTATATGATCATCAGCATGGCTTTTCCTATCTGCTGTCCGTCTTTTTAATTCCGCATAGGTCTTAATATTCGATTCTTTCTTGATTGTGTCTATCAGCGTCTGTCTTGGTCTTCCTTTCGGTCTGCGTATCGGTATTCGTCTTTCTATATCTTTTAGTAGACTATTATGTCTTAACACACGCCCGATCTATTTTAGCCTTGTTTTCCTAATCGTTTTCAAGAGTGATCTTTCTTCTTGCACTGTACGGAAAACTTCTTCATTAGATATTTTATCGACCCATGAGATTTTTAATAATCGACACCAGGACCATGTTTCAAAGGCTTCAATTTTTTGCTTATCTCTTTTATTTATCGTCCATGTTTCCGCCGCATAAAATACCACCCGACTTAACTATATGTTTACGTAGTCCAATGGAGAGCGTGTTCTGCGTAATTATCTGCTTTTTTCTCATGAATGACAATTTGTCCATTGTAAATTCTTTGTCAGAGTTCGTTGGTGCAATATACGTTCTCTGTTATTATGTGACCTAGATATTTAAAGTATTTCACTTGTTCTAATTTTTTGATCATCGACTGATATGTTAATATATTAATTTCCACTGGATTTTTACTCATGCACATAACTTTAGTTTTTTCAATATCTATATTCATTCCATATTTTCCTGCTACGCAGCTTAATCTATGTACTAATTTTGACAAACCCTCGTGACTACCTGGCAATAATACTTGGTCATCCGCGAACATTTTTATGCATCGCCCGCCAATTTTTATCGCCCCACAATCAATAAATGTATAAATTTATTAGCTGAATTAAATAAAGCACAAATACCGATGGAGAATTAGGAACTATACAAAAAATTTAAAAACAAATTTATAACGAAATTTAAATGATATGTCGATACTTTTTAATTTTTGTAGATTTATTGAACTTAAATGCATTGTAGAATCGGCCGACCAAAAATCGCCGGCAGAATTTTTAAAAATCGAAAATGAAATATTCAACTCGCGATTTCTCGTTACCGGTTAATTTTTAAAACATTTACCTCATAACGTAAATTATAGATCTCGACGTCTACTTTCTTTTAAGCCCAACCCAAACCACGATCTATCATAGGGGCCTCAAAAAGGGCCCAAAACCCGAAAACCACAATTTTCTCGGCGAGTATTCGATATAAAAATACTGCAATACCATTGTTAGACGCGTATTTTAATGACAAATAACTTTCGTGTAAACAATTTTTTCAAAGTTCGAATCGTTCGCGAATTATTGCCAAAAAATCGAAATTTTGAAAAAATTGAAATTTTGAAAAAATCGAACCCCTTTGAAACTTTTTGGTTCGGCTTGAAATTTTTTTTCGCGCTTTTTTCGCTTTATCCTATAGATCTTATATAGTAACGACTATTTTCAGAAACGGAATCATTTAAAAATATTTACGTCGCTCGCTATGCCTTGCCAAAGGTGGCAGGTCATCGATTTTCGAAAATTCGTAGCTCGAAACCTATCAATCGTAACGAAAAACGGTTTTCTGTTTTGAATTCGTCATTTTAATATCTATCATATCCATATCGATTCAATCGAAATTTTAATGAGCCACCCGATGGCTACATAATTTTAAATGTTGTTTTTGAAGTACATTATTGTCAATGTAATAATTGTAACTTGATAATACATTTTATCAGTTTAAGATATACTGAAGATAGTGTACACTGAACAAGCTTGTTCCGCTACTTATCCAATATCTAAATAAATACGTTACTATAACACACGTCAATCATTCGTTAAAATTTATTCGAAATATTTAGCAGTATTTTAATCTTCTAAATCAATGTTCATATTAACTAGAAAGACACAAATATATACCTTTGCATTAGGAGCCTGAATTTTTTGTAACGACGAGGAACAATCAGTAATAATCTTCAATAAATCAGTTTCTGCCTTTTTAATGTCGCTACTGTCAGTTAAGTCTTTATGTCTATTCGGGACCCCTGAATAATCAATTATAATTCTGCAAAAATTAAAAAAACAAATTATACAGAGTGGTTAAATTTAAATATTAGTAATTTTAGCTCCGCCATTAGCATATTTCACAAATATGACATCATTTTTATATTACAAGTTGACGGTATACTTATACTTTCCCGCATTTTATTTAAACATAGAATGTTATTCTTAAAATCGAATAGTTGAAAAATAATTTCATGCCACAACGTTTAAAGTAAAACACGAAAACTTTTAAAACAGTGTGAATGTTATCATACTCCGGTCTGAATAAATTAGAAAAATATAGAATCAAGTAAAAATTGATAATTTTTTATAAGTTTATATATGCACGGCGCGCGCGCGCACACACCCACACACACAATAGTGTTTTAAAAGATAGGGGTACCCAAGAAATTAATAATAATTATAGAAAAAAAATTAAAAATAAAAATATTCTTATAGTCGAGGGTATTGAAAGCTATATTAAGTAAAAATCGGTTTATCTAACAATAATATACAGATAGCCTATAAGTACAACAAATTCCCGATATGCGAGATATAATAATAATTAGTAAAATGACGAGAATAAAATCCAAATCCTTCGTAGATAACACAAATGTGTAGGTACTATCATCATTATACAGGAGGAATTTTTGAAGATATGAGATACGTGTAAAGCAGTCAACCTAGTAGGTTGTTA
Source organism: Coronaproctus castanopsis (assembly GCA_032883995.1). Classification (NCBI taxonomy): domain Eukaryota; kingdom Metazoa; phylum Arthropoda; class Insecta; order Hemiptera; family Monophlebidae; genus Coronaproctus; species Coronaproctus castanopsis. The sequence goes on along the minus strand of CM065053.1, from coordinate 149,673,317 downwards.
ACATTCCGTTATAGTCGTTACAGTCGATCCGTAGTAACGTTGTAAGATCGTAGTATACTCGTTACGCGTGTTAGTTGAATAAGACATCTGAAAGACGGTACGCAATAGACGAGGCCAATGTATATATATATATATATATATATATATATATATATATATATATAACGAAAACTTTAAATTCTATTCAAGATAAATATACTTTTAAAAAAATATATATATTTAAAATAACTGTATATATCAGTACTTAAGTATTTACAATTTTCTAGTCAGTTGAATACTGAGTTAAAATGACGATTCGTAAAATAAATTTCCGGAAGTACTATCAAGATTGTTGAGAATTCAACTAATAATAATAATAATATTAAAATATGACGTACGGGAATCAGGACGACAGTGAAATTCGTAATTAGGATACGCCTTCGTCATCCAGCATCACCATCGGTCCTACCTGCGGTATACTTCAGGTCGTCCGATTTTTTTTTTTTATTATTTATTTTATACAATATATGTATGAATTTTTTTTTAATTATTTTATATTATTATTCATGTTTCATGAATGTTTACATGTTTAAATATCACGTTTTACCCGGTTTTTATGTATTTTTATTGGAAGTTAAATATTAATAAAAGCAGAGTTAAAAAGAAAGCGCAAATTTATGTTAATATCTTAATTCCAGTAATTGGGCATTTTACACGTGATTTTAGATCTAATTAAGATTAATAAAATTAAATAATAGTCTAACTTAAAATATTATAAATTTGATACACCCCGTATTCGTAACCCTCTAGATCGTTATAAAAAGGCTACCACGACCAGAGAGCAAAGTACCATAATAATCATTCCACTACTCGCTAGCGAGAGAACGTTATAAATTCGCGTGCACGACAGGGCAAGAATAATACTACTTTCCACACATCTAGCCGAACGTTATTATATATATATATATATATATATATATATATATATATATATATATATATATATATATATATATATATATATATTATATATAAAAGTTTATAATACAGACCGCTCTCTTACCTCTGTTCGCATTGCTGAGGATAGTTTTTTATTTATTTATTTATACGAACAAACCAAAAACAAATTGTTTTTTTAATACAACTTATAATAAATTATTATGTATCACAACAAACATGAAATAACATGTCTTCTACACAATAATATAAAGATCTATTAATAAGTTAATAAACCAAGTCCCTTAAGGAAAGGAAACAAAAAAATGTACAATGTTTTCCATTGGAAAAATTTAAACGACGATCGAACTCAAATTTGTTCAACCATAAAAAGAAAACGATTTTAAGAGCTGTTGTTTTTGTATTGCTAGGTCATCGAATAAGTTGAATACAAAAAATAATGTAATATGTATTCAACTGAACAATTGCAGACAGAAAGAATACAATAAACCGGTATACTGTCAATCCGTAGCAGCGAATATTTTAATTATATATATTTGATTTTTGTATAGTTCTCATATTTTTGCAAAATTATTATAATAAAGTTTCTGTTATTCGGAGCGGTGTGAGTGCCCAAATTAATTCCTGCATATTAATATTCACCATTTACTTATTTACTTGCATACATATATGAATGCATACAAGATTATTCTGATCGAAGATAAAACTAACGAATAGAAATATTTAATTAGTGGCTACAAGGAAACAAATTTATGGAAGCGCGATTATGTTTAATTACCTGCATATTCTATCGTACAATTCGGAACTAATGGACGAGCCATCTGTTGTTTCTAAAACGCTTTCTTGAGCAATATCATCTAAACTTCCCTCTATCAGAGGTATACGTATATCCTCTATCTGCAAAATGATTTTTTCAAATCTTGTTTGAGATAGTTTTACAAAATCATTATACAAATAAATAATAAATTTAAAAAAAAAAACTATAAAAAAATAATATACGAATCTAATCAAGCGTAGATGTCATTTTTAACATCCCGCGATTCGGTTATCAATGTTATTGGTGTATGGATTAATTTTAAATAATAAGAATACATAAAGGACAATTATCATCTACTTTCTTGATAAAATCTTTGTTACGTTTATTCTAGCTGAATAGCAATATTAATATAATAATTTTGTCGTAAGGTAACATGTTTTAATAAATTCGTGATGTACGACATATTTATGGGGTTTGAGAAAACGAAGTTTTTATGCCAATCTAAAAAAAAAAAAGCTTGGCCTAAAATTCGTTTTCTTGCATCTTAAATTACATTTTATTTTATGACAGATGATATTTATTTTTATTCTGATATCAACATTCAAATAAGTACATTTACTTAATTGTACGTGTTTTTCAAAAATATTGAAAACTATCACTATAAACTAAAGTGTCATGTTGATGTCTATAATATTTATGAATAAATAACCTCTTCCGTTACAAACTTTACCTTGCAATGTCTTAACATGGTGTACCGATCACTCTTAAAACCTTCTAATTTTTCTTCCATATGAGTTAATTGTTTTTGCGCACTTTGTAATTCCTTTGCTACATGTCCAACTTCTTTCCTCGCCTAAAAATTTAAAAACAAAATTAAAATTTTATAAAATGAATCATTGACGACGGAACGAATTTGAAAGATACAATATTGAAAACATAAAGTAAGTATCTTCTATTTAAAAAATTTGCATAAAGCAGGCTTAGGTAGAACCCCTAATTAATAATAATAAAAATATTATATTTTATACGTGTAAAATGCATATAAAACTTAATGGTGGAAATTTAATTTATTTATTGTAATGAAGCCCACACAACAAAAAATCCAATTATAATTATTAAATAGCACAATAAATATTTTAAAAATTACAAAAAAATTTATTTACGCCGTGTTTACATAACTCTACTCCAAATATACGTACGAATATTCATCAACAGATTAATGAATACGATATAAATTTTACAAACCGGATGTACCTCAACAAAGGAACACACACGCCAAACACCCACCACAAAATGTAAATCTTGGAACGATTGAAAATGTAATGTATAGGAACAGCAACATCACATACACATTGAACATTTAATGAATATTAAATTGAATTAAAAAAATATATATAGAATTAAGGAGTACAGAACACCTCAATATTTTGAACAAAATCAAAACGTATGCCCTTACCGTAAAATATGTACGGGAAGAAATATCTCTGTTCATTCACGATTTTTTACGGTACAAACTACGTCAATGTTTTTATTACGTAATGTTTCAAAAAGAATTAGTTTTAATTTTCAAACTAAAAGCAGTTGTGAATGCGTGCGTATAGTGCAATCGAATGTTGTATAGATTTTGCGATAAACAATAAAAATTTCAATTTCTTCTCGAACAATTCTAGAACTATATTTATCCATTTCTGAAAAAGATTTCAAAATCATTAAATTGTATTTCGTGATTTTCAGGACACTTACATATGTTTTCCCTCATGTTTACAGTCTGCTTTGTGTTCTTTTAATTTCTGATTGATGTTTCTACCAGTCTGCCCACTGTAGCTGCTGAGCACGCACTCTCAAGAAATGTTATATACACCCACAACATGTCCTTTGTGAAGCTGATCATTAAATCTTTGTAAATATTGTTTTATTTTTTTTTTACACGTACCAAACACAGGTCTGTTTAAAATTCTACCTATTATGTCTTTGATGCCTTTTATACAAGGTAGGCTACGAACTCTTCTTCGTTAATGGATTTTTCATTTTTGACGCCGAATTTTTTTAACACATTCCTTTTTGTCAAAACCATTAATTATTGTAGCATCTTTTATATTAACCATTTCTAAAGCAGTACTGTTTAAAATATTTTAGGTTCTGTATAGCAAAAGTCTTACAGATGGCATTTTTTGAATCAAAAAGTGGTACGACTGCTTGTATGTAGTTCGCTTAAAAACACTGGTTCAACGATATCTCCTTTTCCCATTACTGTGAAACATATTCAAATCCATTAAAATTTCACCTGGCTTTTTGTCAACAAACGTGTCATTCTCATACCGAAGGCATTTAGGAGACCATTTTTTTATTATTTAATTTTCCAGATGTTCCATGAGTATATTTGTGTTAATCTCGATTTCATCGCCATGCTATCAATTTGTTTATAGATTTTATCGTCAAAAGTAAAACAATTGTTGCTGACATTCGCGTAAAGGAATTTCCGTACATTCACACCTAAGATGTGGCTTTTTAACATTTTTATCAGGATACCACATCAAAACTACATCTTCCTTTTCTATCTGGTAGTCACTGATTTTTTCAAAAAACTGAAATGAGTTTTGCATGAATGTAAGAGTAGTGCCGACCAGTGGAAATTTCAACAAAGCGAATGCATACCAGCTTTATTTAGCTTAATCCCGGTCATTGCCCTGATCAAAAAAAAAAAAAAAAAAAAAAAAAAAACAGGTTGAAATCAAAACAACTGCTAGATTAATAAACAACTAGTCTCCTACAGAATAATAATGACCAAAACATGGATACGGATGTGCACACAGCAGGACGCTTGTTTACCGCAAAATCTGAAAAATATTACTCCGTTCATCTATGTATAATTGTAACAATTTTATAACTATTCTCTGTTTGAAAATGAAAACTGTAATTGTTTTCAAAACGTTACGTAATAAAAAAAAAACTGGCATGGTGTAGACAAAAAAAAAAAATCGTGAATGTATAGATATCAACCATGAATGTTTAAAAGTGTATTGAAGTATCTGTTATCAAAATATATATCCGTGAAGAGACGCGTGTTTAAAAGATAATTATACAAACGAAAAGCTGACGGGAACGGAGAACTTAAACCTAGGCTTATTCGTGCACGTGACTCACTAAAAAATCGATGTGATTGTCTACTTGGTCTCGGTGCTATGTAGGACACTGTTGACGTTAAGTACTCACCTCTCACTTTACCGTTGAATATGTCATGAAGAAACTTTAATTTGACTATTTTCCTTCTGTAGTGCAAGGACTTCATATCCATTACATTTCGTAATGTATCGTATAACTCATATATTTAAAGTACCTGATATACGGTTACATAGATATTTTAAAAATTTACCCCGAATTTTTTCAAGTAACCAAGTGTGTTTAATAAATAATACGTACTCAAACAATTGAACAGTATTCTAGCAGAGTACACACTAATGCATTATATGGCGATAACAGCATCCATAGATCTCTAAACACGTATGAATTTCTCAATAATAAAACCAAGTATTTTATGAGAACGATTAACAACACCACTTACATGTATAGAAAATCTTAAATTATCATCAATGTAAAGCCCAAGATCCCGCATCCACTGATTTGTTAATTATCTGTTTACCATTCGTAAAAGTATCTATATCAATTTTGACAGAGACACAAATGGATGCATTTATTATAGTTGAAAAGTAAATTCTCTCCACAAAACCAACTTATCTAGACCTCTGGCAGTAATTCACAGTCAGCTAGTGAAAATATGAAGCATAAATTTTGATATTATGTGCAAATAAAAGAAATTTTAGGCGAAGATTATTTCCAATATCATCGATAAAAATTATAAATAGGGGGTTACCCAAATTTGAACCTCGTGGAATCCCTAAAGTAGGTAAATATGAATTAGAATGATAGCCCACATAGCTCTTATGGTCATACAGATATTGTATTTAAGTGCAGTATTTTCTACATTTAGGTATACAAAACCCCAGTAAAACCGAGTATGATAGTTGATCTATGAAAATTATGTATAGATAAATGTTTAACTATATACAAAAATTAAATAAAGTAAACTTAATTCTAGATAAAAATTAAACATACGAATAAAATAAAACATAACTTTCTAAACACTTAATAAAGGCATTTATAATGATACTAATGAAACTATAATTTTAAAATATGACAATGAATCTTTTTTCAAAAATAAGAGACTTTTACATTACAATATTTATATTCTATTTTAAGTAATATAAAAATAAAAACAGTTTTAATGCCTAAAATTCTGTTTGAAATCAAAATCAAAAAATAAAATTATATAAAGTAAAACTATAAAGTACAAACTTTGCTAATAGGTTCTTCCATAGTTTCAGATTCTGCTTTTTTAGCTTGTTTAACAGTTTTTAGTCGTTCTACTTCAGCCATATCCGCTTCAATTTCACTCATTTGCTTTTTTTCTAGTTGCATTGCTCGTTCTAATTCCACTTCATCGTCATTTACAACTCTTTCCCAACGGGACACGTTATCTGGTATCAAATAATAATAATAAAAGTAAATGGAGAACACAATTCTCTTTCAGCTAAGATTTAACGCAAATTCTTTTTCAACAGAATAAATCACAATGAAACAAATTCGATTAATCTACTTCCGTTACAATTAAATATGAAAGATCGTTTCCCACTAAAAGTTATTATAATTATTTCAGCAATTTCGTGTTTAATATTGGTCATCAAAATCTCAATGAAGTAAGTTGGAATAAAATGTTTAACATAGTTTTCGATTATTTTTAATTGATTGTTGAATTATTTTAATACTGATTAAACATCACTTCAAACGTTATGGAGTTAATTTAGAAATATTCTCAATAAGAAAAGAGAAATATAATTTTAGATACCTTGCACGTTACATTGACCTCAACTGAAATATGAGCGTAATTAAATCAACCAAATTAAAGCTAGGGGAATATTTCTTGTACCGATGATAATATATGGAAACAAAATTTTATAACATGTAAATAGACACAAATACTTAATTCCAAAATTCAGATATAATACTCACTTGACGTATCTTTAGTGCGCTCAAAATCTAATTCATTGAATATTCGATTTTTTTGATTTTCAAATTCTAATCGTTTTTTTGCTCTCTCTTGTTGAGACCTATTCAAAGCGAAAATAAACTATAAGTTATGAAGTGTTTTTAATTTTAAAACATTGGGTATTTGTGATTAAAAAAGAAACGTTCAAAAAACAGTCGATTGGCAAAATAAATATATAAAAGGAAGTTTAATTTCTAATTATATCACCGTTTAGGCTAACCTCAATTCTCGTTCTTCATATTGACGAATATTTGCCACATCTATCTGTCTACAGAAATCTGTAAATATGTCATCTTCTACGCTATTCATTCGCTCCTTCATTTCTTGTATTTCTTGATCACGAGTCCGCATGGTGAGTTCAATTTCTTCAATCCGCGGCTATTAGAAGATAAATCATTAAATAAAATAATTAGTGACAAGCAAAACTAGAATTAAAATACATTACATTATAGCTTATACCAACGTAATAATAATCGTTATCACACAAACGAATTTTAAGCAAAGTTGAAACGAATACTAAGTTAAAAACAACGAATTTTATTCAATTAAAAGAACAAATATTTTCACTTCATCTTCAGATTAATTTGTAAGGTAAAAATTAAAATATTAGCCACTTTAATTTTACACGAACAACAGAAACACATTCCGAAACAATCTGAATAGTAGTTTCAACAGAACATATTTAATGTAAATCAATACAACCCGCTTACTAGTATAATTACATTTGATAATTTAAATCTGAAGTTTGCAAAATCAAATCGTGCATGATGTTATTGACAACAATTTATTTTCTAAGAACATAAGCAAAAAATTAAATATTATATTGAAAGATAAAATATTAACAATCACCGGAAATTATAATTATTGTTAAAATTTTATTTATCTATGCAAATTTTGAGATAAAAATAAAAATTTGATACAGTTCGACTAGGTAAAATTACTAAGTTCATGAGCAAAAATTTAAACTTACCGCAAAACGATCATATTCACGTTGTTTCTCTCTTATTTCTTTATCTAACGCAGCTATCTGAGCTTCCTACAAGAACAGTTGTCATATATAGGATTTTCAAGCTATCATAAATATAAAATGCTTATAACATTCTTTAAAATTATAACAGAAAAATTCGTACTAACATCTTAAACAATTCACTCTATCGATTAATGAATCATGAAAATACGACAGAAGAAAATGACAAATTCAGATTTAGAAAACGTTAATAATATGAACATTCAGTTTAAAATTTTAAATAAGCATCATTATAAAATGACTGAAGCTATCATGAAACATATGTTATTTAAAACAATCGTTTTTAACGGCGAGGGACACCAAAAACAGAGTGACGATAAAGTAGAATTAAATTGTATTTACAATTTATAGGACAGCAATATTTAAATGGAAAAACATTTATATCAAATGAATAATACTGAAATAAATGTTTTGGCTTATGCGTATTGATATTCATACAAAGCAAAATATTACATTGTGTTAATGATTATAGTATAATTTAAAAATATTAAAACAAGAAAGTTCAGTAGCTCCTATAACATAAGTCTTAATTTTTTAATTACTTTCTAAAACTTTTTTATATCTTCTTAAATTTATAGTAATCCGACAACTTTATTTAAAGACAAAACAGGTATGTTTACAATTAAAAAAATAACTTCAAACATAGCAGTCAAACAAAATCAATAATATTTCAAGAATGATTTCATTATTGATGACATTTGTTACTTCGGCAAGTTATATTAGGTATTTCAATATTTTAAATTAATTTTTGCATTTGAATTCATAAAAAAAGACACAATGTTAATTTTTTGACAGAACTTCCGCATTAACTAATCACGTTTAAAATCGATAACGCACATACGTTACAATAATGTATTATATAAAATATTACGTGGCATCAAATAATGTCATCATCATAATTAAAAAAAAAAAAAAAAAAAAACTTACCGACTTTTCTCTATCAGATTTTGCGTATCGTAAACGTGCCTGTAGACCCTTTCTGTGAGAATCCACAGTACTAAGTTCAGATTCCTTTCTAGATTGTTTCATCGCATCTCTTAACTCGTCAGCTAATTTTTCCTATACAGGACGTAATTTTCATATACCCACAAATGGATTAACAGAATGTTTAATATTTGAAAAATAAAATAGTTATGATTATATCTGATGCGTGCATATAATTTAAATTCGAAATTCGATGAACCCGACTATGAAATGTAATAACGTTAAAAATTTATCGTCGTATACCAAAATGTAAATAATTTTTTATAAACGTATACGATACAATTTTCAAAATAAATATTTGAATAATTAATATTTTAAAATTATAAATGTTAAATACAAAATACGTAAATTAAAAATCTAAAATCACGATACAAAATATTACCTTAGAGTTTTTAAGTTGAGCCATGTGTTTTTCGTCCCACCTTTTAGCCTTTCTAGCTAAATCAAGACTTCCACCAGATATTATACCAGATTTTTGATAAAATGTACCATCTAGTGCTACCGCCTTTAATTACAAGAATTGTTATTATAATACTTAGATTGAACATAACTGTGATTATAAAAGTACTTCTAATAAAATTAACCGTCTAAATTTTTCTACAGGGCTGAAGTATTTGACGAATCATAAAATTTATTCAATTATTATAGATTATAACGATGATGCATTATGTAAAACTTGTACAATATTAATATTTTCACAATTTTATAGAAGGATGTCAGAAATAATTACATCATAAATAGAAACTAATATCTAAGAGTATCAAATTTAACTACATGCCAAACTGGTGTATTTCATATCAAAAAATGCAATATTTACATCATATCTGTTGTCCTTTTCTAATTCATAAGCGACGTACATAGCATCTTCTGGTGTATCGCACACCAGAGCATTATTTGTAGCAAATAAAACTACTCGGCTTATTTCATCATCAAATTCTAATACGTCATATAACAATTTCACATTACGTGGTTCTCGTATATTTCTAAATAAATGAAAAAGTAAAATACAATAAATCAGTTTATATCATTAAAATTACGTTATATGTCCTAATAAATACAAGAAACTAAGTAACTAAAAAATATTTAAATATGAAATAAAATGACTGCAGAAATTACAGACTAATTAGTCTTAACATGCCATGTTAGTAAAGTCATGCTGTACGTAATCATGGAATGCTTAAAAAAGTACGCTTTAATACAAATATAAACGGAACAGATAAGAGTTTATTACACGAGAACAACTATTGAGAAACCTATAAATACAACATTCCTAATATTTTGCCTCTTAGACTACATCATATTCCTGCCATATTACACCAAGGTTACGTACAGTACTTAAGGAATATCAAACAAAAACTTGTATTTAAGCAATGTTGTTTATATTAATATAGAAAGTGAATTATTTGAAAGTTTCAAAAGTATCATAAACAATTATAGACGTTAGTTTAAGTACACGTAATTAAAGCAGGAACGTGTCGTAAAATTAACAATTAACTTAAACGTTTTCTGCATGCTTCATAATATATTAGTGGGATTTTTTAAAAGTGGAATATTTATTTAAATTACTAAGCAGAATGAGACTCGATACTAAAACAAAAATTCTATTTATTATTATTATAAATTACAATCTATTTTTGAAATGATGATTCCAAAATTAACAATTTTTGGCAAGCCTACATAAAATTAATGAGACAATATACCTGAGGCGTTCTTTTAACGGTTTGGTTTGTAAATAATCTATCGGCAGGAATGTTTCTGGATCAAGTAGGTGATCTTTCAGATACTGTATACACATGCGGGCTGTAAGTTCGGTATCAACAATAATCGCCTCCATATATTTGCCCAACACTTTCGTAATTGCCACGTTGTACCGGTTACTTATGGGATGACACAAATTAATCATGCGATCGTACTAGAAATTAAATTATTAAACAAAATATTATATTAAAGTTTGTTACAATATTAATCTATAACAAAAAAAAAAAAAAAAAAAACAACTAAAGTATCGTAAAAAATAAAAAAGACAAAAGAAACTACTTCGCCGGTTTGGCAATTAATCATCGAGACTTGAAGAAGACAATAAAATTCAAAGATTTTCGAAAAAAGTTTTCATTCGTGAAGAGAACGCTATTATTATAATTTAATTAATCAAAGTATCGATTTGAACGACAAAAACTGGAAAAGGATCCGTAATAAGATTTTTAATAAATCCAAGTTTAAGTGGTCTGTTATATAGCGATGACACATAGATATAAAATATTGTGACTGTTTAAATGAATTAAAGTAAACTTAAAACAGTACTATTAGTACATGCGGAAGCATTATTTAAGCGCAAGGTTTTTTTTAAACACCCATTATCCGTTGACAATTCGATAAATTTAAAAAAAAAAAAACTATAACCTAAAACTAATGCTCGACTTTTGTAATAAATTTGAATTTGAATTTGTTGTACACAGACACGGAAGAAATAAAAATTTCCAAAAATTAAACTCAATTTGATAATTTCCGTAATTTTTAAAAACAACTGGTTTTCGTTTTAATGAATGTGCTATGTTGATAAATCGATTGAACATATCTTTATTGTGAAAAAGCAAAGTAAACTTGTGCATAACCCGTGCTATGTTCATGTGTTGTAACATGTTTCTCACATAATGAATATATCTTAAAAAAAGATAATACATTCTGTCATAACATAGTATTTAAATACACTTCGTTTGAATTAAAACAATGTTTCAAATTATTAAATGCAAACGTTTATACGTCATACTAACAATGATACAAAATAAGGGAAAATGAAATGACGCAATTATTAAAATAAATTTATTAAGTAACTGATATTTTTAATAAAATGCAAGTTATCGATTGTACATATTTATTTTTCATGACATAGCACGTAATGATTTTAAAAATATTCGGTATGTAGACCTCAAAAATGATATTTTAAAGAAATTAATGATAAAAAACATAATACAAATAATATTATAACTATAGCCTCAAAATTGACTGAAAAATTTAGCAAAGATATACGTAAAGTAAATAAGACAACCTGATATAAAATTTTATTCCTTGCTATAACTATTAATAAAATCGATTCAAAAACAAAAAAAAAAAAACAGAAATATGTGCTGTTTAGTCAGTAAATTATTAACTAGTTATAACATTTTAATTGTATAAATAATTAGTATATAAAAATTTAAACACATACAACGCCTGGATATGCACGTTTAAAGTTCTCGACCAACTCTTGCTTTTTTTTACGTCTGTTATCATCATGTTTATCTACTTTAGCATCGCCCAACTGTTCAGTAACCATTTGCAAATCTCTTTCTAATCGTTCAATTCTTTCTTTAGATGAATCGACCTGTTGTCTTAATTCATCGTATGTACGGTTTTGCTCGTCCAACGCTCGTTCACTGGATCTAAAATGTAAGTACGATTGTGAGACATTAATTATATTATATTTTAACCTAAAAATGTATATAATGTCTACGTGATATCTAAATATAAAAACAATAAAAATTTATTTATATTAACAAAAGAAGCACACGGACGATCGTATATTGAAAGTATAATTATTTCCTTCACATAATGTGTCAACACAATCACAATCGAAGATAAGAAACCTTGAAAGGGAATTATTAACAATAGTCTTCCAAAAAGGGTTTAGTTAAACATTCAAATGAATCTAAAAATGTGTACATACTGATGTTATAATGAACTAATTTTGAAAATACTAACAATTAAAAAATAATATACACTACAAAATTTTGTTATTCATTTTTCGACATTCTTTATTGTTTTATTGTGATTAATTACAGTGCACGTATATATCTTCTGATGTATAAAGTAATCGTACATGTATTTCTAGTTATACAACTTCGCGAATTTAAAATGGTAATAGCCGAGCCAAACGAATTATTAAAAAAAAATTGAAAAAATTAAATGTCTTTAGATAAACATAATTATTATTATTAAATGTCACCGTTCAGTGAACGCACAAATCAATAAATAAATATTACGAAAATTGTATTTACCTAATTTGTTCAATATATTTGTCCAATCGCTTTTGAGCTTCTTCTTTTTCATGTATTTTTTGTTTTATTGTATTTTCCAATTGAGCTCTGGTTCTCAATTCATTCTCCAATCTATCCTGATCAGCTTTTTGTATTCTGTTTACTGAATCCAGCTCTTGCAAATAAAGAGCAGTTTGTTTTTGAGCCTCCACTTTTAATCGATTATACTCTTCAACCTACGTATATATATTTAAAAGTTATTAATATTCAATAAACAATTTTATGATTAATATAAATACTCGCCAATAATGATACGATGGACAGTCTGTATTTACAACACGCATTTTAAGAATATTCTGTATTCATTGTAATTAATTATGTCTCGATTATACATGAAACAAGGTTGTTATGCGGAACACCTGCAATTGATATGCTTAAATAACAGCCGACTGCTGGAAGCCACAGGGTTAATGTATATTAACCGTTTTTTTTTTTTTTTGTATTATCATTGACCACTAACAAAGTGAACGCTTGTTTTCATTCATATAAACTATCTAGCCACGAATTCTTTATTTAGTCGCAACCTTCATTTTGATCGAGAACTTTGGTCGACTAATAATATTAAAAAGATTTCTGGAATTTATGTCTTACAAATTATTTGCCGATACTTTATTTACTATGTATTGATCCTATTAACACGGCAATACACCAGAAGTATTACATTCAAGTAAATGTTACTCCGGTATATACATTTTTATTCCTTTTAATTATTATGTGAGTGAATAATTACATATAATACGTCATACTCTAAAATAAGTTCGTTTCATTAAAGTAAACTCGACACTTTTTATTTATGTAAGTTTACATACTTGAGCATCTTCCAACTGCACATTTCTGCCTAATAGCTGACTTTCTCCAGCAACAAGATCCTCATACTCTGAACGTTGTCTTTCGACTATTGCTAATTCTTCCTCCAACTTTTGAATCACAATTCTGTGGGCATCGTCTACACGTCTAATTTCTTCTAGAGATTTTTTGGCCGAATTGAGTTTTTTTTGAATATGAGATACGCGTTCTTTAGATTTGATGAATGATGGTCTTTTTTTGTTAATTTCAACTTCCTATAAAAAATACATATATATATTTTCTCAAACGAGGAACAATTTTACGAATTTAAAATGTACAATAATTATCCACAAGAAAGAAAACGTAAGAACATATGACTTGCATTAAAATTAATGAACCAAATGATCTCTATCGTTTCACAATGTCTATAATGAAAAAGTTTTAATATTTTGTGATTAATAATGTCATAGTTATAATAAGTAAGAAATAAAAACTATTTTTTATATATGTACACATACACATTATACATATGTGTATGTTACTTATATTAATTGCTATACACATTTACAGAGTAATGTAATTTTAAAAAATAAATTCTAATTTAAAATCATTAGATAGCCATAAGATAAAAATTAATTTTACACATAATCACGAAATAGTTAAAATCTCAAATTTTGTTTTATTTTTTTTTTTAATTTCAAAAATTAATACAAAGCAAAATAAATGAGCTGACCATTTCACGTATTTCATGATCAATTTTTGCTAATTCCCGAGAAATTTTTCCCTGCTCTTTTTTCCGATCTTTAAGACACTCATCAGCTTTCTCCTTTTTCGTCTCCATTTGACGAACGGCAGCCTTTTTGTTTTCGATTTCCTCTTCGATTGTTTGGATTTCATTATTATTATGATATAATCTGAATAGCTGAAGTAAAATTTCGTTTTTGGTCTGCAAAATATGTACACATGATAAAGTTATAAACAATTATAATTAAATGGAACAATGTTAATATGATTTTAAAAGTAACAAATTAAAAAATAAATATAATTAACTATAAATAATTATAATTCAAAAAAACAATGTTATTACAATTAAAAAGTAAATAGAATTACCTGTATTATTTACATAAAAGAAACGCATATTTACATATTAAAAAGTAACAAACATGAAAATAAACATGTCTGAGACATGTAGTAATTTTACCATATTTACATAATATTAAAATTAGCATCATAATAATTACAACTACGGAAGAATATTTTCTATTTCTGGTCGTTTATTTATATTACTCCGATTGATGATGACGGTCCGATTTAGCTTTTTGATTATCGAGGTTACGAATATATTTTTAAAAATATAGGAACAACTTTTTTTGTTAATTGCTAACATTTTTGGGGTCATTTTTTTTTTAATTTTTTCATTGTTTTTCCTCGCGCTCTACTTTATAAATATTTTTGTTATGAATTGCGATGTTTTTAACAACCACAACAATTTAAAAAAAAAAAAACCTACAATTAAAAATAAAAAAACTCATAAAAACAGGGAGTTGCATCACTAGGAACCATCAATCTGTTGGTTTTCAAATTGGTTTTTTTCCTGCTTACAGAATTCGAATTTTCCGAATAGTTTTTCAAATAACAATAATATATTTAGTGTGCTGGTAGGTTTAACGTTGTTAAGCTGGGATGAGTTTCCTGGTTTAGGAAATGTTAAACTTTTAGTTATTTTCCACTGCGGAGGATAATATCACACATTTATCATATTCGTAATTTAAATAATAATCGTTATAAGGCATGATTTTTATTACCGTCGTAGCGCTACTGTCTCAACTGGTTGTTATGGAATTAATATATGATCAAATTTTTTTTTTTTTTTTCCGTTGAGTAATCTCTATAGTGACTGGGAAGCCCAGTTTCAATTTATTTAGCTAAGAAGAATAAAATAAATACATATATTTCTAAATATATATGGAATGATAAAATTAAAAAACAGTAATTTAACCAAATGAGATTTATGTGTTTTAAAAAAATTATAATTTGAATGAAAATTATTAAATTACATTAGAAAACTATCAACATATTATTATACTTACCAAATCATCTTTAAGTTTATTATATTTCTCTGCTTCTTCTTTTTCTAGTTTAGCCTCTTTTCGTTCAGCAACAACACCACGTTTCTTTAGATACGTAACATTCGTTTCTTCTTCCGCCTTTAACATATCAGCTTTAAGCTGTTCATATTCACCCTTTAAAGCTCCGGAACTAAACAAAACAGGAAACCTTAAAAAGTTGTTGTTTCTAGCTATACGAGTGTGTCACGAAATTGTTAGAAGTAAATAAATTTAAAAGACAAGTTCAAAATTTAAAAGACAATTATACGATGAGAGAGCTGCCATGTTTGACAAGGATCGGACAACTTTTTAATTATTTATTAACTGATAAAAATAGCTAAAAATGACAATTTTATTATGCATTATCACTGAAGATAAACTGCAGTTGCACATACAATATTTTTTTTTTTTTTTATTAAATAGTACTTGATTATAGAAAATTGGGCTGTCAAATCGAAAATCAATTCCACGAACCGCTGGAATATCTATTACAGTACCGAATACTCTATTCTGGTGCACATGAAAAAAAAAAAAACAGTATTAAAACTACTGGTTTAATAATAATATCGTACTATCGCTGTTATTAGGTGTATTAAATTATTATAAATAGCGCCTTGAATGCTAACTCATTTTGTACGTAAAAATAAACATCACAACGTTCGTCAACAAACAATACGACGACGATGATGAGATATTTTTCAAGTAACGATTATATAAAAATGTATAATTTAAATTGAAAATCTTGCATAGGTTTTTGTACTGATGGGGCAAAATCGGCTGATAAAAGTTTGTTCTTAAATTTAATTTCAAAATGTATTGTCGGTAACTCACAAACAGCTTTGCATCAAGTTATAAAAAAAGCCACTTTTTTTGGAAGTAAACCTAAAAAAATGCGTATCTTTGTGAAATTATACAAAACTATAGAAGCAGATCACTGACATTTTTGGCTGATTTGTTTAATTACCTAAATCAATTAAATTTATTTATACAGCAAAAACATTTGAATATAAACTGACAAAATTAAATCATTTAATAAACAGGTATGTGTGAAAAGAAGAATACAAGAATGAAATGTAGATATATTTCCATTAGTGTCAAAAATTAAATACAACAATGAGGGTATTAAAGTTAATAACTGATTTATTTACGATGTTGTAAAATAAAATTCAACATTTTCCTTTTTGTTGAATATTCATGAATATGACTGGAAAGAAATTATTTTATAGCTAGCGATAATTCAAAAAACAATTTCAAATCATTTAGTATAATTGAATAAAGAACATATATATAAATGATAGAAATTTAAAATTAAGTACTAATGAAAATGATGTATCAGAATTTTGGATAAGAATTAAATCTGAATATCCAAATAGATCAAAAAGGCGCTAAAAATTTTGTTGCCATTTTCTGCCTTTTACATTTGTGAACATAAATTTTTTTTATGGTCGAAATTAAGGATAAAAAATGTGAAAGACTACATTCTCTAAATTTCCTTTTTTAAAGTTCATCCAAGCTTTCAACAGGGTCTGGCGCGATGGACTTATATTTAAGTTAAGCAAACAGCTGCCTGGAAACTTGTGTCGATTGCTTAAATCATATTTAACCACCAGGGAGTTTCGTGTGGCTTATAATGAAGCGAAGTCAGCTTTTTACAGAGTACAGGCAGGAGTTCCACAGGGGAGTGTCCTTGGACCTCTCCTGTACCTCCTGTGGACACGCGACCTACCAACGTCTGATAACGTAACAACGGTAGCATTCGCAGACGACACCGCAATATTAGCTGTCAGTGCTGATCCCAGCGAGGCAAATGGTAAAATTCAACAACATTGAAATCTGATTAGAAAAGGGACCTGGGACAAAGCTAAATAAAGGAAATCAGTTCATGTTCTTTATACGTTAAGACATACAGACAGTAGGTATCGAGTATATTTTGATAATCAGCCTATTCCGCGAAAATATCTCGGAATGCATTTAGACGCCAGAATGTCATGGAAGGTACACGTAAAGATGAAAGTGATTTAATTTAAATCAAACGCAGAGTACAAGATTTGTACTGGCTCATCGGTAGGCGCTCTGTATTGGATGTACAATGTTAACTATTACTCTACAATCAGGTTATAACGCCTATATGGACGTATGGGCTTTCATTGTCTACCAAATCTAACAGGAATCTTGTACAGAGACGGCAGAACATAATTTTACGTGCAATTGTGGATGCCTACTGGTACTCGCGAAATGAAGACATACATCATGCTTTACAAATGAAGTTTGTCGATGATGTTATACAAGAGTTTGCTGCAGCGCATGAAAAGCGATTGCTTAAGTATGTAAATGCAGAAACTTTAGACACCAAGAACGATGTCAGACGTCTTAAACGTCGCCATCCAAGTGATCTTGTACATAGGTACTTATTTAATAGTAGTATTAAGATCGTACATAATAATATTTTATAATAAAAAAAAAAACAGTTCATCCCAAAATTAAAAAATTGTGCGAGAAATATCACATATTTACTTATTTTTTGGAACTATTTTAAATTTATCAATTTATTGTAAAAATAAATATAAATGTACATATTTTCTTTTAAAGTTAAATGATATATAAAAAATTCAAGAGAATTTTTACTTCAGCAATTTAGTGCATCGAAAGCAATTATTTAATATAAAAATGCGGCGCGGATAAGAAAAGTTCAGAGACACTAGTCTAAAACATGAAGTTTTTTTGCGAATAAGCCAAAATCCGACAAACATTTTTTCCCGAGAAAATAAAGTATATTGTTTATTGTTGGTTTTAGCCAACATTTTAAAAATTAAACCGTTAATCAAGAACCTTTAATATTGACTAATAGATACATGAGATGCGATATCAATTGATAAAGAATAGTTTTAAAAATCATTTATAGATTTTAAAAATGGATGTAGTCAAATTATATGCGACTAAATTAAATAAATTATATTCGAACAATGTTAATTAATGTGATGTGGTTGATTAATACATGTTTATTAAATAAACAAATTAGTCAATATTAAAGGTGTATCTATAATTGTTGAGTATGTTTCTTTGTATTTAAAACAATATATATACAATATATGGGATATCACCGAGAGAAACTTTAATTAATAAAAAATGTATATTAACTTAATCGTCATAAAATGATCCTACATAACGATTATGCGAAGTTTAAATATTTTTCTTTACCATTTAATATATATATGTGTGTGTGTGTTTTAATCTTCAGAAATTTAAAAATTAACGAGCAGTAGAAAATATAAAAAATTTTGATAGGTACTAAATGATTGGATCGTAACTTTTATTATTCCTATATATACTGTTGTTGCAGCATACATCTATAATCATCAATCATATTCTGTAATTTATTAACATAAAAGGAATTTGTCTGTCAACACATCAATTATTGAAATAAAGATAACTGCTTAATAGTCAAATACGAAGAATTAAGTTAGATTCCAGATGATCGTGTTTACAACATCAATTAACATGTTATGACTTTGAAGATTAGGAATGTTTCGATATATATATTAAAAAAAACGTACACAAATCAGTTATTATTAAAAAACTATTAGTTACCCGCTGATTTCTTCAAATAACATAGTACGCTCTTTTGGGTTCTTCATTGCAATTGATTCGACCGCACCTTGAAAAACTAAAAAGTTTTTCGCTTTAACATTAATACCCAACACTTCCAACTGGGTAAGATATTCTTGAACCGAAACGTACTAAAATTTTTGTAAAAGTAGCGTTATGTATATATCACAACGATTTAACCTTAACAAAACATTACAAACACGGTTTTGTGCAAAATTTTATTTGTGCATCTATTGATTGAATAACCATTTCAATGAAATTTAAGTATATTAATGGAAATCATATAAACACATATGCAAATAATATACGTTTGGAACATAATGTTTAAAAAACTATATTTTTTATACATAGAAATGTTTGGAAGTGAAAATATGAGCAGATATTATTTATATAAGATGAAGTGGATACGAAAATGTTCTGTATGAATTTATGCGTTTGCAACATAATTATTTTCATTTAATTATCTTGGTAACATTTTTAGTTTTCCATAATACACGTATATTACTTTGAATTAAATTTTAAGAGTATAATTAAACATACCTCTCCATTAATTTTATAATCTGATGTTGTTCCCTGCACTAAACGCGTAAATTCACGTTCAGTGTTATTATCCAACCTAAAAACTGCCGTGACAGATGCACTACGATCACACAAAATGTACAAACTTAATTTCATGTACAATAAATAATTAATGTAAACACTCGAATTTAGTTATGTTAGTTATGTTTGAAAGTCAACTAAATTAAGTACATATTTGTATCGCAAAAGAAATTGTAATAAAAATTAAATTTCTAATGAAATATGAAAAAAAGCTTATTAAGAAACATATATTTTACATTAAGTTCTTTCGACAAAATTAAAAGCAATTGTTACTAAAAATTAAAGTATATTACGTAAAAGTTACCTCTTAGCAACAGGATTCCCAACAGACGCTCCATGAATAAGATCCGACAACCGTTTAACTCTTAATGCCGTAGTTTTTTCTCCCATTACAAAACTGATGGCATCCATGAAATTAGATTTACCTTTAACAAAATACTAAATTAAATAACATACACATATCATGTAAAACATGTTTTACATGTTTATTATTAATTCGTGAAACGATCAATAATTTTTGATAAACAAACCTGATCCATTGGGTCCTATTACTGCGGTGAATGTAAGTAAAGGACCAATAGTGAGTTGTCCTCTATATGATTTAAAGTTTTCGACTATAATCCGATCTAGTCGTGACTTTAGTTTGTGATTTAACGACATACTGGCACAGAACAAAATAATTTATATTAGCATATCGAATTATTCGTAGACTGAGCTATAAACGTCAGTTAAATGATTTTCAAATCTATGAATCAAATAGCCGCTATTACAAGCATAACAAAAGAGAACATATTAATCAGGAACATGTAAAATTAAAACAATCACAATGCAATTTATGATAACATGAAATACCGCTCAATCAATTCGTACGAATAGTCAACAGAAAAATAAGGTGCTCGATAGCATTATGCATTTCATACCCGTAGATTTAAAATGTATTTATAATTAAGAATATTTATGTAAAATATTTTATTTATTAAAACAGTATAATATATTATTTATCGTATTAAAATTAACGCACGTAATTTTTACAGATAAAATATGTTAAAGAATATTTAATTAACTAAAATTAACGATAATTTTTTTCATATTGAACAATTTATCAGTACTGCAATTTCACTCAAGAATTTTTTCAATATCAAAAAGAAATAGTATCTTCTTTTACGATATGTTACTATCAAAAGGTGAATCCCTTCCAAAAGGACCACTTCTTATGTATCGTTTACTAATTCTGTATATGTGTGTCTTCTAATATAAAATTATAAATATAGTATGCAAATAAACATACATGTCTGAATGTTATACATTTATGTATCTATGTTAATTCAGAGATAATCATTTATAAAATAAACGTAAGATATTATTTCTGAAATTAAATAATTGCGTTTATTTATTTTAAAAAATAAGCAACTTTATATGTAATAGCAATATTTGATGTTTTCAAAAAATTAAATATAATAAAGAGATAATAAATGAATAAAATATACTTCTGATTCGTCAATGTCGGTAATCATTTTATTACTGAAATCTGTTGGCCCTAGCTCATTTGTCTATTCATATTTAAAAATTTGCCATTATCTTCGCTACACATGTAATCTTTGATATCAGTTTCAATTCTGTTCAACAGATAGAAAGAAAACAAAAATAATATTTAAGCTAAACTTTATCTTTGTTGTTTAAATTCTTTCTATTTTTTTTTTCATGTAGCTTTTAATTGAAGGAACTGAACATAATCTGTTCAGTTTTTAAATACACATTTATTTATTATAACTATGTATGAAAACGTAATTAAACGACGAATATGAATAACTAAAAGTACTTTAGTGACATTGACAAAAATATGCAATAGACCCGTTCATAAAGGTAACAACGACAAAGAGACTATTGCAGACATTAATATTTTCGATAGCAAACTAGAGATTGAAATCGTGAACGATTAACAAACTGCTGTCCAAAACTAGATCCATTTAAAATGGTCTCTTATAGACAAATGTTCAGGATACCATAAATAGAGCGAGAAAATAAATTAGTACAAATCATAAAAAAAACAGTGTCTTACACTCTTCGGTCAATACGTTTAGATGGATTGGTGCGTTTCATACAATAATTAGCAGAAGAAGAAAGAAATAAAGAACGATCATTAGAATCGAGAAAAATTATGGAAAATAGCTGAAAATGTATATGATTAATTACGACGTCAGAAGACAGATGACGCAAAGAAAATACAACAAATCTCCATAATGAAAAAAAAATACATTTAAAAAATAATGTACATCATGAGATTCCTACAAAAATATCTGTTCCTTGTTTATATAAAATGTGTATATAATCCCTTCTTCTCGAATTTTTTAATTTTTTTATTTATTGTACATTTTTCAAGATTTTTCAGCGTATATTTTTTCAGTTTCTTCTATTTCTATTTGGATTTATCATACTATTAAGCGTTCCCTTATTTCTGGTATTAAATACAAACATTTCACATGAAACATATTCACTTTTTTTCATTAATTAATACAAAGCTGTTTATTATTCACTTCCAATCAGTTTAAAGATTTAGTTTGTAATCTATAATTTTTT
This sequence comes from Coronaproctus castanopsis, assembly GCA_032883995.1. Lineage (NCBI taxonomy): Eukaryota > Metazoa > Arthropoda > Insecta > Hemiptera > Monophlebidae > Coronaproctus > Coronaproctus castanopsis. Next base: position 149,650,759 of record CM065053.1, on the reverse strand, counting down.
ATATACATGTTTTATTGGCTGAACTTCATGATTGTATACTTTCTCTTTCGAATTGAATAATGCAGAGTACACATTGTTTAATATAGTTTTGTTGATATATAAGCTTAAAATACACAATGCTGGTATTCTTACCCAATACATTTTATACACATATACCATTTAAAATGTTTAATTACAATCACTTCCAGATATTGATTGTGCCATTTTGTTTTTTTTTGCCTTTTATATTACCTTATGTATAATCTTTAATCGTTTGATTCGCATTTTTTAATCAATTTTTGTATAAATAATATATAATATCTAAACTTCCCAATTTTATTGTTTAGTACTTTCCATTTATGATAACCATCATTTTCCTCTTAAAAATATATTCATTCTTAATTTCATAATTTACGTAAGAACTTTTTATGAGATTTACAGCAATAAATTTATTTATGAAGTCGACGTATGACGCAATTATTTTATTACTTACTTAAAAGTTTTCTTTATTCTCATTCACAAAATATCTTCGAATTTTGGATGTATATTTTCCTTTTCCAAAATAATATATGATTTTTAAAATATTGCTACCAGTACTATTTATGTAGTTTTAACATATTACAGTTGTAATCTTTTTTTTCATTATTATTTTTAAACTTATATTATATAATCATATTAACGTGCATATAATAGACACGCACGAATATGCAACATACACTCGCATGCATAAGCAATCACCTCAAGCATACTTCAATATACAAAGATTATAAAAATTGCTTATCCCGTCCAGTTTTCGCTTGTTAACAAGTATTTACAATTTGTATGGCGTAGTGTTATTACACATTACTAATATAAATATTTATATTAAATATTTAATTACCTTATAATTTACTATATTTATAATTTATAACTTATTTCTTTAAATTTCATTTTCTCTCACATATATTTTCATTTACACTCTCATGTATACTACTACGGATACCTACAACTCTTATTATGAGTTCTAGATTTTTAACAGGACAGATCATATTTCTATTACTATTAACTGTACACCCGGAATAGAGTTTAGCGCCGTTAAATTACACTAATTTACCACATTCAGCCTGATTAGTGATTATGTAAATTTTGGTTATTCGTTTTGTATTATCTGTACTATACACTTCAGAAGACCGAATACAATGTTTAAGTTATTAATAAACCACGATTTTGAAAAACGTTATGCGGTGCTTTAATATGAATCAATATTTCTTAATAATAACTATATGCAGTTTTCGAAGTAACGGCGTAATGTTAAAATTCGGAGAATTATATTAAATTTCCGCAAATTGCGATTAACGTGAAAAACTTTGAAGTATTCGACAAGAATACGCAGCATGATTAGTTCGATTATGCTGTGAATTTTAAACTAACCGTTGAAAAATGATTAGTTTTGGGGGAAATTATGTTGATACAATAGAAATACTTTATAAAATTTACGAATACTCAGGGTAGGTGAAGTGCGCAAGAAAATAAAATATGTTGTAATAGCGTATATCCATCATATGACGACGACAGTTTCTAGAAATTTCCTTTTTAAACGATATGTTCGCTACAAAATGTAGGGTGTAAAAAAATCTTACAAAAGTTATGGGAAAGTTTTTCATCTTGAAAGAAAAAGATTTACAAAAGGCCTGTTCGTAAGCTCCGGTCATATTGAAGTTTGTCGAACGTGTATCAGTCAAAGGCTAACCGACATATAAACATAATAAATGGACGTTCATATCACTTGTTCATTACTCATAGTTCAACAAACTACTACAATATACAGTTTCTAACTAACAATTACGTTAAAAAAACGTTAACTCAAAGAATTATTCTATGCACACCATTCTAATACGAATTTTTAAAGCATTCTTAATTTGTGATTGAACACAATGGTATCCTAGGTAATAAGTCAACAAACATTCTTATGAATACACATTTTATCAGTGCCGTATGTAAATCAGCGCGTCAATCAATATTAACAAGGTGCAATATGTATTTTAAATTAATCGGTTTTTCGAAGCTACGAATTATGGCTTAAACTTAATTTATAAATTTGAGAACCGTAACAAATGAATATAGGATTAATTAACGAAATCTATTAAATCTGCTCGTAGTTTAAATTTTACTTTTCTAAAGTTCAGAAAAAACATATCAAACGAATTTTAAACCTGACGGTCCACATTATTAAAGGAAAATTTAAAAAATGGATTAAATTTAATACGAAATATTTACATTCTTTTGTAACAATCTATCTGCATCAACTGAATATTTTTTATTACACGATAAACCAGAAAACAGCGCTACATATATAATTCAGTAAAATCTTATCCCGCTGGAAAATATATTCAAATTATAAATTCGGCTATATCGTGAGTTACAGAAATATACGACGTATTATAGGTGATATATTGCACACACAAAATAGAACCCGAAATTATGAATGGACAATTTCATATATATAGAACTGTCGCAGAAACAAAAATATCATTGGAAAAATTAAGTCGTTGAACTCCGCTGTAGATAATAACGATGGTGATTGTGATGTCTTTCACTTTTTACGTATTTATTTGCAAAAAAAAAACATTAATTTTATTTATTACCTATAACTACAGATAATTTTACAAGTTTTTGTTAATTTTTACATATTATTACTGAAAGACGAGTCAATTTCACGAATGATACGAGAAGAATGCTGGTCAATTAGAAGAAGTATACAAAGTACAATATTCGAATTGATAATATTAATGAAAGGGTACTTCTAGGTTTCTGAATGGAAACATTAAAAGAAAAAAAAAATGTTCTCATTAGAGAACAGCATATGAAAAACGCATATTCAACGGAAGGAATATAATGCAGATACTAAAAGCACCCCTAATCGGATCAAGTGGAAAAATTTACCCTAACCTTTGGCTATAATTATTGTACGTTTTTTTTTTTGAAGGTTATCATTTTTTCTTCCACAACCTATATTAGATAGTTGCGGCAATTCAAAAATATATAGAGTACCAACAGAATGCGTTGTGATCGACCCTACCGTTTTGTTATCGGACGCGAATCCTAGTTAAAAGGCTTGAACACTAATACATCCAAACCGACCACGCCAATCGATATAACTGTATAACGTACGTAATTTTATCACTATCAATCTGAACATTTTCTAAGGCAGTCGTTGATTCGAAGCGTTTGTTTTTCGTAACTCCCTATTGTTTACACGCACATTTTTGGTAAAATTATTCTTAGTGTAAGATTCGTGGTAAATGCGAAACATCACGTTGTTACCGACAGTTCCTTTAAAGTTAATCGTAATTACACGTTCATTATTTTTATTTGTTTTTCAAGTCGGTGTAAATCAAAAGAAAAAATTTGAAACAGCCACCTACGATAAATCGTGTTCGAAATTTAATAGAGGCCCAGTGGCCTCGACAATTACTTGCACCGTGGGTGTGTATTACTCGATGGTAATTACCAGAACAAGTTAGTGTGATTATGACAGGTGTCGTACTTCACTACAATGCGGGACTATGAGGTAAGTGCAGACTGAATTATTTAATTGCACAGAATTTATTCGTTGTTAGTGTCACAAACAACTCTATTATTTCACTTTCATTATATTATATGTTTTTAGTGTTTGAATGATATTTGTATATATCAGAGTAAGAAAATATACACACATCCATATATATATATATATAATCTGTATTATATCAACCTTTACTTTTATAAATATTCAGGTATAAATAACTGTCATTCACAAATTGATGGTTCATTAAGAAACTCTTTCCGATTACTGAAGACCTGATTTCGTCTATATATATATATATAAGTGTGTGTGTGTATAAAAATACGATGAAACGCGCAAAAAGAGAATCTATTAAAATAGTATTAATATTACAAATATCAATGCAAACTCGTGTCCCTAAATTTATACACGCAAAAAAATAAATAAATAAATAAATATTACACACACATACACACACATATATATATATATATATATATATATATATATATATATATATATTAGTGAATACCCGCATCGCAGTCGTGCTAATTTCTCCCCTACGATATAAAGCAGAATTTTATGTAAAAAAACATATATATGTACGTACATATATTTATGAAATTCTTTGTTACACGCGTGTAATTTTGTTAATTTTTGGGAAATCGGATCCGCAGCAATAATTCATAACCACGGTCATAGTACTTGTTGTTGTCGTGCGAACATGTCACAAATGACTGTCATAATTCGTTATCCGGATGCAACTTCTTAATCTCCTAATATGTATTATAACTTCACAATTTACGGACGGACGTTCTTGTGGCAGTACACACCATGTAATTTTCTTATTGTGTAAAATCTGCGTTTGCACCTCAGTGAAAAAGTAGATTACAAATATTTAATGCTAAATGTCACCACATGTAAGTATGTAATTATAGATAGGGAAAAAAATGTTAATTGAAGAGAGGCAATGAAACAATTCGCATGCAGAAATGTATACAATAAAAGAAAGACACTAGTAGAAATTCGAAGAAAAAAACTAATCTCAGAAAGATATGAAATATTTAGACTCGTTCGTTTGTTAGTCGGTATGCGTTATGGACAACACAATGAGAAAAAACCTATTCTGCCGCGTCAAGTGTGTGTACTTCAAGGATTCTGGTTGAAAAACAATTGCAATCAGCAGTCGCTAATCAAGTCCTATGTAAACTTTACATCTATAGTAACATTAGGCGCAAAATCTTCATATAACGATGTATATGGCTTTCAGATGTCCTCTTCAGGTTGCATCGAGTGCGCAATCATCATCTGTTTTTCAAAACTGTTTTTAAAAGATTTTTTAATTTTCTATAATATATTCTACAAAAAATTCACTTATTTTGTTTAATCTCCATAAAGTAATTAATACCTTTAACTACTTTATTACATCATTAATTTTTATGCTGTTCTATATATTTCTGGTTGTTGTGTACCATGCAAACTTTGTGTACAAGCCGCCACTGATTTAATGTGAGGTTAACTGTTCAGCTGACATATTACGTTCTAGCAGTGCTCCTAGGATTTTTACAATTATTATTACAGCATCGTTAATGCATCGTACATTTTTTTTTCTTACTATCAATGTTGACTCCTCCTCGATGTTTCATTACCTAGCGCATCTTAAATTCATTGTATATGTTGAATAGTATGGAGGATAGAATTCATCGTTGTATGACACATCTATTTTGAAAGTTTCAGATAATTCACCTTCTAACATTGTTTGAATATAAGTTTTTGATTAATATGAGTAGATGTTGTGGACGCCCATCTAAGCGCTGTCCACGATGTATTCCAGTACACCTTATCAAAAGTTTTGATGTAGTATAGGAAACAAAATGTTTCACGAGTTCTTTTAAAAATTACTTGTATGATATAAAATAGTTATTCTCGCGTAGTGTTACATAAATATGGCTAACGCGATTTTAATTTTTTTCTTGCCAATACTTTTGGTTTAAATGTGGTTATAAGTAGTAACGACTGCAGAAGTTAATGGTTCCATTTGTGCAAAATTATAGAGAAAAGTTACAGGCGTCTCGCATACTTAATAATAATATAGCGACTGGAGAATAGGTTGAAATGCGAAATTTGTTAGCAATGTGTATTAATTTCGGAAGTAGTTAAATATATAACTATTGACTAACGATTAAAAGTTAATAAAATATAATAAACAAGAATATACATCTGGAAATAATTGATGATGTAAAACAATGATTTGTGGAATCGAATTTCGAAAACAGGGGCAAACTGAAAAATTCTATAGATATGGACGATACAACAATCCGTAGTCAGTTCGTATGACGTCATATTAATGTTTTAAGGCGTTAAAAATTATCACAACACGTTGTAAATAGATAAATAATCATGTTGCGAGTGGGCATTAACGGACTTTGAAAATTTTAATTCAAAGTTTTTGGAAACTTTACACACTGCTGACCAAGCTGATAATCTATAAATCTGTGTATTAACGGACGATACTCAACGGATCAGAACCCTGGGCTTCATACAAAAAAAATACGTCCGTTTGTATTCTACGTGTTTGTTGGCAAGATCACGTGATGACATTTTCCAGCGTCAAACTGTCAACCTATACAGTTGTCCCTAATGGGTGAAAACAGGATTCCTTAAAATTTTTTCTATAGCTCAGCTGGATGGAAAACGTCGTATTGCACGTCCGCGATGGCGATACAAAGATTTCGTGGACCAAATATTAAAAGATGGTGAAATAGATCCCAAGAAGTGGAATAAATTAGTCACAGATCGGAATGGATGGAAGTGTATATCAATGGCTTATAATGTTCGGATCGAAAGGCTCGAGCCACGGCAGAAAGGAAACAAAGTAACCACCTACTCAGGACAGGAGCAAACTTCAGCAAAACCGACTCCCTTAAATTTGGCGTATGCAGCAAGGAGGTACTGCGAAAATATGGCTAATTAGTTACTTCGGGACGCATCAATAATGGGAGGGTCTCCATACACGGATAACGACTGGATAAATGATGATGTTGATTATTGTTATTATTATAACTATTTTTAATATATTTTGTTATTTCAGTTAGAAGAACTTATTTCATAATTTCCTCATTCGATCATCCTACTTTAATTATTTCTATTAAAAAGTATATAAAAAAGAACAACATTAGATGCTACATTATTACTTTTTTTTAGAAATCAAATTTGATAACGGATATTACATAATACATATGCCAATAAAAGAGTTAATGTAATTTCTTCCCTCAGAGAAAATTAATACGGGTTTATGTACATGTCTGTAGACATGTGTTCAAAAATATTGTCACTCGGTTGCATTTCAAATTCCAAATGTCAAAAGATATGAAAGCTGATACGGTTGAATTTCTCAATTCGAAAACCTTTATAAACGTCGACATTGACCTCATTATTCGAAGATGACGGAAAATATGACGACGGTATACAGAACGCCGCAAATTTTCTTAATTTTTTACTAATAATAATAGTAAATATAAGTATTTATAAACTAATTTAAGTTGAAAATATTTGTTAAATTTTGTCATTTATTAAAATGTAAGAATTTTGATTTTATTTTTTAATAACGAATGATTCTATTAATAAATTAACGTGTGCGTGTAAATAATAATTTATAAGTTGCGATGATGATTTTAAATATCCTTATAATTTGAATAAAAAAAAAATCGTAAAATCAAATAAAAATAAACGATAAAATCCGAAATACAATACAAAATAGTCACTGTTGTTATGGTGTGCTGTTGGGCAGGGAGAAACCCCGAAAATGGCCCATTAGTGAATTGTAACAAATAAAAAATAAGATTTTAAAGCGATAAAGTACGTCATTCGAATATAAGTCTCATCGTAAATTTAAAATTTTCCAGTGGACGAAATTAGTATAATATATATGACCATGGGTAAATGTCTAATTATATAATAAATTTTCCACTTTTAAAACGTTACTATTTAAAAAAAAAAAAACTGTGTCTGTGGTCGACTACGCTGAAACTAAGATAAAATGTAGTTTGTAATGCTGTATAAAGAGTATTTTTATTTTATTCATTTTATTACTAGTTTTGCTTAAATAACGTAATATTTTAAAGTTAAAATAAAACGTTTATTAAGGGAAACAATATTTCTGTCCTGGAAAAGAAGTTACAACAAAATATTAAATTAATAGAAGAATGGGCTTCGACAAAAAATATCCGTTTCTCCTCGCAAAAAAAAAAACATGTGTGGTACAATTTAGTAGGAAAACGTCGTATACTCGTCTTGTTCGACTAAAATTAAACAGTTCATGGATAAAAAATTAAACTGGAAGGCACATGTAGATTACGTAAAAGCTAGATGCACAAAGGTTCTTAATTTACTCAAAACTTTACACTACAAATCGTGGGGTTCCGACAGAAGAACATTATTGCGTCTATATGGTACACACGTTAGATGTTTATTAGACTACGGTTCAATTGTATATGGTACGGCATCGCTAAAAGTGATACATAAATTAGATATAATACAAAATCTGGCACTTCGTAATTGCAGCGGAGCCTTCTGTACTAGTCCAGTATCAAGCCTACATGCCGAAACTAATATAACAACACTCAAAGATCAAAGAATCCTGTTAGCATTGAAATATTATTTCGAATTGAGTATGAAGAAAACGCATCCAAACTATTATAAAACCTTTCATTCAAACGTAGAAAACAAATACAGTAAAAATAACGAAGCATTTGGATTACGTTGTAAACATTTCATACGGTACCTTAATTTAACAACGGTTGATTGTATTACACAAGCCTCCTCGTACCCCCCATGGCAGAAGCCATAGAAATCCCGGATCACGGATAAGCAAACAATTAAAATTCGCGATAAATCTTGTTCGACAAGATTCGTGGTCGATATTAACACAGAACAAATTACAGAGAATCAAACCGCGAATAGAACAATGGACGACATCATACCGAGCGAACAGACACGAAGAGATAGTACTAGCCCGATTACGAATCGTCCACACTTGGTTAACGCACGGGCCACTAATCGAGGAGAATGCGCCGTCGGTAACATGTAAGTTTAGTCATGATTCAGCGCTTTAGAACATGTCATTACAGAATGTCCGAAATTCGAACAATAACGTAATTATTAATAACTGGACTACATACAAGTGAATCATCACAATGAAGATGTAATAGAGCGAGTAATGTACTTTCTAAAAATAACCGATTTAAAAAAATTATTATAAACTAAACAGTCTTATAAGTATTAAATAATTTTTCTGTAATCTATTGTATTTAATTTTCATGGACGCAAATGACTTTTGTAGTCGAGCGCCCTAAAATAAAAATATAATAAATAAAATAAATATTATGTCTAATATTAACCTTAGTATTCCATCTTAGTTAACGTTATTCGATCGGTTTACGTTTATTTTAAAATAAAATACAAATTGCGTCGTGTTTGTTATTACATAATTTAAAAAAAAAAATTACACTTACGTAATATAAAGATTACTTAAAATTTTAATCCGCAGCGTAAAATTAAAAAAAAATTGTTTCTAATAGAATTTTTACAGGTGAATACAATTTTGCATTAAAAAGTTCAGCTAGTAGACATTGAATTAATTATTAGAAGCTCATTCTAGTGACTATTAAGCAAATTTCTTATTATTTTTATTATATATATATATATATATGTATGTATGTATATATACATATAAATATAAAATACATATTTATATTTTTTAGCGACTATTGAGCCAGTTTTTTATTTACTATTTTTATTATATATATATATATATATATGATATGTTACTATAGTCGTATAAAACACGTGCATGAACGTAAAAATATTTTTTTTTTTACGTTGTATATTAAAATAAAAAATTTAAAAAGTTTCGTGGTTTGCAAGTTGAAGAGCCATTTTGTGTCTAAACAAATTAATGTCGACGAATTGACACATAAAAAACGAGTAGGTCGAATTTTATCGATTTGTTGTTCACTTTAAATGGTATTTAATTTCCAATGTTATACGCCATTCGCATAATAAGCCTAATGGCTAGAGAAAGACGTGCCACTCGCATTTACAATAACGGGTTAAAAGCAATATGTAAAAAAAGATACACGTGCTGCGGAAAAAACAATCATTATTATTAATATTATTATTTCTATGGTGATGATTATAACGATTATCACCATCATCATCATGTTCCTTGTAAATGTCGTATATTTCCTTTAGTACCTTTTAGGAAATATGAAGAAATAAAAAAGGAATAATATATAATGTAAACACATAAATCATTTATAGATCATTGAACGCGGTTTTTGTTTTAATGCTATTAGTATATAAATTTCTATCGAGAAATTGCTTAAAATTAATCAAAGTTAAGTGTTAAAAGCGTTTTCGCAATAACACGTAAGAGTTTTCAACTAGCAGAATTGTGTGCGTCTGTATATATTCAGTTCTCCAGAAGAAAAGAGGGGTTTTTTCACCTTCAGGTAAATTACAGTCTAGCTGAAGCAGCCAGTAAGTAATTGAGATGCGAGGAAAAATAAAACGGACCATGACGCGTGTGGAACGATCGCCCACTGGCGACATTCCGTAGTATCACTACCACTCAATGAATACAATAGCCAACGGATTAGAGTGCCTATCTAGCCTTTGCAGGTACCGAGCGGTGTACGTTCGTATTTCATATTGGACCTTTGGTACTTTTAGATCTTTGTGAAGATAATCATTTCGAAAATACCAGGATGCATTCACTAGGGATCATCATTGAATAATTTTAATTCTTGAACTGCAAGCAATTCCCCATAATAGGAGCGGGTGTAATACAGATACCTGTGGCACACCTGCCTAAATGGAGTGAAAGTTGGATGCTCCTTCGCCATATTTTATTTGAAAATACCTGTCCGCTAGATATGATCGGGTAAATCAGCACGATCAAACGCTTGGCGGATGGGCTGTCGAACAAAATTGGTGATTTTGAAAACAGTCGATGATATATTTCTGGACACGATGTAATTGCTCTATTGTGACGTGATTTAAACGGAATCCAAACTGATAATCAGGTATTATTTTTTAATTATCGGAGGGAGTCTTGATAGTAGTAATCTTTCAAAGACTTTAGACAGAACAGGAAACAGACTAATGAGCCAGTATGACGATGTTTTATTGGGTGGTTTGCCTGCTGTAGGGATCATTTACTACCTGAGCCACCTTCCAATGGGATTGAAAGTAACTGAGGCGAATGATCGAATTAAATATGGTAGCGAGTAGTACGATTGCTCTTCTTGGAATACACTTAAGCATTTTACCCAAAGTTATAGTCGGGCGCTCGCTTTGTGATGTTCAACTTCTTTAACTTCCGATGGTTTAAACGGTTTTATTGGAGGAGACATTTGTAAAGGAACAGTTAATTCACGCTCTACTTTTTCATAGAAGATGTTTAATTGAGAATCTGGCTTGTGCAGTTTAAATGTTTCCTCCAAGTAGTCGCCAAAGAATCTGGATTTTTCCCTATCACTACGAGCCCAACCTTCGTTCGAGTTTTTGATAGCAGGAATTGCTATTTGAGGTCTTCTAAAACGTTTAGTTGCCCTTCAGAGTGAATAATCCCAATGGGTACTAAGGTACTAATGAATCACCTAAATGTGTCATTTTTATGCTATTTCAGAAGACAATTTAATTGCTCCATTTTGCGGACGGGTAGTCTAGAATTTTACCACTGTTTACGTGCCTACCTTTCGTCTCTAATAACATTTGGTATATCCGGGGGTAGTTTTGATTATGGCATGCTACCTTGTATTGAGGAATACTTAACCAAGCAACTTGTTGCAGGCTACGATTTAGGTATTATATCGCCTCATCAATGTTTCCCCATTTTGAAGACAAATCTTGAGTTTAAGGTTATCATCGATCCATGAAGCGTATGATAGCCAATCATTTTTTTTTTGAACTGTTCTTTTTTAGTAATTAGTAATAGGCTAATATCCAAAAACACTGCAAAGTGATCTGACGATGAGTCGAACAAGACTTCTACATTAAAACTTAACCCTTTGCAAATAAAAAAGTCGAGTAAGACCGGGACTTTGTTTACGTTTGACGGCCAGTGGAAAAAATAGAAAAATTATTTGTAACTTATTTGTTTTATATTAGTGTAGCTGTTTTAATGTTAATGATATTATTATTAATAAAAATTAAAACGGCTAAACGTTAAAATAGTGAAGAAAAAACTTTTTTGGTATGTAAAGAAAATATCTAATAAACGCTTGCGGGGCATATAAAACAATTTCACACAGCTCATCTGTAGTTATTGCTAATGTACTTCCTCTCGATCTTCTTATGTTCAGAAGGGCAGTCATGTTTGCCATCAAAAACGTGGACTTCGTTCCATACCTTAATGAGCAGTTAATAGAAGAAACAAACGCCATAATCTCAAAATTCAACCTAAATTCTCGCACTGAAACCAGATCTCAATATATGTATGCTCTGAAAGCTATAAAACGACACTACTTAGAAATTTATCAAAAAAGATGGGAACAAGATAAACTCAGCCTAATCCCAAATATATTAAATAGACACAATATTAAAATTATTCATGATTTCTACACTACCCAATTATTAACGGGGTATGAAAAATTTGGGTCTTATTTATTTCTTCTTAAGTTAAGTAAGGATGACAAGTGTGAATGTGGTGCAGTAGAAACTGCAATCCATGTACTATTTGTATGTCCCACTATGGACCATTTAAGATTTTACAATAAAAATAAGTTTAACCTACAAGACAAATACACTGCCCGACAATTACAATTATTCGCTTTTAATGTAATGCATAAGAAGTTCCATGGTCACTGAAGTTTTTGCGTTATGAATTAGTGATAAAACTTTTTCAGTAATATGTATAACGAGTGTATTTCTGCACGCATACATGTATGTATGGTGTTTGTGTGAAATTTATGCATATAATGTTTAAGTTCTGTGTATGTATGTGTCATTATGGATAATTCGTACATTTATGCATCTAGTACACCTAAATTATAATTTAATTATTAACTAGTATAAGAAGTTAGTGCATACATGTATACTATGACTGTGAGTGAAACTGACGCACAGCCCGCAAATGAGAGTGTAAAAGTGGTTACTACATTATTGTTAACTATAGAGTATTGTAAAGGGGAGCAGTACACTGATTAAGCCTAAGCGGTGGTGCAGTGTATTGCTCCTCTGTAAATGGAACAAGTTGTACATTATTAATTTGCATAATAAAGTATTAATAAAAAAAAAATAATAATAAAATAATATATTTTCCTTAAAATAAAGTTTTCCATAGTACAACAAACATTCATTAAGAACTCAAAACTTCATGTCTGCTAAAACTGATTTGGTTTGTATTGGTTTTTCTTAATTTGCTTAATTAATGCTTATAACTTTAACAAAATATTATACATTTTATCAAATAAAAAAAAAAATAATAAAAAATATTTATTTTTTAAGGGGGGTGGTCTTCAAAAGACACTGATATATTTATATATATTTTTGAGAGCAGCACATGCTCCAAAGAAATCAGCGTGTTTTACCCACTAGAAAACCCCCTCCCTCTGTTGAAAAAAGAGAAAAATATACATGTAAATATAGAGGTCCATGAACAAATGCAAACACCTTCACATTATAATAACATAATATGTGATGGAAAAGGGATGAAAAATACATAGTATTCCACCGAGAAAGCATATAACGAGTTTGTAATTTATAAAATATTACATTAAATTATAATAAACCTCGATATAAACTTATATCATAGTATAAATAATAAATTACTGTACAATAGAGGAATATCTGTTATTAAAGAAAAGAATGTAAGATAACATAAAAGAAGAGAAAAATAAAAACAACTTAATGACTTACAACGTAACTATATAAATAGACTGTTTTTATAAAACAAAGTATCATCTTAATAAATGAATATACATGTAATCATTAACCAGTAAGTTATGCCATTATCTACAAAAACAATACCTAGTAAAAGACTTAATAATAAGTAAAGCAGCTGACTATGACTCAATATTATTGATATTGGGATTGAATTAAGTTGAAATGAAAACAATGAACAAGATATTTCTTAAACTTTACTTAATTTAAATTTTAATCGCATAATTTCTTCTGAATACTCTAAAAAGGTTTTATGAAACTTATAAAGTGGAAAGCATTTTGATTTCTGGGCCCCAAACTTAACACTAATAGCAGCAAAGGTAGGACACTGAAACAATGTATGTCTAATATCATCATCAACTGATGAACATAGAGAACATGATGGAACGTTGGCAAGCTTAAACCTATATAAATAGAGAATTCAGGAACAGGAATTGTTGAATGCGAGGATTATTACCCTTCAGAAGCCTAAAGGCCCCATCAGCGGCTCTCCCCATAAGATAAAGATCCAGGGGAAAGACACCACAGATGACACAAGCAGTTGAAGTTGGTGTTGTACGATACAAAGAAGAGATGCGAAGCAAGAATTTACGCTGTTGTTTACAACACCTTCCTATTAACATCAAAGACAGATAATTTGCACTTTGTAGGAGGGAAAGTTAAACCTAGATGTGATATTATAGATTCTAAGTATTTGGATACATAGGGTAAACTTAAGAAACTCTGAATCTTTGTAGATTTAAAAATAAGACAAAGATCATCCGCATAAGAGATAAGATGACAATCCATATTGCAGGCGATAGAAAAAGCATCAATTTTATGATGAACTACAGAGTACAATATGTTCCAAAGAGTAAAATATTAAAGAAAAGTACATTTTTTATGTTACATGTATATATACTTATGCATAAATAAATCGAGCAGATATAATATGGGGGATGGGGGATGGGGTTGAAATAATGATTAAAAGTACATATGAGTTTGCACAATATGTTTATAACGTACATGTCGCTACAATCTAAAATCGAGGGCGGTCCACGGGGATTGCCATGGTGAAGGGTTTCTTGTGAACAGTCGTTATTCAAGAGTTAGTACATCATAAGCCTGAGGAGATATCCGCTTCTTAAAAACGAAGGCGTACGATTGATTCCAAAATAAAACGGAACCATTTTTTTTCATCGAATTTTTATATATAAACAGAAAATAGGTACATAGTAAAGTGTTGTGATTTGTTTAAGATCATCGACGTTATTATAATAAAGTTTGAAAATATTCATTTTTATGTAGAAAATAATAAAATTTAATAATTTAATGTAAGCAAAAAGTTAAAATTTTAAAATTAAATGAAAATAAAAGAGAAATATTTTTATATAATAAAAACGAATAAAAATTTTATAATAGAAAGAAAAGAAATGAAAAATGAAGTGTTCACCATTAAATCTGTATCGAAAAAAAACAAAACAAAAAAACATGGAAATATATAATGTTTCAAGTGTTTGAACATACGATTACATTAAATGACTTGGATATGATTAAACTTACATTAAAATGTTAATTATTTATGTTAAGACGCCTGAATTGTTTTAGATCTGCATCGTGGTTTAGAACGTTTATAAAATTATATATATATATATATATATATATATATATATATATATATATATACGCGCTCGCCTATATACATGTGTTTCCATTTAGTGTATGTGTGTGTGGAACCCTGTACACAATTGTACACGTGTACTTTATTTTATATCAATAAATTATTTTTTATTTTTTCATTAAGATTCCTTGTAATCCTGTTATTTAAATTCTGATGTTCTGTAACAGATTTTATATTAAAAAAATAGTCGGTAGTGAAAAATGATAATATAAATAGTGATTTTTATGCATACTGTAAGAATAATAAACGGTCGATACTCATAGTATTTCGCTTTTGTTTATTTTAAGTAATTAATAAATTTTTGTATATTAAAAAATCATGTTTTAATTAAAAATTTAATACAATAATATATACTTAGAATTGACCAAATGATTAAAAATAATACCTATATGCTGTAACTATAATAAAAACAGTTTACCATATATAGTATAAGTGTCCTAAATACAGCGAATTAAGATTGATATACATTATAGATTTCTCATTGCAATTTAATGAGATAGTTCTTTGGAACAATTTTCAATAGAAATATACAAATTATTTCAGATTAAACATATATATTAATAAACCATAAATTATTCAGCAGGTTACTTCAATTTTATAATTTTTATTTATTAAGATATGTGTATAGGTAAATAAATATGTAATTAAATGGGTGAAAAAAAATATATATATAACTAGTATGCAATAGGGGTTAATTATATAAGGAAGTAACGATATTTAAAAAAAAAATATTAATATACATAACTTTCAATATGAAAGTGTGAACATCAAACATCAACCTAAAATTATCATTCTATCGGTATTTTATCTACCCTTACAAAAATTTTGCAATTTATGTTGTATAAAAATTAGTAGTAAATTCATGAGTACCAGAAGAATAGCTGAAAATATTACGAATGAATAACTGAACGGGTCGACGGTGGATGCCAAATGAATGATGTTTATTCAGAATTTATTAAAATATTCCACTACTTTCAAATAAAGCTCATGAGTATCGTTCATTGATCAATCATATTTCCGCACTTTTGTAAATTTTCGTATTTTGCAATAGGTATTGAAGAATACGTGTATCACTTATGATTTATCGAAATATATAAATTTATGGATATTGGAAATGATATACGCTCTAAGTTTTGTACTACACGCAATGATTTATTTTATAGATCAATACGTTCAGTGTTTAATTTCTTAAAAAAAAAATTCAAAGGAACTTTTATCGTGGAGTAATAACAATAATTTTTCACATATTTGCAATTCGGCAGACTATATTAATTACATCTTCTAAAAATGAGCAGGAAGTTGTCATCATCACGGATTCGCTGTATTCGATCAAACAGCTGAAATGAAATTCCAGATGCAGGCATCCATTGGCTGTGAAAGTTAATTCGACAATCAGCAAAGTCTGCAGACCCGTGTACTTTGAATTCCTGGACATAGAGATATCGAGCTGCGAAAAAGCCGCCTTTATGTCTCCTGCAGAGTTACTTCCAGCAACGTTCCGATATGCGTCGCTACATGTTCCATAAATTTAAGGAACACCAAACAGTCAGATTTTCGGGTTCACCTCAACATAGTAGTATTTGGTCTATTCAACGTGCTCATTCGCACAAGTCGGTGTCCGCACAGGTCACACTCGTTTGACTCATTCTTATATGCTATCCAAAACCGATCCTCCTACTTGTTCAACCTGTAATGTTCAAATCACTATAGCTCATATCTTAGTCCACTGTTCCCTGTATAACTCTGTTCACTCTTCATTACAGTTTCCGAACACACTTAATGAAATAATTTTACCGAAAAATGAAAATACTCTTATGACTTTCCTCGTTCGCATTAAATTATTTTCACACCTATAATAAAGGAATAATAGACTCTGTACTTTTAGCATTTGTAGCGGTACACGGATTTTTTTTTTTAAATCACAATGTTTAAAAATATCTCTCAATAAAAATGAGCAATAAACGAATAAATGTACTAGATAAAATTGTATATTTTGTACTGTAAATTGCGTGCGTTATCTGATTGTGTACGTAAATAGTGATTAGATTGTTGTTAAATCTTTTCTAAGACGTAGGATCTATTATAAGAAATAGTAATTTATTAAAAAAATCTATTTATTGTAATAATATTACTTGTGTGGAACGTTATTGAATAAAACTTAGAGTGACAAATATATTCTTAGAAATTTTCCATAGAGTAAAAAAATTTTATTCATCTTTCAATTTTTCTTTCTTTCGTCTTTAAATTTGCGACTATATTTACAGTAAATCGTACACATCTTTTATTCTAATAAACATCTCATTATAATTATAGTGTGTATCGGTGGGCATACACTAGCCTGTCGCGTCATATTTTATAATTTGATTGTGTGTTATACGTTAACTTATCGCTGCCTTATTTATCAACGCCAGTGGATAATTCCTTCGGCAAGATAGTTTCAATTATGAACTTGTTTTATCGATCTGTTTTGTTGTTTTTATATTGTGCGCGCGCGTATATATAGATATATATACCGCCGATGCATTATATCACTATCTAGTGGTAAATTTGGTAGCAGTGTCAATCTCAGCTATGGATTCTCTGAAGAAGTTAGGAGAGTTCATCTAGTTTACTAATAACATAAGGGCACCGTTTAAAGGACAAACTGTGACCAAAACTGAAAAGGCACTTCAAATTGATACATTAGTGACTTAATCCATTCGATTGGTCTTGGGCATCAAACAAGTTTTGCAATGAAAGCCAGTTGATGCCCAAAATGTTACTGATGAGATTCTGCACGCTTCAGATAAAAAACCTGGTGTCTCTTTTTGGTAGATAGTTGCAGCGAAAAACTTACTAATAAGAACAAAATTTTAATTCAATTTAATTATTATGACGAATTGGACAGAGTTCAAAGGAAACGTCTCGTCTTCAAAAGAGAGAAACTCAACGTTGCATTTTACAAAAAAAAAAAACAACTAATAAAAACACCGTCATTATCAACATTAACAGTAAGGACGATTCTAAGAAGCTAAAAGATTAAATTACAGATCAAACTAAAAATATTAAGGTGCACTGAGGGAAAATTACTGTAGCTTAAAATTTTAGTTATCTTTCAAACTAGTAATATCATCGAAGAGGATGATATTAATGATTATTTCATTGACACGCTCGAACAGTCACCAGTCACCCTCAATTGTATAAACAGCTGCCGGATAACAAACGCATTCCAGTCAATTGGGAATCATTAATATTAACAGACTCCGTTATATTCAGAGAAGTACTGTAGAGCAGAGGAAATATTTTTAAATTTTATAAATAAACTTACGGATGGCACGCGTGTCAAATGTACAATAACTTTTCTAAACTTTGTAACTATAAAGATATTCTATCATGCTAATAAAATTTGTACCCAATATATACAGCCGTTGTTGAAAATTTAAGATACTAGAACCGATTATGGCAATTAAACTAAACAATCTAAATATAGACAACTTGTAGGTTTGTCACGTTCTTTTCATAAAAAATATTCTGGATTCTGATAGCGACTTTGAAATAATTGTAAGTTGTTATTGCATATGGTGCTCGTTCCATTTCAAGATCTCTTATAATCAGTGGCGGCTCGTGAATTTTTTCACATGTACTCGCTTAAATTCTGCAACCCCCTCACGAACATAAAAGAAATAAAAGTATTTACTCTAAACATTTTTTTCAATACAAAAATTTACACATAAATAAATTTGGACATTACAAAATTAATTACAAATAAATAATTTAAAAAATAATAAGTATGCTAACAATTAAGTAGGCAGGTTTTAATCTAAAAAATTATCGATAAATGAAATCCACTCTTCTACCATTTTTAACAAATTCGTTTATAACACGATCGTGAAATGTAACGTCGCGACGCAACTTGCTCAGGACATCCTTTTCAATGGAAAGGACAGTTAATTCGGAAAGTCTTTCTTCTCTCTGAGTGCATCGTGTATACGTATTTATTCTTTTTAAAGCTGAAAAAGAGCGCTCAGTCGTTGCAGTTGTAACTGGTATAGTGATAATCAGAGCACATAATCTTTTAACTTCTGGCAAAGCAACAGAAAGACCAGAAATTTCTAAATGTTTATACAGTTCGTGAACTGAATAATGGCGGAACTCCGGAGTGCTGTATACCACAATCAGTTCGGATTTTAACTTGGTCATGTCAAAATTCTTGCCATGAGGATGTCTCATTAATGCTTTGAATAAATTATCAGGAAACTTTCTTTCATATTGAATGAACATGTCTTTATCTAATAACGCTAAATATTCCAGTTTTTTAATCTCTGAAAATCTTTCCACAATTTGCATTGTAATATTGTCCATGATTTCATAAAAAAGTCGTCGGTATCCTACAGCCGGATCTTCGTCATTTGAAAAATTTCCAGTTCGTCGTCTTTTTACACCAATAGTGGAGATGCATTCATTCGAAGTTTGATCATAAATTATCTGAAATTCATCTCGTAGTTTGTTCAAAAAAGTTTTCAGTATCTGTACTTCTTTAGAAGCTAACTGAATATCGAATATTTTTTTCTGTAGGATATCAAAAAGTTTTGTGGCATGTGGAAATATCTTTTCAAAAATTTTTAGTACAAAATTGAATTCAAAATCTTGAAGATTATGGTGAAATCCTCGAGCGCATGCTCTAGTTTCGCTATCCCACACATCAGGCTCATCCATCATATTTTCGAACAATTTTACTAAGTCTTGTTTTACTGCGGAAACTACTTCAACCAACTTGCTATTAGAGTTCCATCTAACAGCAGATGTAGAAGGTAATCTTCGTTTTATTTGTTCATTTAAAAAATGACAACGTTTCGATGAATTTGAAAAAAACGCTGAGAATCCATTTAAAGTTTCAAAAAAAACTCTACATTCACGAATAGAATTGACGCTCTGTTTTAACACCAAATTTAGTTGATGTGCATAGCAATGTACAAATTGAGCTTGTTCATATTTACCCGTCATCAGTTTCTGCAATCCATTATGTTGTCCAGCCATCACAGCAGCTCCATCGTAAGTCTGCGCAATTAATTTCCATCCACATTCGTATTCACTTATAAACTTGGTGATATGATTATACAATGCAACAGCAGTATGAGCGTTGCTAACGTCTGAAAAATCTATAAATCTTTCAACAGCTTGATGTTCATCCGAAATATACCTTACCGTTGTAGATAGCTGAGATTTTTTAGAAATATCAACAGTTTCATCCAGCATAATAGATACGAAGGTAGACTTGTTAATTTCGGTTTTTATTTCATTTTTAACAACTGTACTAATGCACTGGATCAATTCGTTTTGAATAGTTTTTGATGTGCCGCTAAAAACAGTAGAGAATTTTAAATGATGCGCCAATTTTTCATCTCGTAATGCTAAAAGATTCAATAATTCGACGTAATTTCCTTTATTATTCGAATCCACTTTTTCATTGTGGCCCCTAAATGCTATTTCCTGTTGTGCCAAATAACACGTTACATCTATTAAACACTTGAGAATATACCGATTCTGCGTAACTTTTTCATTAAATTTAGTAATTTCTTCTTGATGAGTTTTATTAAAGCAAGATTCTATTGTATTCTTACCGAACGTAACTAGAGAAATCATAGCATTAACATGGGAAACCAACTTTTCATGTCTGATTCTTAAATTATTAAAGTTACTCATATCGACAACACCTTGATTCAGATTTCCAAATGCATCTTCTTCTTTTGTATTAAATAATAAACAAGGCCAACAATATAACTTCTCAGGGTTTAAACATCCGCATAACCAACTGTAATCTTTGTACCACTGCACTCGAAAATTCCGAAAATATTTCTTTTTACCATCATTTACTTCGGTTTTTAAACTTAAATGTGGTTCAGGCTTACCAGTTTTTATTATTGCAAGTTTCTCATGAAATGGTCGAGAACTAAATGGTTTTTCAAATAAAGGTTCCATAATTATGTCTTTTTTATATAGTTAATAATTTTAAAAAATCACAATCGTATTCGAATACCGCGAAATTTTTACAAACGGCACTACAAGACGACGAAAAATCAAACAAACCATGTACAGGCGCGCGTCTCTAAATCCAAACAATGTACGTCTATAGTGTATACTCGCTAAAGGAGAGCGATTATAACTCCTACAAAATAACTGAAATATGCTCCAAGTAGTTAGAAAGAGGGAGAACTATTACTGCCGATGTACATTCCGCTTCCACTGGCTGGTGTATTGACAAGGTCATGCGTTATTATACGGTACTCGCGTTTCAAAACGAGTACAGGTTAATACATCGTATGATTTGATCGATCCTATAATCTACAGCACAAATTGAAGGCGTTTCAACCTAGCGAACTGCGTTCTGTTATAATCGCCAGCCAGTACGAGTACAGTGCATCATTTAAAATGTAAGGTAAACGTGTATACTGTATATGCGCCATTACTCTTAAAGATTATTATGTATCCGCACTGGTAAACTTTTTGCATTCGCAAATGTAATTTAGTTTCATTTTGAAGAAAAAGAAAACTATAATAAAATTTCATAAGCTGTATTCTTCCATTTCTCTACTGTACTCGGCGAGTACAGCGATTACACATACGAGCCGCCACTGCTTATAATCAAATCAGAATTGTATTTATTATTAAATATAATTTTCAAAACAGGTCGTTGGTGAATCAGAAGAGTATTATAATTCTCGCTATTAAAAATTACTCATTTATTGCACGCTACTTATCTACCAATACATATGGGGTCCATTGTTTGGAGATAGAACAATAAAATCCGATTTTTATTTTGTCGCTATCATCGTTAGTGACTTCAGCATAAGGTTGTCATTTATGAAGGATAAAAGTAATAATTCTATGTATTTTCAGAGCTTTTGTTTTTTAACGATTTAGTAGTCAAAAATTTCAAACAACCCACCTAATTACAATTGCTAGAGCATCATTGATTACATCCTTGTTCACAGCAGAAGCTAGTACTTCGTTACCTTCTCACCTTTCGCCATAATATATAATTTACGCTGTCCTTTAATGTTTCAAAAACCAGAACGTAATATGTCTAAGAGACTATATCTTAATATATTCTCTAATAATATGAATTATAATTACATCCACGTCTTCAACATAACGTTAGTGCTTCCGCCAGTAGACTAGTGGAACCCTTGACTGCAGCAACTTCAAGATAAGATTGTTATTATTAGAAAAATAAAAGCAAATACATAAAGTTAAGAGTGAAAATTAATTAATTGATAATTATTAAATCTAAAATTATTTTGTCACAACCGTTATTCATTCAGAGTCTTACTAAGCCTTCTTATAACTTTGTTTGTAATAAATATCAAATGATTGTGATTCTCAATATTTATGACAATAACATCATATTAACTAAGGAAAATACAATTCCTTTCTCAGTCACTTCTTGGCTATCCCACTCTTGGAGCAGTGGTTTCCTTCTGAGTGACATTACAATGATAAAATAACTCGTTCTCTAGATAAACTTAATAATAAAATTATAAAATTTTTAGGGTATAATTTTCCTAATTTACTTTGCTCCATTATTAATAAATGATTATTATTAGCGTTGCCATACACATAATACTGATTTCTCATATTACAGACTAAAGGAATGCTGGCTACTATGTACTTATCGCCTCCTTTGATCTCAAGGGTATTTTTGACAGCCGGTGGTGGTTAGCAATTATTGAAATTCCCAATAACTTACCTATACATATTTTGTTGTACAGCGTAGGGAGCGTACAAGGCAATTATAGCATGACGTTAGTGTAGATAGACACACACGTACACACACTGGGGAAAACTGATTGTAATCGCTTTGTTGTCACGTCAAAATTCAGCCCCGCGTGTTTTTTGTAGTGTACTGTATTATTACTAACGCGCATAGGATGTTGTGCGTGGTGGTTTGCCATTACCTTCCACGCGATAATGTATTCGAACACGGTACCTATCATATAGAAGTCCGTGCTTTAGTCACTAGGCTATATCCCGACGCATTTTTTACTGGTAATGTAATATCAAATATTTTAACGCTGAACCTTTTTGTTGTGGATGTCTCCATCATTTCTGAATACCGGGTTGTTGCTGATATATCACGTGTCAGGAATGTCGAGTTCCTCGATAATATTAATTTTTCTATCCTGGGAATTAGCCAAAATATAAAAATACATAAATGACACACTTTTTGCGACATAGCAGCAGAGGTGGGATAGAGTTTTGGTAATAAAATATGAGAATCTGGTCAAAACTATGTATGCAGAAATGAGGCGATGTATATAGAAAACTACTAAAGAAAATATTAAAAATTAATTATGCTTAAGGAACGTTGTTACGAATTAATTTTACCTTTGTAGTTGATCAACAATAAATTGAATATTTTAAATTACGTGTTGAAAGATGTTTTATGTGAACTTGTAGTTATAAAAATAAATGTATTTACGGTGTAGTTACAAAAATTTTAGCATAGTTCTTATCGTGGATAACCAGTATAAGGGTAATTTAAAAGTCAACACGAAATTAATTTTAACTCGACCGCAAATAACGAATAATATATCTCTTGTGAACTTGAGCGCAGGAAGAACACTGAAATGTTAACATGTGTGAATAAGGAAGAATTTTTATCATTCCTTAAGGGCATGAAATGAATAATAATTCAAGTAATAATACAGTGTAAGATAAATGGTAGTCGTAAGCGTTGCCGTCCTAGAAAAACGCGGATGGAAAATTTAAAGAATTGGTATAAATTAAACACGAAAGAAATATTCCGAATGGTAATAAAGATCAAGTTAAATAGATGATTCGAGAACATGGTATATAGAAGAAGAGGAAAAATCTATGAATAACAATTAGAGAAAAATTAATATTAAATATTTAAGTAAGAAATAAAAGTTAATAACATTTTTTTCATTACTCTAAAAATAATTGTAAGTTGTTTAGTTAAGAAAATGTATAATAAATATAGAAATATTTGGGTAATTTCTATAACATACTTAAGTGTGGTTATATTAATATTCGAATTACATTCTCTCTTTTATTAATGGATTAAAGTTTGTCATTAGTTAAGGAAAAATGGGCGATAAATTTTTAACAGATTATTCAAACGAGTTAATAAACCGAAAATTTTTTCAGTTATCCGATTTTATTTAGTCCGGTAAAGAAAACTGCTTTCATCTTCGGCTCGTTTGATGGCCGTTTGCAATTTTAAAATTGCTTAGTGCGTAACCGTATGTATAGATGTAAACACATAGTACCACCGACGCGAACGGAAATTACGTCTGCCAGATGATATTTTTTGTTGTATACGAATATATAAAAATAATGGAAGGTCATTGCTACTTTTATACGTGTATATATATTAACTGTACTCCAGACAATCAATAGTCGAACTACGGCGCCGTTAAGATATTTCTGCAGTAATAACAACAACAGCAGCATCTAAGACTAACGAAATGGGATATGCGCGAAAATTTTATACAAAATTTGAAGAAACCCCGAAACTCGCATTCTTCTTTACTCGCCCTTCATAATTAAGCGATTGCTACATTTCACCGAACGACATACACACACACACACACACAGTATATATAACACAGACTTCCGATTTTAATATTTTCTCTTTTTTTCCATCTTAAGGGGAGGTGTGACTAGTTATTTAATAGGAGATAAAGGTTGAAATTTAAAATCCGTAGTTTAATTTAGTTTATTCCAGTAGAAAAGTTATCGCTGAAAATACCGTAAAATCGTTTTCCACCGTCTATGACCATAATAACCGATGAATTTTAATTTACTTCAAAATTACAAAAAAAAAAACAAAAAAAAAAAAAAAAAACCGGTTACTAAGGATATTTTCGTGTTGCACTTTTCGGTATTCTTTTTATTTGCCCTTTACACTATTTGCCTTCCGACTTTCCGATTTTCTACTGATCGCACCAGCTCATCAAATCAGAATTCTCTTCTATATCTTTCTCTGGTCCGTGTATCGGTTTTTAAACGCATCTCCTTGTCCTTGCCGTACATTTTTATTTCTTCATCATCATTTTGTTACGATTAGCCGTCTTATATTTTCCTGTTTCTAGCTGCATTTTTATTTACATAATTAATTTTTATATTTAGCCCTTTCTAAAACTATATGTCTGAAGAACGAGCATGCGAATTTTTAATTTTTCCAGCATTTTTTAATTTCTCTATTTCCGTAAGAACGTAGGTTAAATAATATTTTATATTCCGCCATACTATATATATATATATGGTACTTTGGTTAATAAAATTGAGCGATTACTTCGCGACTATAAAATGTTTCGATTGTTGGTTTAATAATTTTTTCACAGCATCCTCAAATCTATAAAAAAATTTTAAAGTATAGCGTACGATACAAACTTTAAATAAAAACCAACAAATATTCAAAGAAGTTATAACAAAGTAGTGACCGGACATAAACTACGATTCCGTCTTATCCAATATTTACGAGTTACTTTAAATTATTATATAAAATTTCAGACAGGTGCACTGGACTTGGTTGAAGAGGAGGGAAACTAAATTATAACAGTAAACCCAAGTTAAATTGAACTTTAAGTAAATAACCAAAACTCAAGTAGGTTAACCCCTAAGCAATCTGAGTCACCAGAGTTATTTTTATACTTATTAGATGCAAGCTAAAATAAAACAGCGACAGCCAGGCCGGTTTTCTGCTATCAATATAAACAGATGAACGGGGTTGCATATAATATAAAAATTATTATTTGTAGTATATTACAAAACTATTTATTTACTTCGAAAACAACGAAATTTAAAAAAATAAATGAAAATAAAAAGAAAACAAAATAGGTTTAACAAATGCAGAACTGCATTTAACAACGAGTATATATTTTCTTATTATCAGATTGATTCCAATGGGAACCCCCAACCCCCCGGTCTACGCCACTGACCATATATATATATATATATATATATATATATATATATATATATATATATATATATATATATATATATATATATATATATATATATATATATATATATATATATATATATATATATATATATTACAATACCAGGGTGACCGATTTTTTTCTCGGGTTTTTTCTTTTGAGGGAAATATATTTAGATACCGTACCATTAAAAACCGTATTACATACATAACTACAACTACTTTAGTCGCGTAGAATTTCATTTCATAAATTTCCATATCACTTAATGTTCAAATGAATTATTGAATTTTTCGATGGAATTTTTTCCTTAAAATAATTTTATCACCTTCACAGTTATTTTATATCGTACAATGAAACCCTTGCATTTTTAAAATGGAATAGAAGTATCTGTCAAAATAATCTTAACGGTTTTTTAATCAGTTCCTGAACCGAAATTTATAATGTTGTTTTAAAGAAAGACTGTCGCATATTAATGCGTAAATGTACGTTTCATATAAATATCATTAATTAAGAATAAATATGACGTTGATAGATTTCGAGGTAGATATTAGATTGTCGTGGACTTAATGCAATAAAACTTGTATAGTATTAAATCCGTTATTCGTCAAACAGAAATTTTTGAAATGTTAACAATTTCGAATATCACTTTCGAAGTTAGTTCATTTCTTCGCTTCTCGATAACGTAAATAAACAAAATTTCCAAGTGTAAAAAATGTAATTGAAAATAAGAAAAAGTGATAGATAATTTTTTTTTTTTAAACTTGCTTCGTTGTGTTCGGATATTTGTTGAATGTTTGTTCCGATTGAATCATTAAATTTTTTTAAATTTATTTCGACGCAAGTTGGAAATAATTTCGAATACAGTTTAACCGGAGAAATTTTTCTTTTGTTTTCAATGAATTCACGTGGAATGTGCGTCATATATTTTTTTTTGTATTTCTCTTTTGTCGCGAGATTGGTTAGTAAATAATTATCGTTCGTAAAAGCACGTCTGTCGTATGCAGAGCTTTCGAAGCCATAAAACGAAAATACGACTTTCTGTATGTGACCTGTACATACGTACATGTTAAGAGCGAAGTAGAAATTACCGATTGCGCATTTAATTTCGAACTTCGCTATTATAGTAGACGAGCGTACTTTTAAAAGCCCCTCTCCGTGTACGCGTTATATATTGGTATTGTTTCTGTTTTTGACAGACCGCCAGACTAGAATATAAATTTATCGTAATGTATTTTATTCATTACATATCATTTTTTTAATGTCTTTAAAAGGTCGTTGTATGAAAATATTACTTTACATTATAATTGGTCGAGTATTATTACTACAAACGCGCGGTGTACGACGGTTACATACAGCGTAACACTTAACGGCGGTACTTGACTAAATATCACTCTTACCGTATCAATTGGCATATCGTATTAGATTCGAGTAGTTCGAGGTCGTAACTTGAATTAAAATTACAAAAACTTAGGACAATACGTCTATACGTGAAAAACAAATCGCTGAAATTGCAACGATAAATCAATTTCATTTGTGGACGTTTCTTTTTTTTGGTATTATAAACATTTTGTATTTAGCCTTCTTATTCAAATCTCATTCCACAAATTTAAATCGTTTGAATGGAATATTCATACCCTCTTAGAGATTAATTTTCTAGTTTCTCACTTTTTTTTTTAAATTTTTTTTGATACCGCAGTTTTATGAAATATATATGTATATAGTACCTGGATGACCGAGTTTTACTAGGAATTTTTTCTTGTAAAATTTCTCGAAAAATATATTTAGATAATCAAAACGGAACCTGAAATATAAAATTTTATTCACATATGCCGTAAAAAGCAAATTTCTAAGTTTATACCATTCGAACGGTTAATGCGGTCGAGCTGAAATTTTCTACATACATTTAGGTAAGTATAAAAAAAACGACGGGAAAAAAATCGAAATTTCTAAAATTTTACGTGGCTGGGGCTCAAAATTTCAAAATTCGTAATTTTCATACAGGCCATTTCAATTACTTCACAAATTACACGTGTGTACAAAATTTCATCGAAATTGTTAGAACCGTTTCCGAGATGACCGTGCATATCTATAATATAAAAATGAATCGCTAAACGTTGTAAGCGCATAACTCAACAACGCCTGGACCAATTTGGCCAATTTTTTTTTTAAATGTTCGTTGAAGTTCAAGGATGGTTTTTACGGCGAGAAAAATTCGAACAAAATTTTCAGGGATGTTAGGGGGTTGAAGGAGAGTAAATTATTTAAATTTCGATTTTGGAAAAATTTCATTAGAATCGATTTGGTAGATATTAAAATGACCGATACGAAACAGAAAACTCTTTTTCGTTACGATCGATAGGTGTTGAGCTACGAATTTTTGAAAATCGATGACCTGCCATCTTTGGCAAGGCATACCGAGCGACGTAAACATTTTTAAACGATTCCGACTTCACAAATAGTCGTTACTATATAAGATCTATCGGATGAAACGAAAAAACCGCGGAAAAAATTTTCAAACCCGATCCGAAAATTTCACTGCGATTTTTTCGAAATTTCGATTTTTTCGCAATAATTCGCGAACGATTCGAAATTTTGGAAATAGTGTTTTAATGAATGTTATTCGTCATTAAAAGACGCGTCTAACGATGGTATTGCCGTATTTTTATATCGAATAATCGCCGAGAAAATCGGGCTTAAAATGTTTTGGACCCTTTTTGAAGCCTCTATGGTAGCTAAAGGGTTTGGGTTGGTCTTAAAAGAAAGTAGACGTGGAGATCTATAATCTATGTTATTAGATAAATGTCTTAAAAATTAACCGTTATCGAGAAATCGCGAGTTGAAAATTTCATTTCGATTTTTAAAAATTCTGCCGGCGATTTTTGTCCGGCCGATACTACAATGCATTCAGCACGGGCCAATGTTAATTATATATATATAATCGTCGAAATTTAAAAAAAAGATTCAGGGTAGCTCTATCGATCGTAACGAAAAACACGCCTGGACCAATTTGGCCAATTTTTTTTTTAAAATGTTCGTTGAAGTTCAAGGATGGTTTTTACGGTGAGAAAAATTCGTAAAAAATTTCAGTGAGGTTGTGGGGTTGAAGGGGGTAAATATATATATTTATAGCCAGTTATTTTACATATATGATATTCTTTTTAATTTTAGAAGAAATAATTGGCTATTACTGAATCGTGTTCGTGTTTATAGGGTTTTTAAAACTTTTCAAATATATAAATCAGTGAAGAAATTTATAACGAAGCATTGATTTCAATTGAGGACATGTGCTTGATGATGTCAAACAAACTATTAATTCAATTAGGCCTGGCCGCGCCCAATTGTCAATGCATGATTCTTTTAACCAAGAGTTGCACCGAGAAAAACTGTATGATCTCAACACTTTGAAAGAATTAATTCAAACAAATCTTCCACTGTTGAATGAACAACAGAAGTATGTATTTGATACTCTTATGAAAGTAACAAATGATGAAACTGGAGGTATTTACTTCTTAGATGCACCAGGTGGTACAGGAAAAACTTTTTTGATTTCATTAATATTAGCAACAATTCGCTCACAAAATAAAATTGTACTTGCACTCGCTTCGTCGGGAATTGCAGCAACTTTGCTTGAAGGTGGTCGAACAGCCCATTCGGCGCTAAAATTGCTATTAAATGTGCAAAGCAATGAAACTCCAACCTGCAACATTTCGAAGAACTCTGCAATTGCAAAGGTTTTGCAGCAATGTAAATTGATTGTTTGGGATGAATGCACGATGGCACATAAAAAATCTTTGGAGGCTTTAGACAGAACCTTAAAAGATCTACGGAACAATCATAACCGATTTGGTGGTGCCATGATTTTATTAGCAGGTGATTTTCGTCAAACATTGCCAGTGATTCCACGATCAACGCCAGCTGATGAACTCAATGCATGTCTAAAGTCCTCCAATTTGTGGAAACATGTCAAAGTACTTCATTTAAGCAAGAATATGCGTGTCGAATTGCAAAATGACCAATCTGGAAACATATTCTCTAAACAACTCATTGACATTGGTAATGGCAAATTTCCTAGAGACATGTTGACCGGCTGCATTAACTTTCCTGAAAGTTTTTGTCAATTAACTCGATCAAAAGATGAACTTATTCAGAAGGTATTTCCAGATGTTGCTGAAAATTACAGAAAACATGATTGGTTGAGCGAACGAGCTATATTGGTTGCAAAAAACATAGATGTAAATGAATTAAATTTCAAAATTCAAGAACAAATTACAGACGAATCGAGGATATATAAATCAGTTGATTCAGCTACTAACCAAAATGATGTAATCAACTATCCACCGGAATTTTTAAACTCGCTGGATTTGCCAGGATTGCCACCTTACAATCTTCAATTAAAGGTTGGATCGGTAGTTATAATGTTGCGAAATATCAACCAACCGCGTCTTTGCAACGGCACACGTTTAGCGATAAAAAAATTACTAAACAACGTGATAGAAGCAACTATACTAAAGGGAAAGTATAAAGGAGAAGATGTTCTCATACCGCACATCCCAATGATTCCGACTGATGTGCCATTTGAGTTTAAACGACTACAGTTTCCAGTGCGGCTTGCTTTTGCTATGACCATAAACAAGTCCCAGGGGCAGTCATTAAGTGTTTGTGGTATTAATTTGGAAAACCCATGTTTCTCACATGGTCAATTGTATGTTGCCTGTTCCCGTGTTGGAAAACCATCAGATTTGTTTGTCTATGCGCCAGGTAATCAAACGAAAAACATCGTATATCACAAAGCACTACAATGAAAATAAAACTGATTTTTGTTAATAATTATGATTCACATGATTAACAATAAAGCGATCTATCGGATGAAACGAAAAAAACCGCGTTTCAGCTAATAAATTTATACATTTATTGATTGTGGGGCGATACGAAGTTCGCCGGGTCAGCTAGTATATATATATATATATATATATATATAAATTATTTATTCGATAAAATAAGTTGTTATATATATATATATCTATATATATATATATACACGAGTATACGTTCTTCTTCGTCGAAAGCATTTTCCGTCTTTAGCTGCTCCGATTATATATTAGGGTTTTGGTCAGATGCTGGTATCTTTGAGATCGGTTATTACTATACACTTTCTTTTAATATCCCTCTTTGTCTTTTACGAGGTAAATAGCGCTTCAGGTAACCTGTGCTCATATTACACGCCCATATCAACGTAAACGACCTTTTCAGAATTGATCAATAATGGATATAACTAAAATTGCTTTGAGTATGCGACCATTCCCATTCCAGGCAGATAGACGATTATCCAGTAATCACCTTAGCATATATATTTCCATTTAATGATATTCAACATGCTTGGTAACAGGCTAAATGAGTATACACCGATGGCATAACACACTAGTTACCGGTTCTATTTATGTGCGTGTCGTAGGAACCTTCTTCAGGAAAATTGTTCTGATTGCATCCAGATAATTGTGGTTTAATTCTGTTTTCCGTATATTGACTTTGAACTTTTCTAAATGGCTGTACAATAATAGTACTCTTTCTTGGAGATCGCCTTAATCTTTGCATACAGAAGTATCAATAAAAGAGGAATTTTCATATTTTGTGCGATAGCGACTCATCACAAGTTCACCAGCGGACTATATATGCTCCCTACTTCTATACAAATATCTCCTGCACGATGAAAGTCTATGGTAAAAATACTAGAGATAAAGTCAAATCGGTGAACGAAATTATGTACAGGTGTTTGAAAAGGCAAGCATTAAATTTAACTTAAGAAAGTTCTTCCGAAATTATATAAAAATAGGACAGGATGTTATGGACGGCGGCGAAGTAAAATAACTTATTATTTAAAGTCGTGCTTAAAAAAAATATTCCATTTGTTTCATCAGACTAGACACAGTTACTCTCATATCAAAGGAGGAATTGTCTAGAGCGATAGATAAAATAAAAGTATTGAAGCTCTCAGAACTAGACTTGCCTGTGAATATTTCGAAAATATGTAAGTAAATGGCACATCAGTTAGGTGAAGTGAAATATATCCCAGAAATGCTGAATAACGAATGCAAATTTCATTAAAAACTGTAAAATACGTAGAAATAGATTTGGAGTGTTTTGTAAAAACTGGCCCGGAATCAACTTAGGTACACCACATAACAAGAAATACAAATCTATCAAATTTTGCTCTGCACAAATATGTAGAGAAAGTTTCTTTAAAGAGGAAATTACAAAAGTTATGGTAAAATAAATATACAAAACTAGATCAAATAATCTAACCAACTAAGTAAAGTAACGACTACAAAATCATAAAAATAAAACATTCAGTGAATTTTAACACGATACTCTGTAGAATTTTAATTATTCTGCTGTCAACCTTGTATAACTGTAGCACTTTGAATTAACCAACTATGACGAACTGAATCATACGCTTTTTTGTAGTCAATGTAAACTGTATAGATATTACGGTTGTTCGTTACGGCTTACATCATGACTGTTTCATCTATTATGAACTGCTTCCGTATGTTTTTGTTCTGCAACCTTTTTATTCCTCTGCTAATATTTTATTTTGCATGCAATGCTTATATATCTTTTTTGCTATACACGCTGTTAATATTTTATACAATGTACACAAGCACGTGATAGGCCTGTATTTGTCAGGCTCTTTCAATCGTTCGCTTTTAGATATCATATACGTTATCCCTTTTAGTAAGAATTCAGGTATTTTTATCTGGTTTTCGATAAATTCATTGAATATTCTTGTGTAGCTGTTATGTAGAGTGGTGAAACTCTTTAACCAGTAGTTATATATTCCATCTGGTTCAGGAGCCTTCCAGTTATTTTCCTATTCATGGTATTTTTAATGTCAACTTCTCTAATATCTAACCAGTTCATCTTCATTATTTTTTTCAGTTTTGTTACCTCTTTTTTAATCCATGAGGCATTTGTTTTATGTTCTTCCTTTTTCCCATATTCTTTTCCAATATTTTTTCAATATCGCTCTTAGACGGAACAATTTCTTTATTGTTTGGATTTTTATTTAATTGTTTATAAAACTGGTTTTGGTTCCTTTAAAACAACCTGGTTTTTTTTATTTACTCTTTCCGCACTTTTTTTATATCGTCTTAGTCTTTCACTGTAAACCTTTAGTTTTTGTTTAACAGTATCGATATAATCCTGGATATCTGAATTTTGATTCTCATATCTTGAATGATATTTGAATTTTATTTTTGCAGCTTCAATTGTTTTTTTAATTTTTCTATTCCAATTACCTTTTTTTTATACTCTATTAAGTGCGCAGTATTTACTCTTAAATCTTCTATTTTTCTTTCGATTCTTTTTTGCCAGTTGTCGCTTTGTGTTTAGCATCAGCTTTATCGTAGATTTTTGGTCAATTATTTCACTTGCTTCCTTTTTATTGCTCTTATTTGATCTGCTAGTCGTTGCTCATTAATTTTGAGTTCTTTTGGCGCTATTAATTTGAATTCATCAAATAGTTTCATTCTGTAACCTATTTTGTCTGTTTCACCTTTAGTAACACTCATATAGCAACGTATCAATAATTCATTTATATTTGTTGTCGATTTTTGACGTTGCTTTATTAGTCCGGCTTTGGTGGTCTCATGCTCAAGCGTTTGAGAAACACGTTCAGCCTTTTCTAGCGTGTTATTTCTCGCTCTTAGTTTCTGTTTCTGCGACCTAAACCCGCCGAGGGAGAGATAGTTCATAAGATTTATGCAAACTTTTGTTGGTCAGTTCCCCAAGCTGACCATCTACATCCTCGTGTCTCCTTACGCTGCCGCTACTGGAATCGTGTGCCAGAGACATTCCGCTAGTAGCCGCTCTTGGTTCGAGACTGCTTATTGGTTATTCGCAGCTGGTAACTATATCTATTGGTCGTTCCACTATCCACCACCCGTGGACGCGCCCCGTTTCGGACCTGGGGGTTATTATTATTATTATTGCGGAATAATGAAATATATATATACTTCCTTCGATCAATTAATATATTTTATTTTTACTACATTTTAAAATTTTCGTATTGTTCATATTTGCATTTTGTTTTGATTAATTAATTCTCTTACTATTAAAATGGTCTTCATCTAATCTTTATTCTATTTTATTTTCTAGTTTATAATTTACATACTATTAACGTTTTAAATATTTAATTCGATATATTTTTATAATCTTTTTAAAGTTTTATTACTTTGCGCGGTTATATTATTTTTTTCATAATCTTAGGATATACTTTTTTCCTTATCAACATCATCTTCGTTCTATTTATGCCTGTAGTCTTCGTTCATAATACCTTATTGTTAAAAATTTAACTGGATATATTCACGTTTTCTATAATATTGACATCTTTATAAATAAATGCTGTTACTTCAGCGTTGTGATGTTTTTTTATTTCGCGTACATTTTTTTAATAATAAATGTGATTTGTATTCTTCAAAAATTGCAATAAGTTCTGGTGGCGTATATATGCAAAAAGAAAAAAGGAAATTCACAAAAATAAAAATAGAAAAAGTTAATTCGTGTGGGATTACCGCAGACGAACGACGAATTTTGTCTTTAGAGGAACATAAAATTTTAATCTACCTGCGGCGCTCTCTCTCTCTCTCTCTCTCTCTCTCTCTCTCTCTCTCTCTATATATATATATATATATATATATATATATATATATATATATATGTGTGTGTGTGTCTGTGTGTGTGTGCATATATATATTCACAGTTACAGATTTCATGGGGTTGTCTGTCTCTTATCGCTTTATGCGCAATTCGATTCAGGGTTTTCCACCCCTTTGTTCGATTTTCCTTATTACGATGTGTTTCTTCTGTTTTATTTCGAAGGTCGAGAAAATATTTATATTGTAAAACAGTTTACATTTTTCCAGCGACTGGTTACCGAAATAAAATATCAGCTGTATTGTTGTCTACTCATGTAGTAGAGTAGTAGTGGTAGTAGTAGTAATAGTATACGTAACAATATTTTCCGAGAATTAATGTCAGTCCTTTGCTTCTTATTTCTAAAGAAATGAAAATATATTACAACTTTTACGATCGGTAGTCACGTTAAAAGTCTTGCATTTACCTAAAAGCTTCGTTTTTCCTTAAACTGAAAAATAAATAATTTAAACTGTACATATATATGCTTAACCGGACAAAAGTTTGAAGAAATTCTCTCGTACGCATTATATATTTTATTATCCGATATATTATTTATAGAACCGAACTCCATAATTTTTTTGTTTGTTTTATTTTTATTTTTTTATTTTACTATAAACCGCGTGTAAACTACAGAGATTATTGCAGGATATATATATATATACACTTGCTGATGATTAAATCAAGGGGACGATCTGGTTAGATTTAATATAGGTCAAGGCTTGGTCGCTGTTGCAGGATAATTGAAGAGGAACATTTGTATAGGAAGATTTAGGCTGAGGGATGAGTGGGATGTAAATATGGTACAAGTCAAAAGTATGTGATGGACTGAAGGACAACATTGTTGGAAACAGAAAGGACAGGTTGTGGGAGGTGAAGTTCTGTGTGAAGACGTAATCATTGACCAATTCTCAAACGACTGATTATTGTAAAGTCGCCTCGAGACATACCATACAGTGGCAACCGTGGTTAGATCGATGATTTTATTGATTTTATAAAAAGGTTTGTTGAGAACTGCAGTATGCCATCTATTTCTGTTTTGACTCTTGTTGGAATAGTCTCTTCATTGACAGTAGCTCGGTTTCTTATGATTAACCTATCAATTTTTGGCATGAAATTATGTATTTTGTTGTACGAAATAGATTGTAAAAATATACAGTTAATCACTTTGATTTTCGCGATGCAGCGCTCTCTATATATACGATACAAATGTATGCTGATATTTTGTTCGGTTTTCAAGTAATTCTAGATCGTTTTTAATCTTTTTTAAACAGATATTTTTAAAATAGAAATATATTTTATACGAACTACATTTCCCTCATTATTATGGAAATAATCAATTTTGTTGTACCGTATGAGGAACATTGTGATCGGAATTGTTAATTATTCTCGGAAACACGTGCTATTCTCCATCAGCTCCGCCTGAATTAGTCTGTAATAAAATTAAATCAATGGAAGCCTCATCAACGTTATATATCCCTTCGGGCATTAGGCAAAACGGAAATATTATCCCGAAACGCAGTCAATTAGCAAATTTATTTGAAGAATTTTTTTCAGATAACTCAAGTGACTCAAATCTAGATCCAACTTTCATTAAATTTAAAAACACTATTAAATCTATTCTACTAAACTTTAATTCACAAAACAAAGAACCATATAATAAACAGTTCTCCTTAAATGAACTGAAATCCGCTATATACAATTTAAAGGACAGTGCGGTCCAGATAGTTTTCGTATTTGCCTGCTGAAAAATGCACCAGATAATATCATAACAGTCCTTTGCATATACTGAATGTTGTTTGGGACGATGATGTTTTTTCGGATTTATGGAAAAAAGCAATGATACTGCCCATTCTTACGGCTGGCAAAAATCCATAGATTCCTATCGACCTATTTCTCTGACGTCAGGGCTAGGCAAAGTATTTGAAAAACGTATAGCAGGTAGCCTAATGTCAGTTAGAACATCAACAACTAATAAGCAGTAAACAATGCGCATTTCATCCAGGTCGCTCAACAATTGATCAAGCTGTTTACCTCCACAATGAAATATCAAATTCGATAGCCAATAATAATCTTATTATCGCTCTTCTTAGATATATCTAAGGCTTTTGATGCGACCTGGAAACACAAGATCCTAATAATGAGTTTAGGCACAACATAACATCGTATTTCTGAAAAAGTAGAAGAGTTTTCAGCTATCAGCGTAGTATTTTCCAAATACTTATGCTTTTTCCAAATCAGTTCGAGCCCAACTTCCATCTTGCCTTTTATTGGGAGATTAATTTACTTAGGTCTTTGTAGATTTCTAGTCGCCTTCAATAGGGAATAATCACGTTCCGCTAATGGAGACAAGTTTAACAACTTTTCTCTGAATGATTTGTTATTTAGGTCTACTAACAAGCGCTTTACAAGCTTAGTTTGTTTATTCAGTGCCGTCTTAGTTGTCGGATTACTGATTCCTCAGTTTCCATTTCAGTGTAACTTCCCTTCTAATTTCTTTGGGGTAATAGGTAATAGATGCGGACACATTAATTTTTTGTGGTGGCAGCCGACGCTGACTGTTGTGTGATTTGAATGAAATATTCAAGTGCATCTTCTATGTGTTTTTCCGTTTTTAGTGGCATTTTTAAGTTAACCGTATTTTCCGTTCGTTCCCTAAATTCTTCCTAATTAGTACATTTATTGTGCAGTTTAGGTTTGCAAGTTTTAGTTATTATATGCTCACTAATACTAAAATGGACGGAGGTATCCGGATTTCAGTTTTCGGCTGAAAAATCGACAGCCGTACACTTCCGTCGAAAACGCTCTTTTCTTCATAATATAGTTCTTTACTTGGGTATTGGGTACTACGAAACCTTATCGGTTGTTCACGTGTTGTTTCGTGTTTCTCGGGTTGCGTTTCGTATCTGTTAGTTCGTATCGCGCACCACGTAATCTGATCGTTATTATTTCCCCTTCCTGCCTGTGCTACTGTGCACACGGCTAAACTGCCATGTTTTTGGGACACTCCCCCCCTTCATGGCGAATTACCCAGCCGTCTTCCCTTCCGATGATGACTACATCAAATGTGAATAAATCATCATCATCAACGTCGGACGATGAAGATATGCACGTTTCCGATACGAATGATAATTGGATTAATCAAGGTCGACGTAAAGGCAAGAGTAATCCGCGTAAACGTAAATCGTCTTTATCAGATAACACAAACGATAATCTAATTCCTACATACAATCGTTTTCAACCGTTTTCAACCGTTGAAATTAGACGAAACGCAGGTATATTCGTCTTTGTTTAATATGACGGAGAAAAAGGTACGTATACCACCTGTAATTATGGTCGGTAATCAAAATAAACCTTATAATGAAATGATAACTTATTTTAAATCATTTTTAAAATCGGCATTTAATATTCGTGTTCGTGGAAATAAATACTTTATTTACACAAATGCAACGGAAGACTATGATAAACTTATACAACCTTAAAACAAAGTGGCGTTTCTTTTTATACGCATTTACCGTCTGATAGGAAACCACTGAAGATGGTCTTAAAAGGTTTACCATCGGACATCGGGACACAGGATATTACTCACGCGCTTAAAGAAGTAGCTGCAGTTATATCTATTTCCTTATTTAAAAAGAAACCTGTACACTCCCAACCGGTGTACTTGGTAAAATTTCAGCACAATACTGATATTAGAAAAGTTCTAAGTCATAATATCCTGTTCTACTGTGTCATAACATGGGAAAAGTACCAACCTACGAAAGGAGCGTTACAGTGCTATCGTTGTCAGCTTTATAGTCATGTTTCGTCGAACTGTAACATGCCGAGCAGATGCGTGAAGTGTGGACAGCATCATGAAAGCCATGAATGTAATTCTACACAAATTAAATGTGCCAACTGTAACCTGACACATGTAGCTAGCTCAAGTGATTGTAAGATCCGTAAAAAAGTCGTCACTCGCACGCAGACCAGGAGAAACGTTACGTTTAATAATATTAAACCTATTTTTTCGTCCAATGTTCACTCTGTTAATAGTAATAATAATATTAACAGGGTTAATAATAACGGTAATAATAATAATAATAATAATAATAATAATAATAGTAATGGTAATAGTAGTAATAACAATAATACTAGATTTTCGTATGCAGATATTACCCGTGGTAATAATCTAGTTAATAACGAGTCCAGTAATTCCATTCTTTCAGAATTATATAATATAGTTAGAGAATTTAATTTTAGTAAAATTTTGTTATTTTTAAGAGAAATTAATATTAAATTATCGGCGTCAAGTAATTCTGACCCTCTTACAAAAATTATGATTATTCTTGAAAGCGCGTTACAATTTTTCTCAACGTAATTTAATATAGTCTATGGCCTGTTATAGTCCCCATGATAAACTTTCTTTAACAGGGTGGAATGCAAATTCCATCCACTCTAAAATTAACGAATTTACGTATCTCCTAAGTTCAAATAATGTTGGTATAGCTGCTCTATGTGAAACTAAATTAAACTACAAAATGAAAATTAAATTCCCAGGGTATCATGTTTATCGATGTGATAAAAGTAGACGTAGTGGAGGTGTTCACTAGTTGTACGGGATTCAATTAAGCACAATGTGCTACCAACACTATCAACTAAATGTGTAGATACTGTGAGGATTGAAGTGCAAACGAATTGTGTGTCATTATGCATAGTCTGTGTTTACCGATCTCCGAAGAATAAATTGTACTTTGTAGACGATTTAAAATTAATATTCAGCCAATACTCACGCACTATCGTTATAGGAGATTTTAACTGCAAACATAGGGCACGGAATTGTTTCAGTAACGATGGCGCGGGTAACACATTATTAGCAGCATCAACAAAACTCAATTTTAACATATTGTCTCCCCTTGATCCCACGTATATTCCTCTGCAAGCTAATCACAGACCTAGCGTTATAGATCTAATATTAGTCAAAGGTTTCAACAATATCACAGTCCCTATTTTACTTTCATGTTTATCTTCCAATCACAATCCTATATTATCTTATATACTACTTGCTGAGAAGCAAGATATACTAATGCCAACACATAATATGTTTCAATATAAAAATGCAGATTGGAATCGATTTAAAACTTTCATTCATAATAATATTAATCTAAGTGAAACTTTTTACAGTCCATCTGCAATTGACAAAGCCACTGACAATCTTACTCAATTAATTACACACGGTGCCCTAACCTTTTTATCCCAAAAATTTCAGTTCCTTCTTCAACTTTAAAAACTAATCAGGTTCCATATTATATTATAAGAATCATTTCTCTTAAAAACTATTATAAAAGAATGGTACCTAAATACAAATTTACACATCCATACATGAAAATTAAACAGATATATTCTTTTTTGCTGAAATTTTCGATATTCTTATTAAATAATTGGAAAAATGAGAAAGATATGTCAAATATAAATAATATTCGTCCCATTAGGTTATTAAGTACTTTAAGTAAATTAACAGAAAAAGTTATACTTAGTCGGTTGCAAAAGTTTTCATCACAAAACAATATCCTTGTAAATGAACAGTTTGGTTTTAGAACTAATCATTCTACAGTGCATCAAGTTGCAAGTATAGCTGACTTTATAACAGATTATTTCAACTTGAATAAACACACCGGATTATTATTAATAGATTTAGAAAAATCGTTTGATACGGCTTGACACGATGCTATTTTATACAAAATGTTTCAATGCAATTATCCCACATATTTAATTAAAGTAATAAAATCGTATTTACATAGTAGAGTTTTTCATGTTACCCATCACTCTATTAGCTCTTCAATGAGGTCCTATTACGCTGGTGTCCCACAAGGTAGTGTGTTAGGTCCTTTCCCTTTCCTGCTCTTAATAAATGATTTACCTTTATATTAAAACTGCTCTTTACGCAGACGATTTAGCTTTGTATTGTGATTCATACAGACCCGATACAATTTATAGCAGATTACAAAAGGCCGCCTTCACTCTCTGTAAGTACTATAAACGTTGGAAACTGAAACTGAACACCGAGAAAACGGAAGCCATTCTTTTTTCCCGAAGGCGCCCATTACCCTTGCCAGAAATTGTAATTAACGGTCAAAGTATTAAATGGGTTAAAGATGTTAAGTATTTAGGCGTCACTCTGGACTCGCGTTTGTCGTTCAATAATCATATTAATATCGATAATACTTAAAGCTATTCGAATTCTTTCACCTATATTTCATCGAAGGTCCCACCTTACTGTCACAAATAAAAAACTACTATGTACAACTATTATTCGTCCCCGGTTAACATATGCATGTCCCGTTTCATGTTCAGTTCCTAACAGTACATATTGTAAATTACAATTATTACAAAACCGTTGTTGCAGAATTTTTCGACAGTTTATTTGATGTTGCTTATTACTTATGACCATGACTTTCGTTTTCGGTATGTTTATATCCACCCCATTTTTCCTCACATTTATGTACCATTTATTGATCATTGTTACCAATTCTTTCGGGCTTTCTGCTAGCAGCACTTGATCGTCTGCAAATTTTATCGAATTAATACTCTTTCCGCCACATTTTAATCCATATTTATTTTCACCAAATGTTTCTTCCAGAATCATATCTGCAAAACCATTAAAAAGGTCAGGTGATAGCAAACAACCTTGCTTTACTCCATTTCTTATATTTATTCTTTCCGATTCAATTCCATTGAAGTGAACCACTGCTTCTTGCTTCTTGTATAAATTATACATTATCCTTATTATGGTTTCTGAACATCCGATTCGTCGTAATAGTGTAAATAAGTCTTTCCACTGTACTTTGTCGAAAGCTTTTTCGTAGTCAATAAAGGCTACATAGAGACACCTGCCTTGGTTTATCATACGCTCTCCTAGCAGTCGCAGTACCGCTATTGCATCCCGTGTAGATCGACCTTTTCTAAATCCATATTGCGTTTCTCCCAGATTTTTTGCAATTAATGTTTCAAGTCGTTTCTTTATTATTTTTAGTAGGATTTTCGACGCATGAGGTAATAAGCTGATAGTTCTGTAATCCGCGAAATTTTTGGGTACTTTGGCCTTTGGAATCGGCACCATAATTGAAGTGCAGTGTTCTTTAGGCCATGTTCCTTCTACCATTATTTGACAAATCATTTTAAATAATAATTCCTTGACTTCTGGACCACTGTTTTTCCACATCTCTATTGGAATGTTATCAATGCCAACAGTTTTATTGTTAGGTAAAGATTGCAGTGCTGCTTCAAATTCTGCACGTAACACATTATCACGATCTTCTATAATATTATTATTGTTGCTGCTCAGGTGCCAAGAATGAACTGGCTGCTTATACAGTCCTTATACATAAGTTTTCCATGTGTGTCCTATTTCTTGTTCGGTTTGTGCTATTCTTCCATTTGGTTTATAAACTGTTCGAATGCGTATCCCTTTTCATTGTTTCCAGTTTTGTTTGATTTTACTATAAGCTGCTTCTACGCGCCCTTGTTTTGTATCGTTTTCTATTTCTTCACAAAGCTGTTCCCACCATTTTTCCTTTAAGCGCTTACACTCTCGGTTTATCATATTTTTTAATCTGTTATACTACATTTTTTCTTCATCCGATTTTTCATTTTTAAAGTTCTTTTTCTATTCCATCATATTCAGTACTTAATTAGAGATCCACGACTTATGCAATTTATTCCGTTTTTGTCTGCCTATAACTTCGGTCGCAGCTTTACCCATAATTTCTTTTAGTGAGCTCCATGTTTCTTCGATCGTATCCATTTTGTTAATAATATTTCTTGCTTTCAGATTGCTTATTTCTATGAATTTGCTTTTTGTATTGCTGTCTTTTAGTGCTTCTACATTCCATTTTGGAATATTTTTTCCAACTTCCCGTCGCTTAAATCTATTTCGTGATATTAATTTTACAAATGAGTGGTCGGTGTCCGCATCTGCTCCTGGATACGCACAGCTTTTTATTACTTGATTTTTATATCGTTCTTTAACCAATATATAATCTATTTGGTATCGTTTCTTATCATCAGGGGTTTGCCATGTATATCGTCGTCGGTATGGCATTGAAAAGTATGTGTTTGTTATTATATACCGTTCTTGTTTACAAAAATCTATCAGTCCTTGTCCACGCTTATTTCTTTTTCCCAATCCAAAATTACCAACTGTCGGTTTATCTTGTCCTTCACCTACCACCGCATTCCAGTCGCCCATGATTATAACATTATCACCAGCGCATGTTTTTTCTATTAATGATTCCAACTGCTCATATACTTCCTCTACTTCCTCTTCGGATGTCGTTATAGTAGGCATGTATACTAGTATTATGGACACATTGACAGGCTTAGCTGCTAGTTTCATCATTATAATACGATGTCCTATAATATTGATATCTATTATTCCATTTGCTAACGACTCTTTTAAAAATATTGCTACTCCTCCTTGTCCTTTCTGGCTTTGTGAATGTATGACGTGAAAATTTCCGCTTTTAAACTCCCCCTCGCTTGGCCATCGCGTTTCTGAAATTCCTAGAATATCTATATTATTTTTTATCATTTCTTGTTTTATATTTTCGACTTTTCCTGCCCTTAGCATTGTTCTTATATTCCATGTCGCAATTCCTATATAGTTTTTACTTGTAATGCCGGGGTTTCGCTGGCTGAAGGTCTGAGAGGCCCGGCTTTTATTTCCTCTCCTAGCTCGCCCGATTCCGCCCATTTGAACGGTCTCGTGACAACTATTTACATTTTGGTAGTACATCATGTAGGTTTTCTTGAGAGTGTACAGCGGTGGTTTCTCCTTGCCTTCCGCCGGATTTTATGTCAGGGTTTACTCCCTTAGCCTTTGGATAAACATCCTGACCGCAAGGCAGCGGTTGTTACTGAGGAGATAACGGTGTAGGGTTTTTACGACGACCCAAACTCGCCGAGGGGGAGACAGTCATAGGATTCATGCAAACTTTTAATGGATAGGTCCTCAAGCTGCCTATCTGCATCCTCGTGTCTCCTTACCCTGTCACTACTAGAATCGTCTGCTAGAGACTTTCCGCCAGTAGCCGCTCTTGGTTCGCGACTGCTTATTAGTTATTCGCAGCTGTCCAGTATATCTACTGGTCCTTCCATTATCCACCACCCGTGGACGCGCCCCGTTCCGGTTAGAACTCCGGATCCCAGGAGGACATAGTACCCCCTGGGGGATATATATAATATATACATATATATGTATAAATAATTAAAAAGTAGTTAAA
The DNA here is from genome assembly GCA_032883995.1 of Coronaproctus castanopsis. Classification (NCBI taxonomy): domain Eukaryota; kingdom Metazoa; phylum Arthropoda; class Insecta; order Hemiptera; family Monophlebidae; genus Coronaproctus; species Coronaproctus castanopsis. The sequence continues at coordinate 149,606,755 of CM065053.1, read as the reverse complement.
ATCACTAAACGACACAAACAAGTGCGCATAAATAAAAATAAATAAAAAATAATAATCAAATGTTGAAAAACAAAAAACAACAACAAAAAATAAAATAGAAGAAAATACTTAATATTATAAAGTAATGTGAAATAACCGGTTTTATTATAACACAGTCAACCAATCAGCATGATATATAATAATTTAACGTTGTGACTAGTCCTTGTAGGATTATTTTCACATATAAAATGAGCTAGCATTCAAGGCACTAATTATATACAACGCAGATGCGCGCGTGTATGATGTTATATGTAGTAGGATGCCACATAGTCTGCTCCGTGATAATTATGGTTTACGTAATAATGAAATAAATTTTTTTGTGTCCCGTGTTAGTTTCGAACCCTTGACTGTCGAGTTGACGTTCCAGTACTCTAGCATTATATATAAGCTATAGCTGGTTTATTTGATTACTGTAATGAAATGTAATTAAAAAAACTGATTAGGAAAAATTTAATAATAATTATTGATTCGAATTTATATAGTTAAAAAAAGAAAAAGGGAATGTATTCGTTTGTCATTTTAATTGGATGTTGGCCATGTGAATTAGATAACGAGGGAACATGTTACGTACGCATATTTAAGCAATATTGTGTGGGGACGGTCCATTATTCAATGTTAATTTACTGCTCATTTGTAATGCAAGCACGAAAATAAACGTATACACGCATTCAGACACACGTATACGGTTATAAACAATTAAAATAATCATGATTTAGGTATAAAAAATATTTGCCGAAAAATATATATCCAATTCTAGTTAATGAGTTAAAATAGAATATAATGTTCACGTAACATCATAAATTAGGAAGATTAAAGATCTGTTAGAGAAAAGTTTACGTAGAAATTTGGCCATATTAACAGGAATACCAATTTTTAAAATTGCATTGTGTAAAATGGGGAGGGAGACATTATCGAAAGCTCCTTTGATATCCAAAAAGGAGGCTATGAGAACCTCCTTCTTAATGAAGGAGGAGTAGACGTCGCATAGAAAGTGGGTTATACAGTTTAGAGTACCCCATCCGGGACGAAATCCAAACATACCCAAGGGAAGAATATTCTCATTCTCGATCCACCATATTAGTCTGTTTTTGAGAATCATTTCGAATGATTTACTAAAACAGGAGACAAGAGAGATTGGCCTGTAGGAAGATGCGTGCGAGGAGGATTTACCGGACTTTAAAACTGGAGACCAATCATTCGGTGAAGCAGGTTAGTAAAAATGTCTACTAGAATAGTTTTAGCTTTAACAGGCAAGTTATTTATTACCCAGTAGGTTATAACATACAAACCGGGAGCAGATTCTTTTTTCTTATCAAGGGGAGAAAATAATAAGAAATACACGATATGGGAGAACAGGAAATATATTCCATGTTATCGGCTTCTTTATAAGTTGGTACATAAGGGGGGACTATGTTATCTACAAATCCAGAAAAGCATGCATCATTTATAATACGAGAGAGTGGGTAATGTTTATTTTTAAAACGTCGAATTAATGACCAAACATCCCTTAAAGGAGTATTTCGATTGAACCTGAGACAAAAATAATACCAAGATTCCATTTTCAAACGTTTAAGAAGTTGACGAGTTTCGGCAGCTAATTTTTTATATGAAAGATAGGACTCCATAGTCCCAACACGACGGAAAACTCTGAGAGCTAAGTTCCGTTCTTTCATTTTGGATTCTTTGGATTCACAGGCTTTGTTCCACCAAGGAACGGATCTTTTTTCCCCTTATAGACAGTTGCTAATAGATTCTTGCAAGGCTATGAGGATTAACTTATGGAAGAAATCATACTTTTCAAGGGGAGAATACTTTCCAACCTCTCTGTTACACGTATTTCTTATAATGGACTTGCCCAAGGATCAGCTTTGAGCACTGTCCTTTTTAATATTTATGTTTCGGCAGTTTTTAAGTGCCTATTCGGGGCGTCTTCCCGAGTTTTGATTTATGCAGATGATTTTGTATTATACTCGTCCCACCAGAATTTTCTTGAAGCCATTAATAATGTTCAATCATCTATTTCTGTGCTTTGTAATACCTTTCAAAATATTAATCTCCTTTTATCTCCTGATAAATCAAGTGTTTGCGTTTTTTCACTTAGGCCATTTAGTTGTACTAACTTACAAATCAATATCTATAATTAACCGATTCCATTCGTTAAAAAAGTCAAATATTTGGGTTTATACTTGGATTCCAGATTATCCTGGAAGTCTCACATAACCGTTCTATCGACTCAACTCATGATGATCTACAATCCTCTGAAAGCTATTAGTAACTCTTGCTTGGTGGAGAGGTGATCCCGTCATTTTAAGTTTGTTATTCAGGTCCTTCATAAAGACTAGATTATGGCTCAATATTCTATGAATCAGCTGCCCCTCTTTTCTCAAAAAACTGGATTGTCTTCAGAACATTGGTTTGAGGCTTATTACAGGCAATATTCGTTCTTGCCCTGTAGTATGTCTCCAAATCGAGACTTTGACTCCACCATTACATTTTAGAAGAATTTTCCTGACAGATAAATTCTTATCCAAATACTGCAATCTTCAAAATCATTCTGATAGATAATATCCTATATCTTTTCAGTAACTGGAGGTTTGTTCACTCCAAAATTCCTCTTCTTGCCAAACGGATTTCCCGATATATTGCATATAAGCCTGCACTCATTCCCGTTTTCCCTCTATATATTTTAACCTTCCTTACGACATCAATCTAATTAATATAGACATAGATATTCACACATGTGAAAAATTAATTAAACTTAATTTACCTCTTGAATTAGTCAATGCTCATTTCCTTTTTATCACCTAAACAATGTATCACGAATATATACAGATTTTTACCGATGGATCTAAGTTACGAGGGTCCAATGAAAATGTAGGTGCTACGTTTCTTATTTCGAATTTATTTATACAGCAGTTTTCTTTACCTCCTGAGACCTCCATATTTACAGCGGAGCTGTTAGCGATCGATAAGGCCTGTGAATATATTATAAAATTTCTTTCTTGTACCGGTAATTTTGTTATTTGTTCCGATAGCCTTAGTGCTCTTTTGGCTATTCAAAACAGTAGTTTTAATTATAAATCTCACCCCTTCGTTTTAGAAATTAAGGGAAAATGCTTGATTATCTATCAACGTGGAGATAACCTGAAGTTTTTATGGATACCTAGTCATTGTGGCATCTCCATGAACGACAGAGTTGACACTTTGGCGAAAAGTGCTATTAATTCTGGAGCTCGTTTTCCATATATTCCCTCTAGCGATCTCTATGACATGATTAGGAGAACCTTTAAAACTGACTTAATTCGTCAATCAAAGGTAAAACCTATAGTATGGTTCAAACTGAATTTCCCCAAGTCCCCTGGTTCAAACACCTTTCTCCTGTTATCCCGATCACTACTATCCGCAGATTTATCACTGTCATATGTAGGCTACGTACTGGTCATTCTAGAGTACCGTTGAACTTCAATCTTGTAAATCCTTCTTATATGCATTGTACCAATCATAGTAGCGTCAATTTTAGAGAAGATATCAACCATTTATTTTTCAGCTGTGGGTGGTTAGAACATAGACGTACGGGTTTGCTTGAGAAGTTATTCTACCTTGGTGTTTTTCCTCTTTACTGTATCCTATCCTTGATACGTTTGGATGTTCATGTTTTGATAGTTTTATTTAAATTCATTAGATTTAATCATACTCTAATTTAAGTGTTGGTTTTTGTTTTGGGAGTAATTTTTCCTTTCCTTTTTTATATGATACATTTTATTATGATTATCCTCTCCTGCTATATTCATATTTTATAGTTATTTCTCTTCCTTTAATTTAAGTTAATTCATTCGTTATATTTATTTGTGTTTTATTTTTGTTCTTTTGGTGGCCAAATGGTATGTACAGCCAGGCCAAATAAAAAAATCATAAATTAGATATTATGTTCTTTCCAGCAATTAAATAAAAATCACATCGTATATTTTTATGAAATTTCCACAATGTTAATGTAAATGTTGTTTATGAACATCTGATTTTATATATATATATAATTGAAATTAGTTTAATTTTATAACAGAATTTAGTAGGCGAATTCTGTCAGAGGGTGCGTGTTTGTATTTGGTGGGTTCAATATCCTAGTTTACGATCGCTTTTAATATTTCATAAAGTTCCAACCGTAAACTGTTGTAGCGAGCACGCAAATATAATTAGACTATAGAACTGTACAATGAAAAACTCTTAAACGGTAGTTGCCTACAATCCGAACGGTCGGATCACGCACACACAGAAATCGCATTAAGTACTTCGGAGGTTTTGGTTAAATCGGACTGACCCATAATTGCGAATTACGGAAAGTCTGCGTATACCTATATAAAAATTACTATACTAAAAAGCTATTAATTAAAATTTGTATTCGAAATGGAAAATATTCATTTTTTTCATTTTTTTTTTAAGAAATGTTTTTATTTCTAGTAAGACTATATTTAATTTTATATTGAATATGAATCGCTAATAAATTGTTCTGTTTTTTTTTTGTATTCCTCCGATATCAGTGGTGTATTTTGCGGAGTAACTTGTATTTCGAAACGCACATTATGCGACGGTTGTGGAAGATTCTTGCTCGAGACATTTGGGTGACGGTAAACAGATCAATAGAAGAGAGATAAAGTGAAAAAAGCATACCATGATTATTCGATAAAGCTCAAAAAGAGAAGAACTTTGAAACGTGAATATTTTGGAAGTATAATAGAAGAAATTAAACCGTGAAAAAACAAGCTGCATAAAGAATAAAAATGTTTACCTAAATGGAATTTTTAGAGAGAAAAGATCACGCGTACAAAAATAGATCATATGATTTATATAAAAAGTGACGCTGCTCTTCAGGAAATTAAAAATGACATATTACAAGATAAAAATGGCAATATAAAATTTGATCTCGATGAAACTGCTAAATTATGCAGTGAAATATTCTTAAAATATTCACAATAATAATCTTCAAATAAATAGTCAACAAAATCGATAATCGTTTTAGATATTATAATGAGCGAGTTGACGAATCCATTGCATATCTGCAAAAAAGAAAAGATCTTGGAATTAACGAAATACCCTCTCAGCTTAGGAAGGAAAGTAGCATCAGAATTCACTCTGTGCGCAACATCGTATTGACCGGCCAAAAGACAACAATCAATATATATTCTTAAAATGAAATAATTGTACCATATTTCTCAAATGCCCGAAGTGCAGTCCAGCTGTCTAACAAATTCTCAATATGAAGCTGCTGACAAAAAAAAGGAAGTGAATATAATCTATAATTCTGTTTTGTAGATTATCGAAAATATTTCGATAATGTTCGATGGGATAAATCGTACCTGATGTTAATTTAAATAATAAATGTACTGAAGCACATCGTATCTGATAATGAGATAATACAATGATAATTGTAATGTATAATAACGAAAATACTGAAGGGCTCGAAATGTGGTGTTGGCGAAAAATTCAAAAAGTTAAATGGACAGACAAAACAAAAAATATAGATGTTCTTAAGACCATAAACGAAAAACTCTGCTGAATGAAATATATAAGCGAAAGAAGATGCAGTTGAAGTGGACATATTATAAAGAATAACAAATATTTAACAACAGTAATCGAAGGGCGAGTAAATGGAAAAAGATCGAACATATAATCAGATTTGTCCTGGAAGTATGTAACGAAGGTGTAAGGATAGTAGGATAAAGAATAATAAACCTCAGATTGTGCTGACAGTACGGCCTTAAACCTCGGAAAACATTAGGAAACAATATGGACTAAATATCAATACAAAAATATAACTGTAAATAGAGGAAAAATATAATTCCACGTGGTAGAAGGACGCTCGACGGTTATGAAATTGATTGAAGTTTTCAATACCAAAGATGTGTAGAAAATGAAATAAAACGAAAAACTGAAGTTGTCAGAAATATTATGACCAAACTCAGCAGGATTTGGAAGGAAAATTCTGTTGGAAAACATGTAAAGATTAAGTTCATCCAGACCCTTGTGTTTTCCATTGCGCTTTATGCAGCAGAAATCCAGACTGCGAGAAAAAAAATCAGATAGAAAAAGAATTGACGTTTTCGAATTATGACACTGGAAGCGACAATACCGTGGACTCAACAAAACGATCGAATTAATCGATTCTACACGACATCGAGGCTGTCAATTGTAATTGTCACGAGGGTGTTATGCAGAAACATCAAGGAATAGGAAGATAATGTCACTCGTAAAATGTGGCGTCGGTCAGAAGATTCGATAAAAACGAGGCTAATATTCATGAAATATCTGCGTCAGGTCAGGGGATCATGCTGGACTAATGTTAATCACGATACACTCTACCTACAGTGACGACTTCTCATGATGATGAAATTAAGACGAAGTTTCGGAACTGATATGATTGTTTATGCATTTAAAAAATACAAAAGTATCCGGACAATACACAAATGTAGGCAAATTAAAAAAAAGGATAAAGGATAAAAAATGAAAGTATGCCAATGACACTGTTATAAACCCCGTGGCCATATAAATTTCCGACACATTGTCTCACTCTTTTACTACAAATCTTATTTGAAAATGACTAAATAACGAAGAAAATCGCCCCGTCATCAAGAATATCTCGATACTGACGTCATTAAAGAAATAAAAATCAAATTTAAAGATTTGGTGTTAAATCTGCAATACTCGCAGTAAAAAATGTATATATATATATTTTTTAAAAAGACAAATTTTACAATTCTCTGAACAGCGATTAAAATGAACTAATTTCGATAAAATTCTAAGTTGTACTTAAAATAATAAAAAAATTCACTCCTGGTGTACATTAAGAAGTAAAAAAATTATAATATTGATTGTACGCGAAATAAAATGATTATAAATATTTAATCTGGATGTTACTACAAATTATGACAATTATTTTACATAATGTAATGTATAGAAATATTACTACACATAATACATATACATATATACACATTACGGAATAATTTTGCAAATGGTGTATTTCAAAAAATAGAAAACTCGCAAACGTTTTTCAAGTTTTCATTTCGTAAAAGTACAATTTTTAGACTTTCTTTTTTTTTACATATTTTGAAAGTAAACATTTTTTGTCATTTCATTTCTTTAATGAAAGTCATAGCTTGCAGTCGTCTCCGTAACTATTATATCTTCAGTTGTACACTATTATTTTCTCTATGGCAGTTAAAATTATTTAAAAACGTTGCTTATATTCATTAACACGTCTAATATATATAATAATAAATTATCCACTCGTTAACCATATAATAATAAATTATCCACTCGTTAACCGAGTATGGAGTACCATCAATTATTTATGAGTCCTGAGGTGGCTAATCAAACCAATTTTTGCGGCGCACACCTTTCCGCATGCATCGCACGTAAAAGCGTCATTATTAATATTATCCACTCGAACCGTTCCAATCAATCCTTTACGTCGATTCCTTTTCCTTTCTTCCGCAGCTTGAGCATTTTGATTCCGCTTTCTGCAAACCATCTCGTATTGTCTGTCTCCAGATGTTACGATCCATCGCTAGCTTTTCCCAACTCCTGCGATCAATTTCGCATTCCTTTAATATCCGATGCAAATAGTCTTTATATCGCCAACGAGGACGTCCAATGCGGCGTTTACCAACCAGAAGCTGACCGTAAAGGAATTTTTTCGGAAGTCTTTCCTCGTTCATTCTGATTACATGTCCAGTCCATCTCAAACTATCATTATAAAGCAGCATCCGAGTGACTTGCATTTAGCCCGCGTTAAAATTTCGCGATTCGTCACTCGGTCCTGCCAACGAACACGTAGCAATCTGCGCAGCGCTCTCTGATGGAACGCTTCCAGCGATCGTATGTTCTTCGTATATGGGGCCCATGTTTCTGAGTCATAAAGTAGTATCGGTAAAACAATGGACTTGTACATTATCAGTTTTGTTGACAATAAGATATGTGTATTATTAAAGATCCTTCTATCAAGCTTATACATTGCAGCTGAAGCAGCTTGCATTCTACTACAAATCTCGGTGTCCAAGCTAAACTTGTTGTTAAGCATACTACCAAGGTATTTAAAACTTTCCACCTGTTCTATTACACTATTGCCTAATTCCAACACGTGTACATTTTGCCGTTTGTTTGTGGGAGCTACCTGCATGTATATATATATATATATATATAATATAAATATATTGTTTGTATGCATGTATATACATTACATGGGTGCAAGCACTGACAATATACAGACTACATATAATAACAACGAAGTAATTTCAACATTTGCTACGATGCATGTTACGTATTTTTGCAATTTTTCACATATTTAGGAACATTACATACTCATTTTTAATTTACTCCGTAGTTCCAGAGACAGTTGGCGCACAACACTATAATAAATCAATAAATAAATAATGTCAACTGAAGGTGTTTCTCGTAATTTTTCGAATTTTATAAAATTTAGCGTTAATGTTAAGTAAAGATACGTCGAGGTGGTTCCCACATTAAAGTACGGTATAAATAAATCAATAAATAAATAGTTTTGCACTTCAATAAGGACATTTCTCTATACATTAAATTTAGTAAAATCTAGTATTAAAGTAAAATACTAAAGGGTTCTACAAAATTGCTTGCGAATAAAAAAAATTAAATTAAGCTTCGGTGTAAATCCACATATAAATAGAGCCCTTCTTCTGTAAGGACATTTCATTATTTATTTATTTATAATATTTTATTTCATTAAATTTAATGTTACTACGTAGTAACGATATATCAAGAGGGTGCCTACAAAATTAATTAGAAATAAAAAAACTAAATAAATTGCCGTGTTACAATTTCGAAATTTCTATGCCTACTCACATTTACATGTCAAACAAATATACATATATGTTAAACCGATGTATACATGTATATATATATATATATATATATATATATATATATATATATATATATATATATTTGCGTCTTCCAGTGTCAGTCACCACGAGGAAAACTGTCCACCTCCATATTTATAGTTTAGAAAAACACACATTTCGTCCACGATATTTTCCAACAGATATAGTTATTATTATTTTTAGTTGTTGTCGAACGAACCGTCACCAGAACCGTTCAGGCTTTTCTAGTACAACGTTATTCCCAGGGAAATCCATTAATATTCTCCTTCGGTATATCAGCCGTTGTTATTGTTTATATTCAATCGTGTAAGGATTTCCAATCATTATAGGTATATACATATATGTATATTTGTAAACATATATCTGACTACGTAGGATTATAACGGAATGAACGACATTCTTTTGCTAACTTAAAAATACATAGCGGTTGAAAGGAAAAGTTCAAAAGTAGGAGACATTGGTAGGACTCTTGTCTTTATCTATCGATCGAGGCCAGAATGAAAAATAAAAACAAAAGCACATCGCGTGGAAAAAACAAAACAAAAAGGAATAACATCTAAACAAAATCTCTTTCCCAACCCTATATATAATAAACACACACACACACACACACACATATATATATATACATATGTTTAAAAATATATATGTATATATATATATAAAGTGGTTCGTTGTGAATGAAAACGTAAGAGTATACTACTCGTTGAACGTGCATTTCTTTCTTGTGCTCAATCTAGGTTTGCTTCGGTTATTTTATAGTATTCTGTCAACGTCAAAGAATTAACAGAAAGAAACGATACCGTGTGTGTTTCAACTCTTAAACTTTTCGCATAGTTATCGTCCCGTTTTATATAGTTTCTTCATTTTGTTAGCAAAGTGTAGATACAACTTTTAAAGTTTCCGAAGATTTATGCAAAAATTTATTATATGAGATTTTTGTATTTTTTTTTATAAATTTCCAGTTATATCGTTCTCTAAATATTTCTTTTTAATTCTAAAATAAAGCCTATGTAGAAACTAATATTATGTATATATATATTGCGCAACGTAAACAATTATCGTATTAAGAATGTAATTTCTTCTTCTCGAATGAAATTGATCAGAATCATCCAGATCAATCGCGTATTAAGTAATGGTAAAAACGGATAATTAAATTTAGTAGCATTAATTTCTGAGGTTTAGGTTGATCTTTTAAATCAACCGGTTTTCTTCAATTTTATCTATGAATTTCTTAACTTTTTTTCCTTTTTACCTCGAAATAATTTTCGTATATAAATAGACGTCGTCGGCATAGGCCGGTAGCTAGAGCACGGACTTCTACACGGAAGGTATCGAGTAAAAATTATCATCAGAAAATAAAAATATAAATAATCCTATTATCGCGTAGAAGGCCATGCAAACCACCACGCACAACACCATATGCGCGCTGATAATATAGTACACTATAAAAATACGCGAGTCTGCATTGTGTCGTGAAAACAAAGCGATTACAATCAGTTCTCCTCCACGGGTGTGTGTGTGTCTATCTACGCTAACGCCATATTATGACTGCCGTGTACGCTACTTACACTGTACAACATAACTGTGTATACGTAAGTAGTCGCCTAACTCCGATACGGAGACGGCGCTTTATGGAATGAATATAAATAGAGGTAAATTTTCTGCAAGGGTATATTCCACCAGACGTTCCGACATTTTCGTTTCATCAGAACCGTATACCTGATATCAGTAGCTAACCTCATTTGACCCAGATAATCTTTGATAGAACAGATCCGATTAAGTATTCTTCGCACTGGCTACGAGTGACAAATCCACCGCGATCGTTAATATTTTAAACCGCAATCATATAAGACACACACGCTATGCCGAAATGTTCTCTAACATTTCAATCGTTATAACGAGGTAATCGACTAGTAGTGAGATTTCACTTTGACCTCTTGATATTTGCCATTACATTTCTCTGTTCATTTCGTGAGATACAAACCGAAGATAAACCGTATAACTTTTTAGGTCTCAATTAGTAGATTTCTGCGCTCGTTATGATCCAATCAGCTTTCTAATGATAATATTTTTGAGCAAATAGTAGGTTGCCTCAATATTAAGATGTTTATAGAGTCGACTTTAGCGCTTGATGGCGAACTCACAAATCCAATTCAGATTCATACTGTGTGCAAATCCTCGTTTCTCTGATACGAACCTACACAAATAACTTTATTTTAACTACGTTAAATAACCACTCGATTAGCAGGCTTTGCGTGTCCCCACAGTTGAATTCCATAAGTCCAGATGGGTTTGATGATCGACTGGCGTTTATTGTACAGATCGATTTATGAATTTCTTCCTATGCAAATTTTAAATCAACAAACACCATTCCGTTATTTTCTGTTCAAAACCATCTTTAATCTATTGCGTACGCTTGACCCACTAGTCAAAACTAGACTGCTGATCAATCTTTTAAGAGCACAACGTAATAAAGACACAGACAGTTTTTACTCCGTAAAATTTATTTTTTTATTTTTTTATTTTATATGTCGAAATATATTACTCTATTTAACTGTCTATAAATTTTTCATCTAAATTTGTCATTTCTCGAAAATCCCACTTATAAATTTTCTTTTTGTATATACATCGCAATTAAATTGGTTCATTCAATTTCAACATGTCTATATCGTCCCTTAGGGATGTGTTCGTTCTATAAGGAATTATTAATATTTCTTCGTTCTATAGGGAATTGTTTCTTCGTTCTATGTATTTAATTTCCCAATTCGGAAAAAAAAATAAATGAAATAGTGAGAGAGAATAGTCGAGAAAAATCGCGATTTCTTTCTAAATTTATACGTCAGAGGATAAAAACTACTTCAGTACTACGAAATTAATGAAATTTAATATCTTCCTGACCAAGTTTCTAGTTTCCCCGTTGTGGTCGTGAATACACACGTCGAAACGCATTTATCAAAACGATCGTTTAGGTAAAGATTATAATTTATAATATAGGAATGGTATATTCATTTAACGATCGATTAACGAAGAGATAATTAATTCGTATAACATTTTTTTTTTCTTGTTAAATTTTGTAGTTCTTCTTCATGGGTTTATCAATTCTCTTCCACTTTAGAAACATATTAATTCAAATTTAAAATGACTTTTTAAGTGTTAAGTAAAAATACAATTTACAACTATGCGAAAGAAAGGGATCGTATTTTTCATTATATTGTTAGAACGTATAATGTATTTAAAAATTACTTGGCTTTTAAAAAATATCGTCAACAACTTGAAGAGCAATAAAATCGAAGAAGACAAGACCTGCTGTATATAAAAAAAAAAGTAAACGAATTTACTAGGAAGTACAAGGACGTGAAAACAATAACAATAGAAGGCAAAAAGGATAAGAACATTGAGATAGACAAAAGGAAAATTTGCGAAAAACTAACGTCGATGATAATATCAAGGTAACGAGAATTTAAATTTATATTAGATTTTGCCTAGCTGGAATGAAAACCAAGAATTTATTTACTTTAGTTTCTCTAGACGATCTTAAAATATTTTCCATAATATTCTTAACTTATTATTCTGTTTAATGTATTTTGAAAACATTATTAAAAAAAAATATATATATATATGTTAAAATATATTTACAAATCGAAGTCGTTATTTGTAGGTATAAAATATTTTCCATATATTTTTAAGTTATGTTTCTTAGATTTCTTCCGCTAAGCTAAATATATTTAAAAAAACATATATTTCAAAAAATAAAAAAAAAACGTTCAAATATACTTATAAATCGAAATCAGCTGTTTGTACGTACGAGTATCGTTTGATCAAATATTAATTTTTTCAGAGAAATCTTGTTTCTGAGTATTATTATTTTATAAATATATATTTTTAAAAATTAAAATGCTTCTCAGTGATAACTTTCTTTTTCTCTCAACATGTCAATTATTCATTTAAACGTAGTATAATATTTGTAGTCCGAATGTCCAAATTACGCCTTTTTTTTTAGTTGACTCCATAATTAAGATTATAAAACATTTTTAAAAGAACGACTGAAAAATCTTCTTCTATATAGATAATTGCATATATAATTTGATATTATAATTACTATTATTATTATCTGTTAGTAATGATAGTTCAATGCCTAAAGGAAATAAATATAGATTTCACACATAGAAGAATACTTTTTCAGTTGTACAAAAATCAACAAATCATGATAAATGAAAAATCCAGCGCGAATGTTAAAAAAGGAGTTCGACAGGGCTGCTACCTGTCAGCTGTGCGATTTAACCTTTATGTGGAAAAGGCAACGAAGTGCTTTCCAGAAAATGATGACGGTAGAATACAAATAAACGGAGTTAGATATAAAACCAGTAGATATGCGGATGATATAGCACTAATTGCGGATAGCGAAGCAAAATGGCAAAAGTCCATTAATGTTTTAAACAAATTTTTAAACAACAAATATAGAATGAATATTAATGAAACTAAAATTAAAGTTTTAAGATGCGGTAAAAAAGGAGATGGAGAGACGAAAATATTAGTAAATGGTAAAAGGTTACAGCAAGCGAAGCAATTTGAATATCTGGGCAGCCTAATAACAAATGATGGTAGAACGGAACAGGAAATAAAGAGAAGAATAGCCCAAGCAAAGAACACTTTCAACAAAAAAAAACTAGGCCTCCTCTCGTCCAGAAATATATCTTTGGATATTAGAAAACATTTTAACAAGAGTTTCAATTGGAGTATCGCCTTTTATGGATGTGAAACATGGACATTGCTGAAAAGGACAAATGTAAATTAGAGCCACTTGAAATATGGTGCTGGTGGCGTATGTTAAAAATAAAATGGACCGATAAAATATCCTGCGCAGAGTAAATGAAAAACGTGAAATTTTAACAAGGATACAAAGAAGAAGGGATACAGTAATAGGACATATTATGCATCACTCGATATGGATTGCTAACCAGATAGAAGGAAAATTCAAAGAGGAAGACCGCGAAGGAAGTTTATGGATGACATTAAAGGAAGAAGGCGCGGAAATTAAAGCACTAGAACAGCACGTGGACATTTCACTCGTCATACTATCCACCAACTTCCGAGTTGAGGAGAATAATAAGATGAATAACGATGATGGTGAAAACAGTGATCATAATGAGATAAAACAAAACAATGAGTCAAACTAACTAACGAACATCATACTTCCATCTGTAATAAGTTATGGAGTGAAAGATTAAACGAAATTATAGCCGATGTTACTTACATCAAACTTCGTAAAGTATTAACCGACAGAAGGATTGAGATTATATCAAACAAAATCGGTTATTACCGGCAATTAGTTAATTATTTCAGGATGAAGATATAGAACGTCATACGTATCAAGTGAAATCTGACAGAACATTCAATGTAATAATTACACACTAATTCAGTTGATACAAATGACATTTTTATGGCGCGAAAAAAATTGAGCATGAAAATCTTCAATGACATAGAGTCAATAGTCAAATAAAAAATATATAGGAAAGATAACGTTCGTGTCGGGTTTAATTTCATTAGTTCGTATTTAAAATTTTGAACGAGTTATAAATAGTACGATCGTCATTTATCACAGAAATTGATATCTTACCGAATCGGCTATATAGTTATTCGAATTTCGGAGAGCTAACAAACAAGAAACAACATACATATTGCTTGCCACTGCGGCCGGTCGAAGACCACTTCAACAAAACATTATAGCTAAACAATCAACCCACTCTACCGCAATATCAATCGCTTCACGAATCACGGATACAGGTAACAATGTAGATAATGCCAACGCACTGATGAGTTTAAATAATAATTTTAATATTCTTACGTAAGCAACAAACACAAGCACGGACACACAACATAACTAACAATACATAGGCAAACATAAATACTGAATATATTGGAGAGCAGTGATTTTATTTATTAATTAATAATAAACCGAACAAAATATAACACAATCACTAAAAGTTTTTTAATCAGATATATATAAAAAAAAATGTAATAATTTTGGTGCGTGCTTGAAAATGACGTAACTGTCGAAAAGCTTCGCGATCAAAAAACTTTTAGTGATTGTGTTATATTTTGTTCGGTTTATTATTAATTAAACATAAATACGCCAACAATAACCTACGCTGATAAGGCAGCTATCAAGAGCCCAGAAAATACTTTAGATAAAAACAGCGCGTTACTTCTAAATACAATTAAAGTGCACATACGTAGAAATTATTCCGTCAAATAATATTCGATACGCCTTTAGATTATCTAATAATGTCTTCCTCGCTAATAAAAAACAGCTAAACGATCTTTTCGAAATTCAATAACTCGATAAAACGGAAATGAACTCGAAATTAGAAGATTAATAAACCCAGCTAAACGAATATTGATCTCAAATATATGTCCTAGCATCCCAAACGCAATTATTGAAAATGAACTAAAATAATTAAATATACATCCCACCTCACCTATTACCTATTTACGAGCCGGATTCGATGTAAACAAATTTTCTCATATACTAAACAACCGAAGACAATTTTTCACCAACCCAGACGAAATAGAGAAAATACCAAATTAACTGCTAATAGAGCACGACGAGACAAAGTACAGATTATTCCTCTCTAGTGAATCTGCTTTTTGCTACATCTGTAAAGAGAGAGAGGCCACATTACTTCCCGATGTCCACAAAATAAAGATACCTCAGTGACAAAAGTGGACTGCGATGTCCAAAATAAAAGTCAACACGTCACGGAAACAGTCGCTCCGAATCACACAACCGAAAACATGAACCATCCGAAGGTTAACAAAAACATAAAACGAGCTTTTTCAGAAAACTCATCAACTATAAGCAGAAATGAATCTGTGAACAATACTCAGGTAAATGAAAACAAAAAACTATATAAAAAAACCAAACGCGAAACTCACAAATCTGAAAATAAAATTGAACCATGCACATCCTAGGACACAGAAAAAGATGAAACGCAAAACAATTATCAATTCCGGAGAAAACGATCAATATAAAGCAGATTACTATCAACAAATTATTGACAACTTACCCTATTAATTAAACTAATCAATCATTCACACAAACATTAAAATACCTTAACAATATGTATGATCACCCTGATAATATCATAAATTTTTTTGAACAATATGAAATGCACACCCAAATAAGCTCCACTTAATCATAACACATTTACATAGTAAAGCCTATAATAAAAATCTATAAGAAAAATATAAAGACACATTAATTAAATTAAGCGGCATAACTGACAAGCCCCAAAACATAAAACAGTTTCTTCAGTCATGCAAAGAATATTTTCACGAAAATAAACACAGATATCCTATTTTTTTCTTCTGTTTTTTTTAAGGTTGTTCCCCAATCCTTACTTACCCGGTGGGGTTAGTTTATTGCTTAAAATCTAGCTGTTATTATAGGACAGGGGACTAGTGTGCTTAAAGTTAAATAATTATAGAAGTGCGTATAAGTAGTGTATATCTGAAAAGTAAGTAAAAACGTGTGTGTCTAATAGTCCTCTGATTGTGTACTTAATCTAAGGGTAGTGACGGGATGAAAAACATAGTACTACCTGTGTGCATGAAGAAAGGAGTTTGTGGAGTGCATAGTAGTAATGAATAATGAAAATAAATATATAATAAAAAAAATACAACTTTAGAAACAAAGATACAAAATATATTTTGCCGATAACGAAATATACCATTTCAAAAATAAAAATCTTAGAAGAATAATAAAAAAAAACTTAAGAAAACTATTAAAACAATTATGAACATCATTACATATTTGTACATAGTAATAATATATTCAGATAAATTAGAAATGAATAAGTATTGGCGAGAGGGGACCATGCCACCAGTATGTGGGTATTGGTTTCACGTTGGAATTTAGCTAACTGTCCTTTGATTAATTTGTAATTTTAAATTTAAAACGCATGGCTTTCTTTGCAAATTAAAGGAAGGCTACAACATGATTCTTTCTGTTCAAGATTTTTTATATTTTTCAGTCTTCTGTAAAGAACTGATATGAGAAATAAACTTCAAAATAATTGGACGATGTTGCGAATGTGGGATAGGTTTTCTGTTTTTTTTTTTTTTTTTATTGCGATGTTTTAAATGGTCACTAAGCAAAATTAAATCAGGGTTATATCCGCGTTTCCATCTGGCGCTGGCGAACGATGCTGGTAATTTTGGATCATGAACCAATATCATAAATTTTCCAGCTCTAGCCACTGTTCAATAAGTTCGCCATCGTAATCTGTATCTCCGATAACAATTTTATTTTTAGCGTTTTTGAAATTTACTGTCGATGGTGGGATAAAACCAGTGTTAGGTGGTTTGTACACCGATGTAACAGAACACTTTTGAAGCTGAATCGTAATAATCTTTATTTCCGTTGACATTACATTAATATTAGGTTTTGTGAAAACCACACTTCCATGTTTTTCGTGGGGAACTTCTGCAGCGACTTTCATTCTTTTAATATTTGGTCGTTTATGTTGTCTGCCACGATGCATTTCTTGAACACATATTACATCACAGTTGTTTACTAAACAAAATTCTGCTAAAATTGTTTCCTTAGTATCCGTCAGTCCTTCGACATTAGTGCTAGCCACTGTCATGGGTAGCTCTGAAAAGAGCCGTTTCTATGTATTTGCAATGCAAAACATAGCTGCTGCTGTCACCCGTGTTGCAAGGATTAGCCGACAGAGGTCGTTTCCAGGGGCACCGCGTGGAGGTTCCTTACTTGCCCCCAATTACAAGATGACATAAGATTTTATATAATGGTGTTATAATGTACAAACTTTTTTTTTTTTTTTTTTTTTTTTTTAATATATTTTTAATTACAACTGGCCAGGCAGCCATCCAGCAATTGGACTGAAACGCGAAGTAACATGTTAGGGGTTAGCATCCAATGATGGACCCCACTGAGAAATTAGGCTAGATCAAACGGTCGTCTACGTTTTAACCTGCGAACATCTAGACTAGTGTCAAGTAGACTGATCGCCAGTACATTTGTGTGTGTCTCCAAACGACTTACATATCGATCAACAGCACGTTTAACCTCATATTTTACATATGGGATGTTTAAGTCTCGATGCAATGTATGGTTCGATACGTACCAAGGTGGGGAAACAATGAGTCTTATGGCCTTGTTCTGAAATCGCTGAATTCTATTTACATGTACATCTTTTGCGCAACCCCACAACATTAAACCATATGTCCAAATAGGCTTTAAGACTATTTTATAGATCAGAAGTTTATTTTCCAGTGATAAACTTGAGTACCTGCCAAGAAGCCAATTTAATCCATGCAGTTTTAAATCTAACTGTTTTCTTTTTTGATTAACATGCTTGTGCCATGTAAGTTTACTATCTAAATACATGCCTAAATATTTGACATCTTTTTCTTGGCTAATAATTACCCCATTTATTTTTAATGGTTGGTACATAAAATTTCGCAATGTCAAATCAACCTGTGTGCACTTGCTTTCGTTTACCCTGATACGCCAACGTCTCAGCCAGTTTTCAACATTTAACAGGGTTTTTTGAAGCTTATTAGTAGTTTCACTATTGTCTTTACCAACAGCTAACAACGCTGTGTCGTCAGCAAACGTAGCTGTTATCACGTTATTATCAACTGGAAAATCAGCAGAATAAATTAAGTAAAGCACCGGACCCAAGACACTTCCTTGAGGCACGCCAGCAGATACAGGATAGATATCAGACAATTGATTTTGTATTTTAACCTGGCATGCGCGATCTTCAAGGTAGGATTTTAGAAGGAAATAGAAAGGATGCGGTAATATTTTTTCTACTGGGAGAATCATATACAGAATATGTATAGTTGAAATCTAGATATCTTGATGTTACGTGCGCATCAAACACATACACAGATCTACACAGTGAACGGACTATTAAGCGATGACGCTGGTATTCTGAAATCTAGGACGAGGTACGTGGAAAGCAAATTTTTGTAAGTTTTGAGCGATTGTTGTTCATTAAGTTTTAGATTTGTTTTGTTGAAGTGTCTTATGGGTTTTGTAGTTTAGGCATTGGAAAATAATATGTTGTTCAGTTTCCCTCAACCCGTAGGAACATTTATCATCTTTGCTTAAGCTAAAACGACGTAAGTACTCGGCCATTTTCCCACATGCCCTGTTAATAGTGGGTCGTATAAAAATCTGCTAAAAATTTAAAGTTACGTCTAATTTAAAAAGTTACGGATGATTTCAAAAGTGCGGCGCCCAACTATCTTTATCCCACTTGGATTGCCAATTTGAACTGTAGTAATTTTTCGAGAACTATTTAATTCGTTTGCTGTAGGATGTTATAGAGGCTAAGGAAACGGTTTGTATTATTAAATAGCTTGGTAATGCAATCATTATTAAAAAACAATCAAGCATAACGAAGAGAAAAACTATTCGGGAAAAAGAATACAGGCTTGTACGGTAAAATTATGTTCATTTATTGAAACTGTCGCCATCTTCGTCATATACTGCTCTCCAAATGAGCGATTGGATGAAAACCTGCTTGTCAAGTATTTCAAATCATTGGGAGCGAAGTTCATATCTGGTGGAGACTGGAAATCAAAAAGTCGCAAATGGGGCTCTCGTTTAGAAAATCCCCGGGGGAAATTCTGGAAAAAGTAATTTCCAGCCAAAATCTAGGTTACTTCTCGGCGGGGAACCTACTTTCTGGCCTCAAGGTCGTAAAATGAAACCCGATCTGCTTGACTTTTTTGTAACAAAAGGAATATCATCACTACATATGAGAGCAGACTCGTATTTCGACCTACAGTCAGATCACTCGGCAGTTATATTAACGGTAAGCATTTCTCCAATAACAAAAACACCTGAACCATGCCTTATCAACAAAAGAACTAATTGGCCATTGTTTAAACAATATCTAGAGTCTAAAATAAAGTTAAATATGTCGCTGAAAACTAATTTTGATATTGATAAAGCGGTACAAAACCTAACAGAAACTATACAAAATGCTGCGTGGCTAGCCACTCCCACTGTAAAGCCACCAAAGGGGTTTAATAATGTTCCAAAACATATACTGACACTAATACGCGAAAAGAGAAAATTACGAAACGCTTGTAACACAACGAGAAATCTGGCTATTAAAACGCAACTGAATAGAAAAATAAAGCAACTGCGTAAAGAATTGCATGAAAATAAAAATTCAATGCTTACAACATTTCTATCGAAATTATCGCCGACCAAACAAGATGATCACTCACTATGGAGAGCGACCAAACGTTTTCAACGGCCAATTGTGCATATTCCTGCGATAGAAAAACTCTACGGTAATTGGGCTCGTACTAACTTCGATAAAGCAGCGCTCTTTGCAAATTATTTCTGCGATGTATTCACACCGAATGACCAAGTTAGTGACTCCACAGATATCCTTGAATACCTAGAAAAACCACTGCAAATGAATCCACCTATAACACCGGTTACCCCAAATGAGATTCAGCAACTTATTAAAAATATGAAACGGAAAAAGTGTCCCAGATTTGACTTAATCACAGCAGAGCTTTTAAATGAGTTGCCACGTGAAAGCATTATACTCATAACACAAACATATAACGCTGTCCTACGTAACCAATATTTTCCCTTGAGTTGGAAGTTTTCTCAAATAATTGTTGTACCAAAGCCTGGTAAATCGTCTGAACTGGTTTCGTCATACAGGTCTACTTCGCTGTTTCCTATTCTTTCAAAGCTTCTAGAAAAACTAATTTTAAAACGATTATTCCCAATATTATCGATGAATTCAATAATTCCGAATTTTCAATTTGGTTTTCGTAAGTATCACAACACTGTAGAACAGGTTCACCGATTAACAAAGTTTATTGAAAATAGCTTGGAAAACAAGAATATCTGTACAGGTGCATTTCTGGATGTTAAGCAAGCTTTTGATCGGGTGTGGCACCGGGGACTGTTGTACAAGCTTAAACTCCTGCTTCCTCACTCTTTCTATCTACTACTTAAATCGTACATACAAGAGAGATACTTTCGAGTGAAAATAGCTGATGAATAGTAATGCAGAAGTAGCATTGTACGTCGATGACGCAGCAATCCTAGCCGTAGATAAGAGTGAAAACACAGCCACAAAAAAACTGCAGGAGTCACTCGGGCATGTAGAGACTTGGCTAAAACGATCTCGCGTTGTAGTCAATGAAACCAAATCAGCACATATTTCTTTCACAAATCGAAAGATTGAATGCCTGCCAATCAAAATAAACAACATTGTCATTCCAAATACCAATAGTGTAAAATATTTGGGCATGCATTTGGACACTAGGCTGACTTGGGCTACCCACATTCAGAAGAAAATCGAGCATTTGAGGCTTAAAACCAGATCTATGTCATGGATGCTAACTAGTAAATCAGGGTTATCGTTGGAAAATAAAACTCTGCTGTATAAAATTTCCCTAAGACCGATCTGGGTATATGGTATACAACTATGGGGCTGCGCCGAAACATCTAACTTACAGAAAATACAACGATATCAAAATAGGGTATTAAGAACTATTACTGCAGCTCTCTGATACGTCTTACCCTCCATAACGACTTAAACGTTATGTTTGTGGAGGATGAAATAAAAAGACAAGCAAACAAACATGTTTCACGAATTAGCGTTCACACGAATCCACTTGCTACTGATTTGCTGAATGATTCCGGTGAAATACGCAGGCTGTGGCGAAGTAAGCCTCTAGACTTTGTCCAACCAGCATAGGTTTAGAGGGAGTACTCTTCCACAAAATATCACTCATCTCATTAAGTCAATCACTAAATGACCTCTAAGATTGGTCAGTTGTGATGGGGGGAATAAAAGTTCATGATCTAAATTTTCAATAACAAACTGAAGTTCATAATTCTTTATTGCAAATATAACAACTCTGCTTTCATAAGTAAGTCGAATGGTATTACACCACAAATAGCGATTAATGCATTGTGTGAGCTGGTTGTTTATTAAAAATTTCCTTTGTAGTGAAATTATTATTTTTATTTTTTCGAAAATGTTTAACTGACCTCCATAGATGCGCCTGTCACTAGAATAACAAAAACTTAAGGAATACGGAATAGCCAAAACAGGAACAAATGAAGAAAGATAATATCAGATGTATTACAATAGACGTCACCACATTCAGCAAAGTTGACTTATCGACTATGAATATATGTAACGTAGGTATGTTAAATGGGGATTTAAATATTATATATATATATGTGTGTGTGTGTTAATTTCTTGACCTACACACCGTCTGAATCAGATTCTGAAATGAATAAATAATTTCAAAAAACTTAACCGTAGCTCGACCGACGAATATAAAAAAAATGAATAAACCTGCATACAAAAATTTCTTCCGTTGGGCCCCCCGGAGGTATAAAATAAGGAACAATGTACGGAATTAAGTTGAAAGCAGCAGAAGAGAAGTAAGAAGTACATAATTACGTTTTGGTGACGTGTTATGCGAGAAAAGATATAAGTTGATTATATATATATATATATATATATGTTCGAATCAAATTATCAACTTTTTATCTTTTCTTGTATAACTCGTCGTCAAAACGTAATTTCACACTTCTCTTCGACTATAGTGACAGAGAACATAAACGAAGAAGATAGTCGGGATTATTCTCTTAGGTTTATTTTATGGTTTCCTTATATAAAATTGTTCAAGAGCAAAATGGACACGATTCACTATAATACAACCGGCTTTTCTGGGGAGCCACATTATTATTATTATTATTATTATTATTATTATTATTATTATTATTATTATTATTATAACGAAAGAAACAGCTCTTAGAAAGTAGACGCTGCGATAGGACAAAAGTAAAGTTGAATATATTTTCCCGGTAATGCGTGTACGTGTTTTCGTAGTAGTCGATATGTAACGAGATTAATATTTACAATAAGTGAAGATGGCCTTTGTATAAACTTCGATTCAAAGGCTTCGGAATAAACCGGTAAATGCGACGAACCAAACAATAACTTATTACGTATACACCTTTCTAGCGGAATAGTGAACAACAGAGGCCAGCACCAGGTAGACGTGTAGAAAGATGCAAGTTTTACGCTTATTACAACATTCACACTAGTCAACGAAACGCCGAACTGGAAAAATTTCTAACCACGTTTCTCGAAAACTCAGTTTCTTACCGTTTCACAACTTTCTTTATGCGCAAAACTATACGCACAAACAACCGCGCTTACATCAACGCGATCCACATAATGGACAAATGAAAGTTTTCCAAATATTACACTGAAAAAGACGCCACCCCGTTTGCATGTACATATATACACATTTAGGTACAAACGCACATTTATATACACGTATCATAAGGATTTATTTAGTTTGTTTCCTTTGCATTCATGTTTTGAATTTTTTAACACAAATCCGCTTCCAATTCCAGTATCAATTTTCACAAAATATATAACTCACGATACGTTTCGGATCTAATTCTTTTTCTTTTTTTTTTTTTTTGTGCAAGTTTTCGCCAACATATAAAATTCACATCCATTTAATATGTTTTATTAATGTTAAAGCAAAACGCGCATAATATATAATGTCGAATAGCCTTAAAAGAAAGCTTTATAATCAAGGTGTAATTCCGGTCTTGACATACGAAGCTGAAACATGGAGCCTCACTAAAGAGACAGCTAGAAGAATTATGAAGCCACAAACGGTTAACGAGAGTTATTCTTGGAATAAGGCTCAAAGATAGCAAGATTGTTACATGAATTAGGGAACAGACGAAAATGGTAGACGTAGTAGAGCGGATCGCCAGGCTAAAATGGAAATGGATCGGACATTTGGCAAGACAAGAGAATGAAAGATGGACGAAGCGGATTTCACAGTGGTGGCCAATTAACAGCCGACGTACACGAGGGAGGCCTATGGCTACGTGGTGAGATGATGTTGTTAAATGGACAGAAATCAATTTGATTCGAGCCGCACAAGATAGGAGTCGTTGAAAAAGTCTGGGGAATGCGTACACCCAGCAGTGGGTTGATAAAGGAATGCCGTGATATATATATATATATATATATATGTGCATGTATGTGTATCATGAGTGTACAGATAAATATATAACACGTACACTATATATATATGTAGATGCATTCATGCACATTTTATATGTTACCACTTGTAACCTTGGCAAATAGATATCTAACTTAATAATAAATCACATAATTACAATTTACAATCGATACTTATTAATAAAACACATGATAAAATACTAGTAACTTTATTAGAAATATTTTTATAAAAATCTACGCTTAATTACACGGTGTATATCGTGCACGGAGATGTGCCATATCGTAGTTACCGATAACCGATATTAATTTATTGCGATAGATAGAACAATTATCGAAGAATTTTTTGAAAATTGATCAGTAAACGATATCTTTGTTTGCTCGTGTAAATATGAAATTTTTGTATAACGGGTGGCATTTAATATAATTCTACAAACAATAATTTTGAACTGTCTGAAGCTTTTTATACGTACTATTAGGAGTAAGCCAAGTGGCAAGAAAGTGGAGATATATGTAGCCGAAAACACAGATTTATCCACAGTGGATCTTTAAATGGAAATACAGGAGTTGGCTTTCTACTAAATGAAAATACAAGGAATAAAATCAAGACTGTTTAGGCATATAGTGATAGAATCATTCTGATTAAAATCTAGCAATGCCTAGGACCTCACGCTAATACAGGTTTATATGCCAACATCAAGTCATAAAAATGAAGAAGTAGACAACATATATGAACAACTAGAAGAAATTATTGAAAACATTGAAAATCGAGAAAATCTAATAAGGAGAAGAAATAACAACAGCTACAGGAAAATTTGGTCTTGGAGTAAGAAACGCTAGAGGAAGTCGTCTCATTGATTTTTGTGTCACTCACGACTTGATAATTACAAATACTTTGTTCGAACAACCAAAACGAAGAAGATACATTGACTACATAATGGTTAGAAAAAGATACAAAAACCAAGTCGAAATGTGCAAAAGCTATTCAGGAGGAGATATGCAATCTGATCACAATCCAGTAATAATGACAAGTAATTTACAATTGAAAAAGATCAAAATCAACAAACCAAATGAAAGATGGAATATTAACAAACTAAGAACGGATAAAATAAGTCAGAAAATATTTAGAGACGAAACAAATAAAGTAATAAATACCGAAAGTATAAATAAGAAAAGTATTAACGAACAATGGGAATATATGAAAGGAGAGATAAAGAAGGTAGCGGAAAAGCATATGGGTAAAGAAGAAAAAAGAGTATACAAACCATGGATGAAGAAATATTCAAATTGATGGAAATTAGGAGGAAATATAAAATTGAAAATAATCGAATCGAATATAACAAATACGAAATTTGATAAATAAAGAAGCGAGAAAGGCGAAAGAGAGGTGGATTGAACAAGAATGTGAGGAAATGAACACAAATTTTAAGAACGGAAATACAGAGAAGGCTTTCAATAACATAAGAAGACAATTTCCGAACAGAAGAAAGAATCTAAGCAACATAAAAAATCATAAGGATAAAATACTAATCAACAGCGAAAAAATACAAGAACAATGGAAACAATATATCGAAAAACTTTATGATGATGAAGAACTTAATAACTCTGCTATAGAAGAAGAAAATCATGTACCCGAGAATATAGGGCCTGCGATATTAAGAGAAGAATTTGAGAAATCACTGAACGAATTAAAACCTAGGAAAATGTGTGGAATAGATAACATACCTACCAGGGGAACTTCTCCAAAAAGTAGGAGATAGAACAAAAGAGGTAATGTTTAACCTGATGAACAAAATATATGTTATCTGAATTATTCCAAATGATTTTCAAAGTGCCGATATAATTGTAATCGCCAAGAAAATAAATGCTCAAACTTGCAAAGAACATAGAACCCTAAGTATGCTACCGCATATTTTAAAAATCTTGACAAAAATTATATATAGTCGTATACAAAAGAAGCTAGAAGAAAATTTGCCAGATGAGCAATTTGGATTCAGAAAAGGAACGGGCACGAGAGAAGCTATATTATCTTTAAGATTACTTATTAAGAAAAATTTGAAAATTAATAAAAAACTGTTTATTGCTTTCATTGATATTGAAAAAGCCTTCGATAATGTCAACTGGAATATAATCTTGAAAGATATAGATGTAGATTACATAGACCGAAGGATACTTTCCAATTATATAAGAATCAAGAAGCAGAAATAAACAAAAAAGCCAGAGCTAAAATAAAAAAGGGAACAAGACAAGGATGCTGCTTGTAACCACTTTTTTTTAATATATACATAGAGGAAGCGATGAAAGTTTTTGCAGAAAAGAAAAACATTGGTACTAAAATCAATGGAGTCCAATATAGCACTATACGGTATGCTGATGATATTATTTTGATAGTAGAAGGAGAGGAAAAATTGCAAGAATATCTTAATTACTTAAATGCGCTATTAATAGAAAAATGTAAAATGAAAATAAACGCAGATAAAACAAAAGTAACGATATGTGCAAATGAAATCACAACAGATATAGACATAGTCCTCAATGGAAAACGAATATCTCGAGTAAAAGAATTTTCTTATCTTGGCAGTTTAATAACATCCAACGGACGAATAGAAAAAGAATATCCCAGGCTAAAAACGCGTTTATTAAAAAAAGAACACTTATTACATCGAGAAATATTTCATTACGCATAAGGAAGCTGTTCGTTAAAACTTTTGTCTGGAGCGTTGCACTATACGGCAGCGAAAGATGGACTTTATATAAAAAAGAAAGATTAAAACTTGAAGCTTTTGAAGTTTGGTGTTATCGAAGGATGCTGAGAATATCATGGATGGATAAAATCACAAATAAGGAGGTATTCAAAAGAATAGAAGAGCAACCAGAGATAATAAACATGATTGAAAAGAGAAGAAATAGTATGATCGGTCATCAAATCGGACATTGTAAATGGCTAAAAAACTTAATGGAAGGAAAAGCAAATGGAAAATTAAGAAGCCATATGTTACTGAGATATTACATTTACTTAATAGCCTATAGAGCTAGTTGTAAATTAGCAAAAGAGGAATAAAAAAACATAATTATGTGAAGATAAAAGAAGCTGCTCTTGCCAAGAAATTATTTGCTTAGCTGCAGGCCATGTTGCCCACCAACCTAGCGGTTGAGGAGAAATGATGATGATGATTAGATATAGCAGACCATACGGGACAAGCCTCAAGTTAATCTTGGACGAATAACAGTTGTGTACAGTAATTTTTTATTTAGCCTGGAAAGAGCTGATTTTCTGTTAAATATTGGAAAAAGTGCATTGTTTTGTGGGTTTTGTCTATCGCATATTTAATATGTTCATTAAATGTTAATCTTCTATCAAGAACTAGATCAAAATAACGAACTTCTTTTGACCATGGGATTTGTTTGGAATTAATAGCTATTGGACGCGTCTTCTAGTAAAAATAATTGCTCCGGATTTATACGCATTTATGCAATTTCCATGTTCTGTAAGAGTTTGAAATAGTATTTACCGCTTTTTGCAAATGAATTGTGCTAACTCTATTTGAAGAACAGTATAATGCGAGGTCATCGGCATATAATGCAGTTTCGAATATATCAAATATCATATATATGTGTCTTTCTTTTGCTCTCATTCTTCTGTTCTCTCGCGTTATCTCTGTATTTGTTTTACATTAAAAATCGGGAAGTCATTCGCTGGCACACAAATATAAAAAATTCGTTAAATTTCAACTCAAAATAATTAGTAAAATTAAAATTACTAACATTCGGATATATTTTACAACTGGTTAATATAAGAAAATAAAGTACCATCTCATCTTCTAAATTTGGTAGTTGACGTCGCGTAAGCGATCTACATCAGTCTGAAGATTGATAGAGGACTGGCTGAATGAAGAAGTTCTCTGACAAGCCCATACGCCTTTATACAGTCGCCGCATTGAACGACAACTTCCTTTTTTTTTTTATTGTAGTATATGAAATTAATTTAGGATGCGCCTAAACGTCTGTTCTGAGCCTAATTTTGTTTAATACAATATTGTTTGAACTTGCATATCTTCTTTGGAATCACCTATCTAAAACTTCATACAAAAAAACTTCAAATAATCGAAAATAAGTGTTCTCGAATTATATTAAATGCACCTAGATATACCAAAGTTTAAAAAGTGCACGATGTAATGTATTCTGTGCATATAAGATACTGCGTGTACATAGTTCTACAGCAGACGCAACAGTAATTCACTTATCACTGTCAGAACAATAGTAAACTATATCATTACTATTAAGATATAAAAATACTAACAAGTGACTGAAGCATAATCATGAACTATACTTTACATTAACTTTATTTAGAGGTTTTCTCGTCGATATATGGCTATGTACAATTTTATTTGCAACAATTTAATTTACTACTTATCTATGTATAACGGATTGTATATCTTTCTTAGTAGGTTTTTCGTTATAATTTCAATTTAATGTATTTTAATTAATTCTTAACTTTTACTTTTTGTTAATAATCTTATTATAGTTCTGGAATGAGAGGTAATCGGTACAGATGCATAATCTTCACTTATGAATATATCTATTTATTATTATTCATCAAATTAACGTGCCGTGCGCAGCAACTAAGGCTGGTGGCGCGAGGGAGAGGAAGTTAAATCAAGGAGTAGAGACGGGACATGCGTAAGAACGTGAAAGGTAAAACGGAATTTTTGAAATTCTTCGATATACGTTCTTTTTTCTTCTTGTTAGCCTCGTTACTCGTTAAGCCTAATCTCGTCTCGTTCCCGTTGTATTCGTAAACAACATTTATTGCATTTTTTAAAACTCATTTCATTAATCGGTTCAACGAAAGTCATACCCGAATTCTACGAAACAAGTTCATCGAAATAACGATAATAAATCCTGGGAATGTTATTATTCCGATTAATTTCTATTGAACGTTGCAGGTAATATCGTGACGATTGCGGTGCTACTATATGGCTGACGAAGAATTCGCTGAATTAGGTGATATACAATTGTCACAATTCGATCGAAATAATAACCGTTGGATAACAACGACAAATTGGGGCAGAAGCCCCGGTAGTTCAGCCGTTTTCAATTCTCAGCAACACCATCAACACCAACAACAGCAGCAGCAGCAGCAGCTCAGACAATCTAAACAACAGCAAATACAATCACATCCGCGTTCTTTCCAATATCGTAGACCAGTTACCGCCGCTACAACCGCTCATTCCGCTACTTTCGGAGTCGGTGGTGTTGGTGCTAGTAGTAGTAGTAGTAATAGTTTCGCAGCTGCAAATAGTAACGTTATCGGTAACGTTCGTTATTGGAATAACAGAGCAGCCGAAGCGGAAGACGTTATGGGTCATTACAATTACAAAACGAACAAACAACAAACTATGTATTATTCACCTCCGGGAACTTCTTACACTATCGTAGAAAAAAATTCGAGCGTCGATCAACCGTCTTCTTCTCATAAACGTTTTCTTCCTAAAACTCCCAACAGCGCTAACAATATTTACTTTAAACAACAATATCACCGTCAACTGCCATCGTCGCAAATACGTCAACAAAAGACTAATTCACTTATCGCTAGTGCCGCTGGTAAGCGATCGATATCACCGGAACAGATTATCAAATTTCTATCGGCTAACAACGCCGGCAGGCAACATAAAAGTTCTAACAAATCTCCGCCGATGGATTTTTCGTCTGCAGCTCAATTATCTAATCGTAAACTGCCTCGTAATCAATCGTTGGTAAATTTTGACGAAGAATTACCCATCAGAACAGTCACCATGGCTCGTGATGTTACTCCCGGAGGAGCTCAAGGATTCGGAATTTGCGTTAAAGGGGGTTCGAAAGAACCGAGTAAGTATATCATTTTTATTACTACTAATCGTAACAACCGTTAGTAAATATTCGTCGAAACGTGTTCTTCTGTTTAAAATTCGATCGCCTTTATACAAGGGTCTTCCATCGGATGACGTAGAAAAAATTACGAAAAGTGGAAAATAAAAACGAAGAAAACAGTTGCTAAAAATTAATATATCCGAAGTATCTTTTTTTCTTAAAAAAAAAAAAATTAAAAAATAAATAAAAATTAAATAATGACGACAAATCGTTCAGCATTTTGATAAAAGCCCGTGGTATTTCTTGAACATGAAAAAGGATCTCCTTAAGGAAATACTAATAGCTAATGCAACGATTGATAACAGAATAGAATTTAGAAATAATATTGAAAAATTCCACCGACTTAATAGAACCGGATGGACGGATGATAGGGGTAGAAAGGAAAAGGAAAAGTTTGTTGTTTTCACGCGATGACCCATAGGTGGCGAAATTATAATCATCGTACGGTGCCAAGAATGCCAATATTAATTATTAATTATTTATTGCCTAATTGAAAACTTACTATTCTTTACAATATAACGCATAATGTGATTGATGGCAGTATTTATCATCGATAATGTATTCGTTTCACGCGCTGCTATATAATAAATGCTTCTTTTTAAAGATACGGTGTTAAAGAAATCTAAAAACTTTTCATCAACCGAAATCCTACAGTACACTCTATCCGTTGAATCTAATCTAATTATCCTTCCATGCCTCTGGCCTTAGTAGCAGTATAAGGCACGTAAATTATAAAAATAAAAATAAAAAATAATAATAATAAACTATGAGACTTTTAATATAAAGACTGACTTATTGCAAAATTATGAATAATTTAATGATGATAATTACAGGCACAAATTCGAACAACATGAAGCGAATAATTACGTAGATGAATAACAAATTTAATTTTTTTTTTAAATTGTTACATACAATAATCAAGTAACGAATCAATTTATCTCGAAATAATTTAGATTATAAAATTTCATGGTTTGGCGACGAGTAATACTTTTTTACGTTAAAAAATTAAATATGAAACTACCTGGTTTGCGATGCGTGTTTTTACTTTATGACGATTTCAGCAATTTTCCGCTTTAATGAACTTGTTTTTTTTTTACTCTTTAACACAATCGTGATACTGTTATTTACTTATATCCCGTATAGTGAGCCCAGGAAGTTGATTATTTCTTAAATTCTGATTTTTTGGAGTACCTGCACGCTTCCTCGTGGGTCTTCAAGGTAGAGCGCAAACCCGAAATTATATGTCAACTTTCTTAGCTGCTTTAACCTATATATTTTTATGAAATTCTACTTCCTCGTGCGTCTTCAAGGCAGAAGCTTCGAGGTCTTTGTCAGGAGTAGGGATGACTCTTAAAAAACTACTACTACATCATATACTACCGACTTTGTTGGGGCACTCGTACCTTTATTTATACCCAATTTTTGCCCGAAAATCGTGAAAAAATTACGCTTACTCTCCGACCTTTTTTGGTTGACACCTGTTCTAGACTTTTTCGATCATCCTTCATTATTTTCTTTCTTTATCAAATATTTGCATTTATCGTATTAGTCTTTATTTAGTCACGTGTCGGATTCTGCATTCCTCAGTTTAGATTGCACCGAACTAAACTTTCGTATCACTGCACAACGCTGGGATCGATCTTTTCTATCATGTAACGGAATTTGAGCGAGCACTCTTTTTCTTAAAGGGTATTTCGTTTCGCTTTCCTGCTTGCTGGAGCGTATGTAAACTTTCAGGGTGGTATGGTCGTGCGCCATTTTTGATTCGCCTAGTGATTATAAAGCGTTCGATTTAAATTATTATTGTTGTTCTATGATAATAGCTCGCTCATCTCAAACCGAGTTTGAACGATATTCAATAATAGTTATAATAAAGACCATAACTGTGTATGTACGTTTGTAGCTGCTAGGATAATGAACGTCGAATTAAACATCGAACATACTTAAATGATCTAAATAAATAAATATATGTATATAGACATATGTGTGTGTGTGTGTGCTCGTGTGAGGGGCAACCCCATGGAGTGTGATGCGCACCACAAAGTTTACAACCGAACTTCATAGCCCTTGCATCATACTCCGGCATCAGCCTGCACGTTGCGCCCTGGCTAAGCCGACAAACCTAGTAGAAGTTTGGGTGAAAATCCCAGAGGGAAGCTAGATCGGTGAACAACATGATGTACGGTAAGTTTGAGAAGGGCAAGTATTAAGTGCAACTTTAAAAAGGCCTGCTCAAACTGGATAAGGATAAAGACCGGTTACCTATCCTATAGACGGCGGCGGATGCTCCTAGAAGGAATCAACGACGGCGATCCACATCCTTAGTTAAATAGTTTATATACCAACCACAGACCCGAGTCGACAGGTCGGTTGGTTCATTAACAATTAGTCGTAACTACAACAAATATGATCAAAGCAATACAAAATTCGGGTATTAATTCCGGAATTAGTTGGGGAAGTGAGCCCATCATAATAGTAATAGTAGTAATGATAATAATGGTATTAGTAATAGTAACAGCATTAAATATAACAGTAACAATAAAACAAAAAATACTAGACGAACAGTTATACGGATTGTAACAGTAAATGTTGGTACTCTAACAGGATGCAGTCGTGAAGTAGCTGAAATGCTTAAACATAATAGGAATGTTGATATTGCTTGTTTGGAAGAAACAAGATGTAAAGATATGATGATGGGTATAAACTTATATACAATGGCTATTCAACCAAAAATGGAGTAGGTATTGTAATAAGTCCGAACCTAAGGGTGAAGTTTACGCTGTCAATAGATACTCAGATAGGCTTGTGGCCATTACTATATACAATGCTACCGCGAGCGCTACATACCCTCTCAGCTTACGCGCCACAGAGTGGATGTGCCGAAGGGCAGGAGAACTGCTTCTATCAACTTCAGGGCATGACTGTAAGCTATCCTTCTAATGAAAACCTAATTCCATGTAGTGACTTAAATGGACATATCGTTAGACTAGCCAAGGATATAAATGTCATGGCAACAATGATTATGGCATACAAAATGATGATGGAACAAATCCTTAACTTGGCAAAATCTTGCGACCCTATAGGCTAATAGCTTATTTAAAAAGAAGACAGCCATCTGATAACATATAGCAGTAGCGGCAATACCAGTCAAATTGATTTCTACTTAGTACGAAGATATGATCTCAAAATAGTACTGGATGCAAACATGATAATATGTGACTACCCAATATAAATTATTAATAACTGACTTCAGAATTAATTATCGGTCACAAACAAACAGAAGAAGTATAACGACTAGATAAAATAAAATGGTGAGCAACCATAAAGCAAGCAATGACCAACAACATAACATTTCCTATGTTGACACCGAATAGAATAAATGATACTTGAAAAGAATTAAGTGAGAAAGTTATAAGAACTGCCAAGGAGGTTCTAGGAACATATAAACAAGGATGAAAACTCCATGATAAGCAAACCTGGTTCTGAAATGATGCAGTAAAACAGAAAGTTAACTCAAAGAAAAAAGATATTCAAAGAATGGCGGTTGCATCAAACATATGAGAAAAGAGCAGCTTACACATTGGCGAAGAAGAAAGCAAGAAGAGTAGAGTGCAAAACACCAGCATTATACAGAGTTATACGAAAAGATAGATGATATGGATGCTGGCTAAATCACGTTATGCAAGGATATTGAACACTACTTTTATATAAAAGATGTAAAGGGGATTCGACTTCGTGATAATAAACAAATTTTACAGAATTTGAAACATTATTTCTCGGATCAGTCGAACATTTTGATACAACTGTAAATCCTATATGGGAATCCGACTTTGGGACCGATAGCTAACATATAAGAATGAAGTCTCCAAAGTAATTAGTAAGATGAAAACTTTAAAAGCTCCAGAGTCAGATAACATCCCCATTGATATTTGGAAGATTTCGCAATTAAAAGACGATTCTGTAACATGATTAACGGAATACGCATATACAAGAACAAACAGGACCCATCAGATTGTAGTAACTATCGTCCAATACGATTACTATCGCGCCAATTGAAAATCTTACAATGAGTGATAAATAACCGTCTTCAAACATCATAGATTTAACAGCCAGTCAGTGTGGATTTTCAAGGGACGCGGTACATTTTTACACTACGCTCAATGATTGAAAAGCACAGAGAAAAGGTGAAGAATATACACATGGGTTTTATAGACATGGAGAAAGCTTTTGACCGCATCCCTCATAACTTAATTTGGTTCTCTCTGAGAGAACACGGAGTTACAGAAACACTGATAAAATGGGTTCAGAGGACTATCCTGTCCAAATAGGTGTAGACCAAGGCTCGGCACTCTCACTACTGCTGTTTAATGAGATTTTTAGACAAAATCACGCGCAATGTACAAACGCTTATACCCTGGACACTTATGTATACGGACTATGTTGTTTTAATCGAAAATACAAAAAGAATATACTCCAAAACAGGGTACGAATATTGGCTGACCGATTAGAAAAGTTCGACCTTAAAGTAAATGTGAAGAAAACGGAATACATGACTATTGATAATAAAACAACTGGGTCTACGCAATTATCTGGAGAACAAGTTTTCCGGACAAACAATTTTTAATATTTCCGTTCTTGTGTACAGAATAACAGTGGTACATCCGAAGCAGTTCGCAGTCAAATAAGCACAACATGACTGAAATGAAAATTTATGATCGGCGTATTGTGCGACAAACGCATGCCCATTCGACTGAAATCAAAAATTTGCAGAATGTTTATTAAGCCAGTTGCGCTGTATGACGGTGAGTGCTGGCAGGTAACAAAGCGTGAAGAACAAGGACTTCGTACGATGGAAATGCGCATGTTAAGATGGTCAATGGACATCTATTTATCCGATCGAATCAGAAATATCGTAAGCAAACTCCGTGAAAGCTAACTAAAGTGGTATGGGTACGTGGTACGAGCCCAAAATAATGGCAGTGGTTCACTGATATCGGTAGCTCATACGTTTCTAGTTCCTGGTAAAAGACCAGTAGAAAAGCCAAAGCAAAGACGGCATGATGTTATAAGAGTGGATCTTAGAGATTTTGTTATTTCTTCAGATCTATTGGATGGAAAATATCTATTTGTATGGCAGACCCCACGCTAACGGGAAAATGCCGTTCATGAAGAAGATGCGCGGCGTGTGTATATACATATATAAATGAAATCAAATTAAAAAATACACAAAATAACAAACAAAGAAAAAGGAAAGAACAAAACTGTAGTTTTTATATATATATATGTGTGTGTGTGTGTGTGTAGATGTGTACTTATATTCTTCTTAGTCGGTTAATTCGTTCCACAACAATTTTTTAAATTACTCTCGCATATTATGCTTACCATCTAATCTTAATATAAATCGTGTAAAGCGGAGATAATGATAGACTTATAACACCACAATTTGTAAACTAAAATTTAATTTATACCGAGCTTAACTTTATTAAATGTTAATTATTTGTAAACTTTTAGATTTTTAAATTTGTTACAGTTTCCTTTCAGCTGTTACGTAAGGAAATTATTACCATTTAATTTTAATTTAATCGTATATATGTAGATTTATCTCTTTATGTTTTATTTAGTTTGGTTTCGTTCAATTTGTGAATACCTCGGAATCTGCAGTTTACTACCCGAATATATAGAAGATCAATTTATAATAATAATAATAATAATAATAAAAAGAACTAACAGAAATAAAATTGTCTCGTAAAATTACACATCTAGACATTAACGTCAAATTCTACGTGCCAAAAGAAAATATTATTGACAAAGATTCAGGGTACATCTTGTCAAAATATTCGACATTCTATCTTTATATTCACGTTGTTTTTCGAAGGTACGACTCCTTTTGCTAATTTATCCTAAATTTGACTTTTCGAATTGACCCTATTCGAAAATACAACTATATTAAAAATTAATAGCAAAAACGTCATGAAACATTGTACTTCCGCGTAAACTATATTTATTTTATACAGTGTTTTAGTCGCATTTATGTTTCGAAATGTTGTTATATAAGTGGCGTTCTAATTGATCTTTATACATATTTTATTCTGTGCAGATAACGTTGGTGTGTATATATCTCGCGTTGAAGAAGGAAGCATCGCTGAAAAGGCTGGTCTTCGACCGGGAGATACAATTCTGGAAGTGAACGGAATACCATTTGCCAACATATCTCACGACGAAGCTTTAAAAGTACGTATTCTTAATGGTTTACTATTTATTATTTCGCTAGTTCGTTCGTTAAAAACTGGTAAAATTCCAATAATAATAACAACTCGTGTATAGTTGAAATATGTTCACACATATACATATGTATACATGCATCAACGCATAATAATCTCGTATAAATATATACATATGCGATAGTATGTACGGACCAACAAACATTCATATAATCAAACCGTACATTCAAGTTAACATACACACACACGCACGTATGTGACTAATTAGTCTACTTTAGAAGTAGAGGATAGAATTCTAAAGATTATAATCACCAATAAATTAATACAAGAACACGAGTTTGGATGTCCATCAAGTCCACTGTATAATCGATCGTATTCACTCAGCGTTCGAAAGACGCCAGTACTGTAATTCTGTCTTCCTAGATATTGAGGAAGAATGTGATCGTGTGTAGCGTCGAGGTTTATTAGACGAATTAAATTCCACTATGCTAAATGATATATATAAAATTTTGGAATCTTACTTATCAAATGATAGTTTCAATTCGTCATAAATTCTCCATGAAAATCCTTCATACTAGCAGTCTATGAAAATTCTTTATATACTTCAATAATGTTCCAAGAACATTTAAATAAATGCTTTAAGCGAGCTGTTAAATCGAACGTAAAAATTAATCACAGTAAAATCCACCAAGTTATATTTATGTTTAAAAACT
Organism: Coronaproctus castanopsis; assembly: GCA_032883995.1. Taxonomy (NCBI): domain Eukaryota; kingdom Metazoa; phylum Arthropoda; class Insecta; order Hemiptera; family Monophlebidae; genus Coronaproctus; species Coronaproctus castanopsis. Next base: position 149,569,880 of record CM065053.1, on the reverse strand, counting down.
GGAACATACCCGCAAATTAAGTATGGTACCTATTCCACCGACTAATTCCATGAAGTATTTAGGATTATTTCTTGATCGAGTCGACTCGCATGGAAATTGCTAGTATACGTAAGACGAAAAATTATTGAGACGAATAAAACAACTACAGTTTCTAATTGGTAAAAAGTCCAAAGTGAATCATTATTGATTAATTTACCACTTAATAATACTTTCTCCAGTTTAGAGGTACAGTATTCAATTATTTGGCTCAGCATCAAATAGCAACATGAAGCGTATACAGCGTTAAAGGCAAAAATTCTCCGAATAATAACTATGCTTCTACTATGTACCGAACTCTAATCTACATATTGATCTTCATATACAGTATGTACAAGAATATTACGAGCAGCGTTACACACGACTTTTCAGCTACACAGAAGAAAATAATAACACATCAAACATAAAATTCAACAAGATGATTGAAGAAGAAGCAGTCGAGAGATGTTTTAAACCTTACTTAGTTTACTTCAAGTGTACGTGCACATTGAACAATAAGCAGGGATTATAGGACCATAAATCCCACAACATGTTTAGTTCGAGTAAATAAGATAAACAATTGTGCACTTATAGCGGATAATTTTAATACTAGTATTATCAATGCTGTCTGACCAGCTGTGGATTATATCAAACGCGTCAGCTACGTCGATAGCGGTGGTCAGACTGCAGTTGTAACAAAAGTTTACATAATCAGACAAAAAACCATCACAAATGAAAAGCGGTAATTTAAAAAATAATAAATATAAGTTTAATTATATAACTAATATGTAATATCATTTATAAGTAATGGAAACGAAAGCAAACAAATTATGACGTTATGAGAATAATACATTATGTTTAATGCGCCGATGCTTATACTTAGTATATCTAATACTTAGTTCCCTGGAATCGTAATTTCCTATTGCTGGAAGTAAATTATTACGGTGCACACTACAACTGATAAAAAATTTTTGGGATAGTTTGAGGATATAGTCTTTTACATATGGTATCTACAGAGCACTATGCATATATGAAATTTTAGTGTATACGGGAACATTGAGGATACATCTAAGACATCGATTTTGGACTAATTGCAGTCTATTAAAACTAGCATTTGAGACTGAAGACCAAACTGGACAAGAATATGTTAAAATAGGCCTAATGATTGACTTGTAGATTATTAATTTATTATTAATATTTAAGTGAGATTTACGTTTGAAAATGGGATAAATTGAACAGATTGCTCTGTTTGTCTTCAATGATGCATGAAAACGTTAGTCTCTTGTCTAAAATGACACCAAGATAGCGTATCTGGTCAGACCATTCTATATCAACGCCACTGACATGAAGTCTGGTCAGTAAAAATGGTCTTCGACGAGTGAAGAAAATTGCTTTCGTTTTGGAAGGATTAAGAGCAATTTGCCATTTAGAAAAATACTTAATTACACGATTAACACCGGATTGTAACCTATTGCTGATAGTACTTGGCCTGTAGGAACTGCAGTACAACGCTGTGTCATCAGCGTATAAGGCAACCTCAATGTTATTTATATGCGGGAAATCATGCATGAAAAATAAGAATGGCCCCAGCACGCTACCTTGAGGCACGCCGGCAGAACATGATTTGCTACTTGATTTCGCATTATTTATAATGGTATAAAATGATTACATAAGAAATAAACATAAGTATTTCGCCGATTGTGTATTTACTTCTGGCCTAAATTTCCAACTAAAATATTTATGCCTTCATTTATAATTAAGCGTAGACACACTTTCAGATCTCTCGATGGTTTATTTTATAACTCCTGCATACATGTAGTTTGCATTCTCGAATGCATCTTATTAAAACGAGGCACTAAGCCACTAATCCCTTCATCACTCTTCAATTTTCAAAATATTATCATTTTTCATAATAAAAATCAGACGGACGTATAATTCTTGTACTGTAAATAAATGATGTTTTCGTTCATCTGGTTCTCGTGCTCATATCTAAATAACGTACGTTACATAATTTTAACAGTTAAGATATGCTGTTTTGTAACTTCTCTCCAATGTATAATCCAATAAAATAATCAAATAAAATAGGAAATAACAATAATATTACCGAAGCTAAGCGGTGTTTTTCGCTGTTAATAATTTTTCGCGCAATATTGTTTATAGAATTTACCTTTAAAAATCCCGGAATAGAAGAAATAGAAACATATGAAAACAGCGTAATCTCCGAACACTAATAACAAATAAGTTGTGTGTGTGTGTGTGTGTGTGTGTGTGTGTGGAAATTGTGATAATTTAAAAGTTTATGATGAAATTAAACACGAAAGAAAAATGTTTGATTAAATTTTTAACGATACTTTTTGTTATATCGGATTAGACCATAACGATGACTTCATAGTAAAAGTTAACTTGCCAACCATAAGAGACAAAAATTAAAAGTTGATACGATAATAAAGTCGCCAGGTAGATAGATATTGAAACCATTTCTCCTCTCTCTTCTATCTATTTTTTGCTCGCTCTCTCTCTCTCCCTCTCTTTATATATAATATATATATATATCATCTTGCACGAGACCAAATCAAATAATTTACCTTCGAATTTTCTTTTCAAACTTTTTTCCATTACTTTGTATAAGAAGCTTACAAAATAGCAGCACCTTATTTCATTTTCCAGATTTCTTCTTAATGCGCAGAACTAGTAAATCCTACATAATGCAGTAAGAAATATATAAATAAATAAATACATACATACATATAATATATAAATATATATATATACATATATCTTTAATGCGATTTTCATTTATAACCGGGACTTCTGAAGACCGAATAAAATCTCGCTAGAAAAATAAATCCCGGGACTTTTTGTGGGAATGTATTAAAATAGAGGTAAAACCTACAAAAAAATATTATGGCTATTTTTTAGAGAGAAATGTTACGATAATACTGGAACAAAAATTGACTTATGATATTATTTTTATCTCCGCGTAGTGATTTCTCCCTATTATTACGATAATAAGTACATTTTCTAACATTTATCTCTTCAAAAGCAAATAATTCAATTTTAATTTCATATATATTTCAATATTACACTTCCGCATTGCAAAATGTACACACTAAACAAAAGAGCGTAATATTTGACTAATACCTACACGATTGTCCATATAATAAACGAATAAACGAACAGAAATTTATAATCACACAATTGTAATCTAATGCGAAATATATCGTTTTAAATTACACGATTCAGAATAACATTCTAAACGATAAACAGTATAAATAATTAAATATATAAGTGAATAAATATACCCAATACAGAAGTGATATGATGAACATACATAAATATATATACGTACATATACTCATACATAAACGCAATTATTTTCTTATAATGATCGAAAGCAACGACACACAGTATAAAATATAATAAATAAACAAACTAGCCATCACTAGTGTCCAGTTTTTTCGTGGGATGTTATAAACAAAAAAAACTTATTTCAATAAAGCTCGAACAATTTCGACCACCAATAATAATAATAATGAAAAAGTGATACAAACAGAAAAAAATTAAATATTTCACGCTACCGATACAAAACGATTAACAGCGCGTGCAATGGGTTTCGAAGTGATATCACAACTGTTGTGGGCGAATAATACCCTCGGTACTCCGTAACAATTATTATAGCTAACCTCTAAATGTTTGCTTGCACAATAACTTAATAATGAAGGATATACAAAATCTTACTTCAAAGACGCGCACACGCATATTTTTCAACTATGGGTATTCATTCTCATACCGATGTACATCAACAAAGGAACATAATTTTAAAAAAAAGCAATACCTTAATATTTTAAACTAAAGCAAAACTCAGTATTACTCCTACGAAAAACTTCCGTCCATTAAATCTCATTCAAGTCGATGCACCTAGAGAAATGCGACGAAAAAATTGAAAATTTTTACGATCAGATGAATACAGCAATAAAATTAACAAAGAATGGTGAAATTACCATAACTTCTGGAGATTATAATACTAAAGTTGGACAAGGATCTGTCGGCTAGATAGTTGGCGCATATGAACTTGGTGAAAGCAGAGGTGATAGATTCATTCAGTTCTATAACAAGCACACAATGTTAATTGCTAATACCTACTTTCGGTAACCACCCCGAAGGTTATACACATGGACTTCACCATCTGGAGAATGTCATAATCAAATTGATTACATACTTATTAATAATAGCAACAAGAAAGATCTCGTGTCAGCAAGGCGCTGATTGCAACTCAGATCACAACCCGGTTGTCATTGTCATTAAAATTAGCTTTCGAAAAAGACAGAAATGGCCTCCGATACACCGTATCAATATTTAAAAGTTAAAGGATCCGAGTGGTGCACAAACATCAAGCTGGGAATGTGTGAGATCTTCTCGAATCTCCAGAACAAAGACACAGTAAATAGTGAAAAAGACAGTGTAATTGGCTATGTTAAGAGGAAGAAGGAAAAACAGCGGATAACTTATGAAATACTAGCTTTAATGGAAGAGAGCGATCATAATTATCTACAGTATTATATCCTGCGAAATCCTTATCGTGGAATGCTAACAGCTTCCCTCTGTCTATAATCATTATTTTTGTTTTAGCCTTGTTTATTTCTAGTCCAAATATTTGCGACTAATAGTTTCATCCTTTTCTAGCAATATTTTTATTTCGCCCAAATTGTTCGCGATAAGTGTTATATTATCAGCATAACGTAAGTTGGTGATCTTACGTCTGTCCAATCCGCCTTCCGATTCATCTAATATTACTCTTATAATATATTTACCATAAAGTTTGTACAAAGTGGGCGACAAAACCCTTCTTTGTGTAAAATTCATCAGATTACAATATTTTGTCCAATAGCACGATGTAATTATTAACGTAATTACCGGCATATTTTACTCCAAAGATTTTTCTATTATCAGTTTTATGTTCAAGATATGTTCCTGCCTTCCACATCCTTTTATAAATCCAGTTTGTTTTTCAGGAACCTGATTTTACTAACTTTTCCAGGCGTTTGTATTACGTGGAGCATTATTGTGAGATAGTTCTATAGTTCTCGCATTTTGTTCTTTTTCCTTTTTTAAGAAGTGGTATGTAGGCTGATCTGCACCACTTCCTTTTTGACATTTTAAAATCTCCGGTTCTATCGAATGTATGGGATTTGTTATATTGGTTTCGCTGGTGTCTGTGTAATCATACAGATGTTAGCAGTACTCTCTTCAAGTTTCTGTTACTTCCTGGAATTTTGTTTTTTAGCAACCGTAGTATTTATTCTTTATTGCACAGTATTTAATTCTATAAACTTTTGTTAAAATTTAAATTTTTTCGGAAAAGATCTTTTGTCTCATTATGATCTGCATGTTTTTGTATTTCATAGTATGTAGCGCTGATGAAGTTGTTTTCATTCGCTTGCAAATTTTCTTAATTTTCTTATTGATGATCTTTAGTTTTTCTTCCATGTTTGAGCTTTCTGTCTTCAATTCATTTCGTTCGCTGATAAGCTACAGTTTCAATCTAGAACCACGATTTCCAGATGAATCCGGCTTGAACGTAAAACACCAGAATACCTAGGCGTGTTCTTGGATCGTTCATCAACATTCAAACAACACTGTGTTGCTACAAGAAAGAAAGTCACCGCGAGGAATAATATAATCAGGAAACTAACCGGATCTGGCTGGAGCGCCTAGCCACACACGTTGAGGGTATCAGCAATGACCCTATGTGTTTCAGTAGCAGCGTCAGTATGGAGAAATTCATGTCATACGAAACAGCTGGACATCGCACTGAATGACACAATAAGGATAGTAACAGGCTGTTTGAAACCAACAAAAATAGAAAAGATATCCAACTCGTACGAATAACAGCTCCTGAAATAAGAAGAGAAATAGCAGCAAATAAGGAATGAGCTTTGCAAATGATGGACGACAGACATCCGCTTTATGGTCACACTGCTCCAAGAAGTCGATTAAAATCCAAGAAGAGTTTCCTGAATACAACCTCTGTACCGATTGAAACCAATATCTATGAGAGAGCGATTATGGAAGACCGCAGTTGGAGCTAAACCGCATGGTCTTCAAAAAAACCTAGCACCAGGTCATGATTTATTGTGGAAGATTTGTCTGGCTCTTAACCGTGACACGATGTAAAGCTAATTTATAATTTAAAATAGTGGGGTATTGTTGAAGATGATAGATGTGACTGCGGCGAGATTCAAACTTACATGTGTTTAGTCTTCTTGAGGTGGTGTTAGAACATACTATTCATTATCGAGAGCTGGTCGGCAGTGCAAATTTAACAAGTCGCTCACTTCGAGAGTTACGATGGCCTAGACTAAACTTTCCCGTTATTACTCAAAGATGATCATCATTATCCGATATCTCTACATTGGCGTTAAAATCACTTAATATGATTAACAACTCGTGTTATGATATGCAATTAATTACTTCTTGTAGCTGCATCTAACAAACCTCCGTTATTTAATCTGTCTCGGCACATGTAGAAGTATATACATGAATTATAATTATTGTTATTGGTTTCAATTCTATTACAATTCTATCGCCTTTGGCAATATAACGACTAATTAAATTTAGATTTTTATCTATAATTATTGTCTCGCCATTAAAACTTTTATTCTCATTGCTTCAGCAGTAAACGAAATTGTTATCCATACTGTAATGACCTGTATGTTTGTAATGCGCTTCTGGCAACCTACGTACTTCAAAATTACATCGTTTCATTTAAGTTTCTACGATTTTTAATTTTACAGTTTCAAGCAAACCGTTGAGATATTCCACATTCCGAAATTGTATTTTAGGTTCGGAGATCTATCAGATGCATATTATCCGTGATATCACCAGGCAACCTTATTCACATGGCCAGTCGCGCATCTGATCCCGAACACTAGAGCGCCGATCTCCCGTCAGGTTGCATGGCAAAGTAACATTTATAACATTGCTAATAATGATTTTCAACGGAAAATACTCTAGTAGTTTCCCGTTGCCTGTTGGAGATTTATCACTTATGGTTTACTCACTTAGCCGGAAGTACCTGTTTTTTTTTGTTTGTTTTTTTTATAGTGCCGTGTTTAACTACCGAGGTTATTACGACACTGGTGATTTAACAATTAGATGTAGTAACTGAGGTTAGAGGAGGAAAGGAACTGTATAACTAAGGGAATAGTTGAAGGACTGTTGGAGAGGAAAGCAGATAGGGTATGCGGATGGATATTGGGCCGGTAAGGGAGGAGTGTAGGGCAGTACAGTAAAATATGCAGATAAGAGAGGTGTTTGGGAGTAAACAAAAGGGGCAAAAAGCTGGCGGATTGGTACGTTGGAGAAGGTTGTCATGAGAGAGTGATATGTGACCAAGGCGGAGCCTGCTGAGTGCTATGTAATTGGAACGAGTTAAATTTGCAGGTGGTTCCCAGAACCCTACATTGGATTTGATGGCGAGAAGGAAGTTATGGTGGTATGAATTCCACTTCTGTTGCCAGTTGTGGTGGAAGAAGTATTTAAGAGCTGTGTTTAGTACAGGGGATGACGGTGCTTTATAGGGTGTAGGGGAACATAGTATAGAATGGGCTGCCCTATCCACCACTTCATTCCCCAAAATCCCCTTATGACCTGGAACCCACAAGAGGGATACTGGATCTGTATCTTGTGATAATTTGTAAAGAAGAGATTGTATGCAGTTAATTAGAGGGTTATTTGATTTTGTTTTCTGGAGGGCCAATACAGCAATTAAAGTTTTGTTGTCACTGGGGTTTAGGAGTAAGTGCTGGAGACAGAAAAATATACCGTATAATTCCGTGTCATAAATAGAGCAAGAATCATGCAGTCGTATTGGATAGCATAAATTGTTAATGGAGAATGCACATGCTGCAGGGCTATTAATAGAATGGGATAGGGATTTGGCGCCATCAGCAAAACATAACAATGCTGGTAAATAGCTATTTATTAAGTTATTTGCTTTCTTAATGAGCTCATGCTCGGCCATATTCTTATATTGCAGGAGGATTATATTGGTATGTATATTCTCTTTCCAAGGGGGAGGAGTTAGGTAATTTGATTTAGTCATATTATAAGCGCTGTAATTTATGTTGAAATCATTTAGAGTGGCTGTAAGGCGAGGGGAAGGATCAAATGGGAATTTGGGAGAAGAGTCAAGTATAGGGATGGAACGGAGTATTAGTTTAAATGTTAGATATTCTCTATGATCATGTAGTGGGGGTATCCCTAGTAAGGAACACTTCACACCCATAGTTCAGTCTACTCAGAATGATGGATTTGTAGAAATTTACTAGTATTTTGGTATGTATGTTGTAGGATGGTTTGGAGAGATACTTGAGAATGTTTAATAATTTCAAACATTTAGCTTTAAGATGTGTTATATGGGGTCGCCAGGTCAGCTGTGGGTCAAAAAGAAGGCCTAAGAATTTTATCTTTGTGGAAGGACTTATGCTGGTATTATAAAGTATTAGTGGAGGGAAGGGAGTTATGTTTCGTTTCTTGTGGAATATCATGAGGTGCGTTTTTGAAGGGGAGAATAATAGCCCATTTTCAATGGTCCAATTTTCAAGATGGGTGAGTGTTTTTTGAATGAGCTGGTGTGCACTAAGGGGTTTTTGGACGAGAAGGAGATATTTATGTCATCGAAAAATAATCGTATGGAGAATGGAGGTTGAATCAATGAACAAATGTCATTGATGTATAATAAAAAAAGGGTAACACTTAGGGGGGACCTTGAGGTAAACCATTTGGGGTAGGCAGTGGAAGAGAAAGAGTATTCAGAACTTTAACTTGAGTTATCCTCTCCTGTAGGAAGTTTGATGTATTTTAGCATATTACCTTTTATCCCCACCCGTCCACCCGTTTTAGTTTTGTGAGAAGATTGTTATGCCTCACTCTCTCATATGCTTTCTCAATGTCAAAGAATAGAGAATACGTTTGTTGCTTTGCAGCAAAGGCAGTTAAAATTTCCATCTGTAAGGATAGGAGGTGGTCAAGGGACGATCTACCTTGACGACCGCCCATTTGGGAGGAAGAAAGGAGGTTTAATGATTCCAATATGAATAGGAGTCGACGGTTAACCATTTTTTCCATGAGTTTACCTATGTAAGCCGTCAGTGAAATAGGGCGGTAGCTATCTAATGTATGGTTTTTCTTTTTTCTTTTGGAAGTCGGCACTACAACTGACTGCTTCCACTCCAGGGGAATTGACCCTGTTTCCCATATATGATTGTATATTTGAAGGAAATGTAATATGGCATGGTTAGGGAGGTGTTTGAACATGAGAGGGTGTAAATGATCTGGACCAGGGGCTGAAGATTTTGTTTTATGATCCAATTGAAAATTGAGTTCCTGAATTGTGAAGGGCTTGTTATATGGGATTATGTTTTTAACATGGGTTTTTATCAGTTGCTGTTCAGTCTGTGATTGGAGTGGTGCGGATGAAAGGCAATGTGGGGCGGTAGAAGGTAGAGTAGTAAAGTATTTTGCAAAGTGGTTTGCAACTTCTAATGGGTCAGTAATGGTCTCGTCAGATATTAATAAGAAAATGAGAGGGGGGGGATTGAGATTCACTAATGTTTTGATTTTTCCCCAGATTAATGATGTTGAAGTGGATTGTGAAATGGTTGATACTAATTTAGCCAGTGATTCTGTCTTACTTTTCCAGATTAGTAAATGGGCTTCAGCTCTTGCTTTTTTAAAGATGATTAGATCTTGGAGAGTATTTGTTCTTTTGAATGTTTGTAATGCTCGTTTTCTTTTAAAAAAAGCATTTGATATATTTTTATTCCACCAAGGAACAGTATGTGTATTTGTACGTCTAAGAAATATTGGGATAGAATCATCTGCAGCTTGCCACATTGCTGATGTGAAGTTATAAACGTTGTCAGAAAATGACTGATGTTCTTGTGTTATTAGATTAAATTTATTTTTGTACTTGTTCCAATCAGCATAACGGATTCATAGGGATGGTGATTTGGGTTGTGACGGGATTGGGGGAGAGATATGAAAGGATATAAATATGGGGAAGTGATCACTGAAGCATAAGTCATTGTAAACCCATAAGTTTAACTTGGGGAAAAGGGATGGGGAACAAAAGGCTAAGTCGATTGTTGAAAACTTTCCTGATGCTAAGTGGAAATATGTAGGTGAGACTGGGTCAAGAAGTATGAGGTCATTTTCTAAAATAATTCTGGTTAGTATGTTACCACGTGGATTATTTGTTAGAGATCCCCAATACAATGAATGGGCATTAAAGTCGCCCAACAACACTATGGGATGTGAAAGCTGTTGCAAAAGACAATTAAAGTCATTTGCAGAAATTTGTTGGTCCGGAGGGATGTAAGCATTGACAAAAGTAATAGGAGAATTAAGATGGGGTACATATATTACGGCTCACGTACGTGCAAGTCTGATTGAAGTGGTATTTGTTTGAATGGAAGTGAGTTATGAATAACAATAGATGACCACCACACGCATTATAGCTGTGTATATAATCGTGGCGAATGAAGATATAATTTGCTAAGGAATGTTTATGCAGAGGGGTGAAATGAGTTTCTTGTAGACATAGAATTAAAGGATTATATGTGGAAATTAATAACTCTAGTTCCTCTAAGTGGGTGTAATAACCTCGGCAGTTCCACTGTATTAAACTATGCATATAACCAAACATTATGTAATAAATAAGTTAAATTTTCTTAAAATTAATATAAGATAAATTATAATAAAGATTAATACTACTAAAGATGGGTGAGAAAATGAGTGTATTATTATGTCTCCTTTAATCTATTGAGCATAGTTGTTAAACGTGTTTTCACTTGTTTATTTTTGGTCAATGAGTACAATTTGGTGAACAAGTTGGATAATAATTTGTCGTCCATTTGATATTTATGTAGAAGTGTAGAATATTGGTTGTTTCCATATGTATTGTTAATGAAGGAAATAATTGACTCGATAGGAATTGATGGTGGCGGATGCAGCTGCTGCAAAGAATTAGCAAAGAATTCTAGAACTTGATTTCTTGCAGCTAAAGATGCAGAACGAGAGCGATTCTTAGGAACGGCATGGGTGAGTGAACGAGATCGATTGATACTGGCTGGCGGAGAGAGTGAATTGTCAGGATTGGAGGTAATAGCAGATGGGTTGGTTGGAAGTAAGGGGCCAGATTGAGTAGTTACTGTGTTAGATGAAATTGTGTTTTTTAATTTAATATTCAATCGCTTTAATACTATTGATTTTCCATTATCAGACTCTGTAGGCGATGTAGGTAAACCACGTTTCTTTTTGGCATTAGATGATACTAGATCTGCGGTTTCTTCTTCAGTTTTGTTGTTTCGTCTCTTCAGTTTTCCTTTGTTCTGAAGGAGGCTGGACGTCGAAATTTTCGGTACTTGATGGGTACGGTGCTGCATTGTGGGGCGTCTCCTCAGTTTTCCTTTTATCTGTCGGGGGTTGGACGCCAAAATTGACGGTGTGTGATGGACACGATGCAGCTTTGTGGATCTTCTCCTTGCAGATGAAGCAGTGCAAATCGTCAGTGTTGATGAAAATTGTGTGATTGTGGTTTCGATAATTAATTGAGAAGAATGAAGGAACGGTGATTTCATCAAAATTTGTCGTGTAAAATTGTCTACGCCAACTGATAATATGACCAAATTCGTCATTGGACGGATCGACACGCAATATGGCGATTGGGGAAACGAGAGTGAAGTCGATGACCGTTTTAAGGTGGTGTTCTAATAAAGTATTTGGGATTATCGCTGAAACGTTAGATTAAACAATCTTTTTTGTAGATGGAGATAATCGTCTAGCTTTGATACGATGGTCATTGATGGTTATGGTACCTCCATCGCTCATAAAATCGACTACATAATTGGTCGATTTAAGGAATATTAATACATGATTGCCACTAATTCGCGACGCCGCGATAATTTTTTTTGATTGCATGATACTGGGAAGAAGGGATTTAAAATAGTCCTTTAGCGTGGCATGTTCGATGTACGGAAAAATTATTCCTTGGTTTTCGTCCGGGTAGTCGAATTCTGTGAGAGGAGCAATTTTAGGAGCGTGTTGTGATTTGGCTATCGAGGAATAAGTATTTGGTTGAGACTGACGTTGTAGAGGATGATTTGGGAGAGATAGGAGAGAAGGAATTGATCCGGTTAATGAATTAATATTTGGATCGGATAAAGAAGTTTTAATCGATTTATTTTCAAAATTGATCAAAGTTGTTCCTTCGTTTGACGTAACGGAACGGAAATAATCTCTATTAATATCACCGTGTATTACTCCAGATAAGATATCACGAACATCGTCGGTACTACGATTATTAAAAGTAATAGTATTACCCTGATTATTTGTGTTTGATGGAGTAGTTGTTTCGGATGGTGACGACGAACAGGAATGATAAAGCGGCATGACGCCGACGTTATCGGTTTCTAGCAACAACCACACGCTGTGATCGGGATCGGACGGTGAGATATAAAGCCGAAATAAAGTCGCAGGCAATCAAATTCGAACCTCAGCCGAAAACGATCACGAAATAGTTTATGAGGGTATACCCTTAAACAGTTGGGGGCGTATCACAAGCCATCACAACATAATCTCTGGATTATTTTTATTTCCCTTTTATTTTTCGAACGTAAAAACTATGACGTGATATCTGTTTCGAAAGAATACGTTTTTCTAATCTTAACGTCATCGTTCTTCCCTCGTCGATTTGAAAGTCGGAGAAGTTATAAGTCCGTTAGTTCTACAAACGGCTATAGTAACAGCATACATGTGGTAGTAAACCAGTTTCTACATGTTTCCCATGTGTTCATGTATGAATGTGAATAATAGAAGGTAGATCAGTTAAGTAACAATTCACGGATTCTTTTATTCTTACCAATTTTCATTCTGCCTACCTACAGAGAGATATACGACATACACACAGCCATACACACACACACACATATATATATAACATTAGTAAAATGGACAAGTCTATGTTAAAAAAAATATATAATGCCCATACAAATAATAATTTAGATTAAAAGATTAAATTTTCTGTTATTTGTAAATAAACATTAAAAGACATATTCCATTAGTAAATATTAATTGGTTTAGGTGGTATATTAAATTTACGTAATATTTCTTTAGTACAATACTGTATAATTTAATTATTTTATTTTATAATCGGATATTTTTGTGAAAACTTGGGTAATTAATAGTATTTTATTCAATAATAAACATGTTCATGCGAGTAGTCAGTCAATATATTCTCTAAATCGATATATGTGAAACACAATGTTAATGGTTATCCAAATAACGATTTAACTTTTTATTTGCAACAATATCAGCCATTCGAATTTGAGCTACTCGAAAATACACGCTAATATGTAACATCTATATAAATTTTAAAATACATTACACATATTATTTCAGTTATATTAATTTAAACCCGTATGCTTATTATATGTTTATTACTGTTTGTGCCACAATTAATTGAATATTGAAATAAATATATACATATGTTTCACTTGTCAGCTTACTGCAACAAACAATTTAACAAATATAAGTAAACAATTTTATTAAATGTAAAGTTTGTTTATACTTAATAAAATGAAGAAGTTATACCAGGCATGTCCAACTGTTTTTGCTCCTGGGCCGGATTTAAAAAAAAATGTTTTCATGGCCCAGAAAAAACATTAAAATTATAAAATGACAAGTGAAACATAAGTAAATATTAAGGTCTGTAACGTTCGAAAATGATCGATTTTATACGATTCGATTGATATTTCTAGTCGCTTTCGTAGTTTCAAATTTAACTTTGATATCGTTTAAGATATATGAACCATTGAACTATACACCGACACATTAGTCTGAACGGTTAGATCTCTATTATTGAATACTCTCTTGGATAGTTTTCGATACGCGTCATTTGCCTTTTTTCAATCGAGATGAGATCTCATCATCGAGAGTTGCATCCTTCTTTACAACGTTACCTAAGTAGTTAAATTAATTTACTATCTGAATGTTAATCACATTTAGTTGTATATCCATTTCATTGTTGTTAAGATGCATAATTTCTGTTTCATTTAAATTTATGGTAAGACTAAAATCTTTATATACGGTTTCCAGACATTTCAGGGCATCTTGCAGGTCATTTGCATGTTTACCAACTAATACGTAATCATCTGCATGCTGCAAGCTTGTAACCGCGAATGACTGAGTTTTTTTCGCTCTATATTTCGTCAGATTATATAACCCTCCGTCGTATCGGAACTTTATTTGTATACAAATCCGTTTCACACGCTAATTGAAAATCCGATGCACCATACTCATGTAGAAATTTAACAATGTAGGTGCAAGTACACATCCTTGTTTTACTCCAGCGCTCTAATCAATTAACTGCGTCAATCCCGCGTCACATATTATAGCGCCCTTAGTTTGGTCATGTAGTTGCTTCATTAAAAACGTAGAATCTTCTGTGGACATCCAGCAGCTTTAAGGCACATTCATAAGCCTTCTCTATTAATAGGATCGAAAACTTTTTTTACAACGACAAAAGCCAAACAGAATTTAGATGACTGTTCTCTGCATTTTTCAACCAACTGACGCATCGTAAAAATCATATCTATCACGCTATATATGCATGAGTATATGCATATACGATCGCTTTATTGCCGTATAAATTGATAGATAGATAGATAAAAGTATATTTACAAAATAAATATATGTTACAAAAAAAAATAACGAAAATAATAATATAACGCATACACAGTTCTTACTACGTATACTAGTTTTAAAAAGTATGCCCAGTTGCTCATTTAATTAAAATAAAAATAGAGGAAATAACAAAACTTGCATATATAAATTGGAGTTACTTTTTTATTAGAATAGAGTATACGAATGGCAATTTATGTGTTCTTTCTTTATTTTTTTTTATAATTGATTTTACATGAAAATATTTTTAACATGAATATTTTTCTTTTGGGCGTGTATATATTTCTTTCAACTTTTTTATTTGGTTTCTACTTCTACTTATATTATAAAAATGTGAATAATTTTTATTTTTGCTTGTATCAGATATTTGAATTATGACCCTAATAACTCCGTGATAGGTAGAAACGTATTAAATAAAATTGCGTTAGTTATACATCTTATATATGTAAATGAATGATTCTTGTATTTATATATATATTAATTTCGTATATATATATATATATATTTTTCAGACATCTTGACAATGACCCTAATGAATTTTGGATAGAATTTTGTACATACATATAATGTATTGATTAATTTAAAATAACCCGTATGGAAATAACGAACTTTGAAAATCTTGGTCCTGAATCCAAACATCCCCTAAAAT
The DNA here is from genome assembly GCA_032883995.1 of Coronaproctus castanopsis. NCBI lineage: Eukaryota > Metazoa > Arthropoda > Insecta > Hemiptera > Monophlebidae > Coronaproctus > Coronaproctus castanopsis. The sequence continues at coordinate 149,554,474 of CM065053.1, read as the reverse complement.
TTTAGAAATCTCAGTTTGTTCTTTCATAATCTTTTTCTTGATACATATGTAAATTTACATTGAAAGTTTCAGCCCAATTGTATGTACCTTACCGGGCGAATGCTACAAACTTGCAAATTTGTTCTTTATTGCAAATGTGTTGGTAAATATAATTAATATACTATATACCGTTTCGATTTAAGGTACCAGGATGTTACAAAAATATTTTCTAATCTACTAAAAAATTATTTTGAGGAAAAAGCCAAATTCACAAATTCATTTCCAAATATGTAATTGTTTTTAATAAGTATGATTTGTATCCAGTGTACAAAATTTGAATAAAATAAATATAAATTGGCAGAGTACATTTACCTTTGTAATAATTAACAGACGAATAACAATAACGGTTATTTTTTCTGTGCGCTGTGTACGTATTTACCTCTATGTTATATTGATTGTTTAAAAGAAGACGAACTTATGCCGTGTTTAAAAAGTGTGTACACGAAGCTGACATGATAACAATAAAGTCGCGACGAATTTCCAAAAATTCACAATTTTTGCGTAGCTACACTTTCATTCATGTTTCTTCACTATGAATTTTTGTCATTAGCATTTGACCATTCATTTTCAAACAACGTAGTAGAAAAAATCAAAAAATAATTCATTTATTATATTTTTAAATAACATTAGTCCGATAATTTTCAAGGATCAATATAAATTATTCGTCTATCAAATATATTATAAGAATAATAAGTTGAAAGGTTATTTATATTGTTTTCTATATAACAAACCAATATTTTGCCCTTTTTTCACTCATTCCGATATTTTAAAAGGATACCTAACGTTATATAAAAACAGACCACGTGTAATATATAAAAAACAATTAATTGTAATTCATGTGACTGAAATATTACTAATTACAGTTTAAAATATAACAATAGAAGTTTGAATATGTATCATATAAGAATGTTTTCTTCAGATAGAAAAAATAATTTCGAGACAACACGACATGTGTAAGATGAAGTTACACTCTGTAAAGCAATGAACGCTCTCTTTCCTATTAAAGTAAATGCCTGTTGAAATATGCAATTTTATGTTATTGTAAGTATTGTAAATTCTAAATTTATCACTTACCAACTCTTCTATACTATAATGTAATACAATCTCTTTAAAATGACACTCTTGTAATACATAATAAACATAATAAACCGTATCCTAAAGGTTATATATAATACAGTTTTCAGTTCCAGCTGTACCAAATCTTTTTAAGTATATTTAATGACCAGCGATAAATCATATATTATAAAAAGTAACGCATACTGTTTATTCTTTTCGTTTAAATTTGGGAAATATTTATATGTTAATCCATTATTCTGAACGTACGCATTGTGATATTGTTTAATCATTTTAATAACCATAATTTAGTTTTTAACTTACTATAATAAATATTAATACTACATGTTATGTTCGGTATTATTATAGATTTATAAAGCATACTTCATTTTTAAAATTATATTTGTTTTTATTATTATTGTATGTTATATAAAATATGAACATGATTTTGTTTATTTTATGTGTTAAGGAAATAATTATAAAATTTATTAACATTATACATTATTTTAATGTTTTTGGTAAAACGAGTTATTTAACTTAGAAAAAAAATAATAACTGGATTATTCACATAGTAGATTATAATTTACACAATACGACAAAAGTATATATGTATATTAACATTTAAAATAATGTATTTTCTGACAAGAGAAATGAAATTATAAATTACAAAGCGTTAATTATGATTAATCTGCTGTATAGGAGATGCACAGCCTAAAAAAGAGTAATTCATTTTCATTTTTAAATATTTAAAACATCAGTTAAAAAACTTTTAACTGCAAGTTGAAAACTTTATATTGTAGCCAAATAAAACACACAATATACGATGAATTAAATTCTGAAAGTAATTAAAGTATACCTACATAAAAAAGTGTGGACATTCAGACTATAAATCAAAATGTAACTTTCATTGTGTTTCTATTATATTTCCAAATATCATTAACCTCCAGCGATCGATATAAATGATTCATTTACTCAATATATTCAAAAAATAAAACTAATTCCGATAATAATTAAAAGTTTACTTATATTATTATTTACATAATGAAATAATCAAAGTAACTATTACAGCACTGTCAACATATCGATAAATCAAAATTATGCAAAGTAAGTCAACTTAATAACAAATAGATTAGATGTCATAATTGACAATCTTTAATAATAATCGCATTAAATATTTTTTATTTATTAAATCTCAAAAATGTTTAACGAAATGAAATACATCCTTTAATATTCATTAATTTCAATCGTTAAGATAATTAAAATATGTGCATCGTCACGTGTTGCGCAAACATAAAAATCTTGGAAGATTCGACAGTAGACATTATTGTCGACGGTACATTCAAATATCGACCGAAAAGTTTCTTAAACACAATGCATGGATACAAAAATTATTGGCATATTCCGTTGGTGTATTGTTTTCTACCAGAAAAAGGGCAAGGAACGTACACAGCAATGTATCCAAAATTGTGTTGTCGATGAACATCAATCTCAATTCAAGAAAAATTACATTAGATTTCGAGAAGATAATTTTCCCGGAGTGCAAAATATACGGTTGCCGGTTCCACCTGGGTCAATCGTGGTATAGAAAAATAGTTGAGTCAGAAATTTAAGAAACGATTATATGACGTATTTAGAAGTGAGACGGCGGTTAAAACGATTTTTTGGCCTGGCATTCCTGTCTTTAAGTTAAGTTTACTGCGGTTTCTGGCAGATAGCTAGGCAATCACCAAATTCTTCAACCATGAGGGTATTTACAGATTATATATTCCCTAATTATATTTCCCATACGTTGCTTTTTTCTCCTCAGATGTGGGTTTCTGAGTCATCGACGAATCTAATAAAATTTAAAATTGTTATATAATAAACATTTTTTGCCATTGTTATTTTCGACAATCTTTAGAACAGACATAATAAATAAAAGTTATGCAACGAATTAAATTATTTAAAAATGCGTATTGTTCACTAGAAGGCTTGACATCAAATGAAATCTTTATAAAAGTCGAATTTGTGATCTGATACATATGGCTGCACCGAATTTGTCTATATATATATATATTCGAATGCCTACTGAGTCAATTTGAACCTTATACATTTTCTTTTGAGGAAAGGATTCTGAATTCCAGCAGATAGGACGAAACGGCGAATAAAATGTTTTAACTAACAAAAGAACAACGGCTAAATTATGTGTGAAACGATCTGACTTCGTGGAAAATTCCCTAATTTATATTCAATCATTCTAATAGTATTTGTTTCACAGGATTTTGAATATACAAATATATATATATATATATATATATATATATATATATATATAATATATGCATGCATACATCCAAAGAGAGAGAAAGGTAGAACGATGTACATATATAAAAGCGTTGTTCCGTGGGTGGTATGAAGGCGACGAAATAACAGTCAAACTTGTGTTTGTTACGTAAAAAAGAGAAATAAAAAACTTAAACTTCTTATTTTTTTTAGACATGCATAGCACAGACATATTTACATCTTAAATAAAATACTAAATTAACTGAAATATAATATTATGGTAAAAAAATGTTCAAAACTTCCAGGATTTATATTTAGTTGTATTTTCAATTTTATATGTGTTAGTTTATTGAATTCGTACGTTATGTTGTAATCGAATTTACTGGCTTTCGTCATTACGATCTGATTGATGTAATTATAAAAAAAATTGAAAATCGAAGTAGCTTTCTTTAGTTGAGCGAATAGTAGTAAAATTATCCGACTTTAGAAATATGTATTATATTTACGATAACTGCTAGATATATATTATACAAATTTCCGTTTAAACTTATTTTAAAATAATAATAACAATACAAAATCTAGTCGGAAGTTTTTCTTTAAACCTTTAATTTAGTCTGTCTAATAATCGGACATTAAACAAATATTAAATTGAATTATTTATTATTATAAATTATAAAATAAATATTATAATAATACATTAGATACAACAATTTCGGAATAACCGCGTGAAAAAAAGAAAAAATCCGATTTATTAATAAAAGTAAAACGATATATTAACAAACCCGAGTAGCAACATGCCGTGCCCATCATCAGAACGTTTATTAATAAATCGTTTTTTTTTTTTGTACGCGGTTATTCCGAAATTGTTGTATCTAATAATGAATATCGACTGCGAAAATAGTTATAAAAAATAATGAAAAGCCATTTTCCAACTGGAAGGGAAGTACCCAAATTTAAACATTGCATTAATAAAATTAGTTAACTGGACGATGGCTTTTTGAAGTAGCATTTTAATGACAGTAGATTGGATACCATCGTGACCTACCGAGTTTTTCTTCTTTGTTGATTTTACACGTGTAAAAACTTCTTTGGGAGAAGTTAATTTAATATTAGTTGTTATCTGAGGTGATGCGATAAATCTGCTGATAACTTTATGTACTTTGTTCTTCTGATAGCTTGAAGCTAAATGGATATTTCTGCTGTGAACCTCAAGGTAGCGTGCAGCAAGCAATTCTGCTTTATGGGTATTATTATATGCATATGTGTTAGTATGAGGATCATGAATTGGGGGAAGTGCTTCATAATGTTGTGTATATTGTTTACATATCTTCCAAAGGCTATTATTTTTAACAGAAAGATTAGAAATTATTTTACTAAACTTTTCGTTATTATGTTTATTTAGTAAATATCGAACTAAAATCGAAAGTTGATTCAATAATTTCTTAATATTTTGTTAATTTCTGACTCAACTATTTTTCTATACCACGATTGACCCAGGTGGAACCGGCAACCGTATATTTTGCACTCCGGGAAAATTATCTTCTCGAAATCTAATGTAATTTTTCTTGAATTGAGATTGATGTTCATCGACAACACAATTTTGGATACATTGCTGTGTACGTTCCTTGCCCTTTTTCTGGTAGAAAACAATACACCAACGGAATATGCCAATAATTTTTGTATCCATGCATTGTGTTTAAGAAACTTTTCGGTCGATATTTGAATGTACCATCGACAATAATGTCTACTGTCGAATCTTCCAAGATTTTTATGTTTGCGCAACACGTGACGATGCACATATTTTAATTATCTTAACGATTGAAATTAATGAATATTAAAGGATGTATTTCATTTCGTTAAACATTTTTGAGATTTAATAAATAAAAAATATTTAATGCGATTATTATTAAAGATTGTCAATTATGACATCTAATCTATTTGTTATTAAGTTGACTTACTTTGCATAATTTTGATTTATCGATATGTTGACAGTGCTGTAATAGTTACTTTGATTATTTCATTATGTAAATAATAATATAAGTAAACTTTTAATTATTATCGGAATTAGTTTTATTTTTTGAATATATTGAGTAAATGAATCATTTATATCGATCGCTGGAGGTTAATGATATTTGGAAATATAATAGAAACACAATGAAAGTTACATTTTGATTTATAGTCTGAATGTCCACACTTTTTTATGTAGGTATACTTTAATTACTTTCAGAATTTAATTCATCGTATATTGTGTGTTTTATTTGGCTACAATATAAAGTTTTCAACTTGCAGTTAAAAGTTTTTTAACTGATGTTTTAAATATTTAAAAATGAAAATGAATTACTCTTTTTTAGGCTGTGCATCTCCTATACAGCAGATTAATCATAATTAACGCTTTGTAATTTATAATTTCATTTCTCTTGTCAGAAAATACATTATTTTAAATGTTAATATACATATATACTTTTGTCGTATTGTGTAAATTATAATCTACTATGTGAATAATCCAGTTATTATTTTTTTTCTAAGTTAAATAACTCGTTTTACCAAAAACATTAAAATAATGTATAATGTTAATAAATTTTATAATTATTTCCTTAACACATAAAATAAACAAAATCATGTTCATATTTTATATAACATACAATAATAATAAAAACAAATATAATTTTAAAAATGAAGTATGCTTTATAAATCTATAATAATACCGAACATAACATGTAGTATTAATATTTATTATAGTAAGTTTTTTTTTTTTTTTTTTTTTTTTTATTAAATTTACCTGTTACAATCTTAACTTAACGTTAAATAAGTAACTATATTATAAAGCTTATCACATAACACAGAACATATCTTATTACGTGATACAAACGAGTGTGAAGCTGTTAGCCCACTGGCTAAAGCTTCCATAAAAAAGTTTATCGCCTACAAGACTAGGTCTTGCGGTTTATTACGCTTAAGGCGTCTAATGTCTAATCGTGTGTCGAGAAGTTTCACTGCTTCTACGTTGACATGATGGGAAAGCCGTTTCTCGTGCTGCTTAGCGCACTCCTTGATTACATCGTTAACGAACATGATCTGAAGATCGCGGTGTATATCATCGTTACGCGAAAATCGATATGCGTCGACTATCATACGCAGGATGACATTTTGTCTCGTCTGAATCTTGTCACGATTTGCAGCCTTAGCACATCCCCATAGCTGAATGCCATACATCCAAATCGGTTTTATTATTTGTTGGTACAGTAAACGCTTACACGATACGTCCAACGTAGAATTCCGACCAATAAGCCAGTACAGTTGACGCGTTCTAACCTTAATCTGTTTGATTTTGGATCGGATGTGGATTTCCCACGTAAGGCGCTTATCCAAGTGTATACCAAGGTATCGAGCTGACTCTGCTTGTGGGACAACTCGATCACCCAGATAAACCTTATGCTGCGCATCGACTTTGCGATAAGAGTAAACGACATGGACAGATTTAGCTTCATTCAGCTTGATCTTCCATGTAACTGTCCAGTTTCTAACTCGATTGAGCGCGCGTTGAAGTTTTGCTGCGGCTTCAGCTTGACTGTCGCTAACCGAAAGTATGGCGGTGTCATCAGCAAAAGTCGCAGTTGTTGTTTCGTCATCTGTAGGCAAATCTAGCGTATACAAGAGGTATAAGATAGGTCCAAGAACGCTGCCTTGTGGAACTCCAGCTTGTATACGGTAGAATTTTGACTCAGCATCTTCGTGTGCCACCCGAAACTGGCGATTAGCCAAATACGATTCCAGAAGTCTACAAAAGTTCCCTGGAAGAATGTTACTCATTTTGAATATTAGCCCTTCGTGCCAAACACGATCGAACGCTTGCGATATATCTAGAAAGACTGTGGAACAATACTTTCTTTCTTCGAACGCTTTTTCGATTATAGATGTAACCCTGTGAACTTGGTCTATAGTCGAATGTTGGTTTCTAAAGCCAAATTGATGATCAGGGAGATCAACAAAAGTCTTTAGTCTCTTTAATAATAATTTTTCGAACAGTTTCGATAACACCGGGAGAAGTGAAATTGGGCGGTATGAAGTAACTTCTTCCGCTGGTTTTTCTTTTTTATGCAACATAATAATGTTAGCTATTTTGAAACAGTTCGGAAAATATTCAAGACGTAAACACGCGTTGAATATGTACGTCAACAGTACCACTGCTTTACGTGATAATTCTTTTAACAATGCCGGAGAAATTTCGTCGATACCTGCAGCTTTTTTTGCGTTAATCTTCAGAATTTCTTTTGCAATTTCCAAAGGGGTAATATAAACAAAGTCCACATTATTTTTATACGACACTGTAGGACTCATATCCGATGTAATGTCATGCGGTTGAAACGTATTTGACAAATGTTGAGCAAACAACTCTGCTTTGTCACAATTGCGCCTGACCCAGCTCCCTCTTTGATCTAAGAGAGGGGGAACTCTGACGCATGGCCGCTTCATTCTTCGTGTGGCTTTCCACAGCGAATAGTCCCTATCCGCGAATGGACTAAGCTCCTCTAGATAAGATTTAAATGTTTTCCTTTTAATCTCCTTTATTAACTTATTAAGTTTATTGCTTATCCTATTGAAAGTGTTTTTATCCGACGGATGGTGTGACTGATGCCAAATGCGTCTAGCACGTCTTCGTTCAATAATTAATTTACGTACTTCGAGGGGATATGTTGTCTCCTGATTGTTGCTATTTTTAATCTCGGGCGTTGCAATTTTGGCAGATTCGCGAATCGCTTTGATCATATTATTGCATTGTTTTTCTATTTCGTCGGGTGTTTTCAGACGTACTTTCACGTTCACTCGCTGGTCAAGTTCCAAACGGAAGTTTTCCCAGTCTGTGAATCTATTCGTGAGCATACTCCTTTCTTTTGTTCTCTGTATCACTGTAGAACTAATAGTGAGCAATACTGGAGAGTGATCTGATGTGAGATCTTCGATGTTTTCTGATAGCACATAATTAGTAGCTATACCTTTGACAATGAAAAAATCAATTAAATCAGGTCGTTTTCGTTTATCGCTTGGCCAATAAGTAGGCTTGCCTCCAGAAATACAAGTACTATGAGTACTGTGAACTGCTTGTAGGAGTTCTTTACCTTTGACATGTGCCATATTCTCATTTCTAATATGAACTGACCTTGAACCCCAGGCTTCATTCTTAGCATTATAGTCGCCACCTATCACGTATCGCGGACCAAAATGATTAAGGAAGTATTCGTAACTATCTCTTTTTATTTTGTGTTTAGGTGGAAAATATACAGCAGCAATGTTGACTATTGTACCGTTCCATTGAACAGCAACGGATGTTGCCTGCGCATATTCTTCACAAAACCCTTTTTCGGGAAAGTGCTGTATTTGTTGTTTAATAATTACAGCTGATCCTCCGTGAGCACCGCCGTCAGGATGAGGTGTGTGGTAGATAATGTAATTTTTAATCTTTGGACAATTCCTCGTTGTGAAGTGTGTTTCCGACACTAGAGCAATGTCGATCTTATGAAAATGAAGAAATGTTTCTAATTCAAGAAGACGATTTCTTAAACCATTTGCATTCCACGTGATTATTCTAAGTGAATTCTCAGTCATTTCTTCTATTTTTATTACGTTTATTAGTAACTGTCTGAGATTGCTTCCCTTCCAATTTACTCAGCCGATTAGAAATGGAGGCCATTTCCTTGGTTAAATTATTCAGAGCAGACATGATATCCTTGTATGACTGCTCCGTCAGTTGCATATTCTTCTTTTGTGGATTTTCCTTGTATTGTGTTGTTGACTGTTCACTCGTTATTGGAACATCAATATCCTGCCTTGCTGCCGAAGCGTATGTTACAGTATTTTGTATTTTACCGGATATGTCTGTTTTCTTCTGCTGCACCCGTTGCACAATGGACGGTTTTTTTCTTTTTAGCAGTTTCTCAATGGTTATTAAAATGATTAAACAATATCACAATGCGTACGTTCAGAATAATGGATTAACATATAAATATTTCCCAAATTTAAACGAAAAGAATAAACAGTATGCGTTACTTTTTATAATATATGATTTATCGCTGGTCATTAAATATACTTAAAAAGATTTGGTACAGCTGAAACTGAAAACTGTATTATATATAACCTTTAGGATACGGTTTATTATGTTTATTGTGTATTACAAGAGTGTTATTTTAAAGAGATTGTATTACATTATAGTATTAGAGAGCTGGTAAGTGATAAATTTAGAATTTACATTACTTATCATAAAATTGCATATTTCAACGGGCATTTACTTTAATAAGAAAGAGAGCGCTTATACAGAGTATAACTTCATCTTTCACATGTTGTGTTGTCTCGAAATTATTTTTCCTATCTGAAGAAAACATTCTTATATTATACATATTCAAACTTCTATTGTTATATTTTAAACTGTAATTAGTAATATTTCAGTCACATGAGTTACAATTAATTGTTTTTTATATATTACACGTGGTCTGTTTTTATATAACGTTAGGTATCCTTTTAAAATATCGGAATGAGTGAAAAAAGGGCAAAATATCGGTTTATTATTAAGGAAACAATATAAATAACCTTTCAACTTTTTATTCTTATAATATATTTGATAGACGAATAATTTATATTGATTCTCGAAAATTATCGGACTAATGTTATTCAAAAATATAATAAATGAAATATTTTTTGATTTTTTCTACTACGTTGTTTGAAAATGGATGGTCAAATGCTAATGACAAAAATTCATAGTGAAAAAGCATCAATGAACGTGTAGCTACGCAAAAATTATTTTTAAATTGTGAATTTTTGAAAATTCGTCGCGACTTTATTGTTATCATCTCAGCTTCGTGTACACACTTTTTAAACACGGCATAAGTTCGTCTTCTTTTAAACAATCAATATAAAATAGAGGTAAAGACGTACACAGCGCACAGAAAAATAGCCGTTGTTGTTATTCGTCTGTTAATTATTACAAAAGGTAAATGTACTGTGCCAACTTATATTTATTTTATTCAAATTTTGTACACTGGATACAAATCATACTTATTAAAAACAATTACATATTTGGAAATGAATTTGTGAATTTGGCTTTTTCCTCAAAATAATTTTTTAGTAGATTAGAAAATATTTTTGTAACATCCTGGTACCTTAAATCGAAACGGTATATAGTATATTAATTATATTTACCAACACATTTGCAATAAAGAACAAATTTACATTTGCAATAAAGAACAAATTTGCAAGTTTGTAGCATTCGCCCGGTAGGGTACATACAATTGGGCTGAAGCTTTCAATGTAAATTTACATATGTATCAAGAAAAAGATTATGAAAGAACAAACTGAGATTTCTAAAATTTTAGGGGATGTTTGGATTCAGGACCAAGATTTTCAAAGTTCGTTATTTCCATACGGGTTATTTTAAATTAATCAATACATTATATGTATGTACAAAATTCTATCCAAAATTCATTAGGGTCATTGCCAAGATGTCTGAAAAATATATATATACGAAATATATATATATAAATACAAGAATCATTCATTTACATATATAAGATGTATAACTAACGCAATTTTGTTTAATACGTTTCTACCTATCACGGAGTTATTAGGGTCATAATTCAAATATCTGATACAAGCAAAAATAAAAATTATTCACATTTTTATAATATAAGTAGAAGTAGAAACCAAATAAAAAAGTTGAAAGAAATATATACACGCCCAAAAGAAAAATATTCATGTTAAAAATATTTTCATGTAAAATCAATTATAAAAAAAGTAAAGAAAGAACAGATAAATTGCCATTCATATACTCTATTCTAACAAAAAAGTAACTCCAATTTATACGGCGTATGCAGGTTTTGTTATTTCCTGTATTTTTATTTTAGTTAAATGAGCAACTGGGCATACTTTTTAAAACTAGTATACGTAGTAAGAACTGTGTATGCGTTATATTATTATTTTCGTTATTTTTTTTTGTAACATATATTTATTTTGTAAATACACTTTCATCTATCTATCTATCAATTTATACGGCAATAAAGCGATCGTATATGCATATACCCATGCATATATAGCGTGATAGATATGATTTTTACGATGCGTCAGTTGGTTGAAAAATGCAGAGAACAGTCATCTAACTTCTGTTTGGCTTTTGTCGTTGTAAAAAAAGTTTTCGATCCTATTAATAGAGAAGGCTTATGAATGTGCCTTAAAGCTGCTGGATGTTCACAGAAGATTCTACGTTTTTAATGAAGCAACTACATGACCAAACTAAGGGTGCTATAATATGTGACGCGGGATTGACGCAGTTAATTGATTTAGAGCACTGGAGTAAAACAAGGATGTGTACTTGCACCTACATTGTTAAATTTCTACATGAGTATGGTGCATCGGATTTTCAATTAGCGTGTGAAACGGATTTGTATACAAATAAAGTTCCGATACGACGGAGGGTTATATAATCTGACAAAATATAGAGCGAAAAAAACTCAGTCATTCGCGGTTACAAGCTTGCAGCATGCAGATGATTACGTATTAGTTGGTAAACATGCAAATGACCTGCAAGATGCCCTGAAATGTCTGGAAACCGTATATAAAGATTTTAGTCTTACCATAAATTTAAATAAAACAGAAATTATGCATCTTAACAACGATGAAATGGATATCCAACTAAATGGGATTAACATTCAGATAGTAAATTAATTTAACTACTTAGGTAACGTTGTAAAGAAGGATGCAACTCTCGATGATGAGATCTCATCTCGATTGAAAAAAGGCAAATGACGCGTATCGAAAACTATCCAAGAGAGTATTCAATAATAGAGATCTAACCGTTCAGACTAATGTGTCGGTGTATAGTTCAATGGTTCATATATCTTAAATGATATCAAAGTTAAATTTGAAACTACGAAAGCGACTAGAAATATCAATCGAATCGTATAAAATCGATCATTTTCGAACGTTACAGACCTTAATATTTACTTATGTTTCACTTGTCATTTTATAATTTTAATGTTTTTTCCGGGCATGAAAACATTTTTTTAAAAATCTGGCCCAGGAGCAAAAACAGTTGACATGCCTGGTATAACTTCTTCATTTTATTAAGTATAAACAAACTTTACATTTAATAAAATTGTTTACTTATATTTGTTAAATTGTTTGTTGCAGTAAGCTGACAAGTGAAACATATGTATATATTTATTTCAATATTCAATTAATTGTGACACAAACAGTAATAAACATATAATAAGCATACGGATTTAAATTAATATAACTGAAATAATATGTGTAATGTATTTTAAAATTTATATAGATGTTACATATTAGCGTGTATTTTCGAGTAGCTCAAATTCGAATGGCTGATATTGTTGCAAATAAAAAGTTAAATCGTTATTTGGATAACCATTAACATTGTGTTTCACATATATCGATTTAGAGAATATATTGACTGACTACTCGCATGAACATGTTTATTATTGAATAAAATACTATTAATTACCCGAGTATTTCACAAAAATATCCGATTATAAAATAAAATAATTAAATTATACAGTATTGTACTAAAGAAATATTACGTAAATTTAATATACCACCTAAACCAATTAATATTTACTAATGGAATATGTCTTTTAATGTTTATTTACAAATAACAGAAAATTTAATCTAAATTATTATTTGTATGCGCATTATATATTTTTTTTAACATAGTCTTGTCCATTTTACTAATGTTATATATATATGTGTGTGTGTGTATGGCTGTGTGTATGTCGTATATCTCTCTGTAGGTAGGTAGAATGAAAATTGGTAAGAATAAAAGAATCCGTGAATTGTTACTTAACTGATCTACCTTCTATTATTCACATTCATACATGAACACATGGAAACATGTAGAAACTGGTTTACTACCACATGTATGCTGTTACTATAGCCGTTTGTAGAACTAACGGACTTATAACTTCTCCGACTTTCAAATCGACGAGGGAAGAACGATGACGTTAAGATTAGAAAAACGTATTCTTTCGAAACAGATATCACGTCATAGTTTTTACGTTCGAAAAATAAAAGGGAAATAAAAATAATCCAGAGATTATGTTGTGATGGCTTGTGATACGCCCCCAACTGTTTAAGGGTATACCCTCATAAACTATTTCATGATCGATTTCAGCTGAGGTCCGAATTTGATTGCCTGCGCAACTAGGTTCGAATTTGAAGCACGCCCAATAAAGTTTATCGAAACCGATATATTAACACGATATCGAAAGACGATATAAACTTGATAGTGAACAGAAAGAGAAACAACATTATCGTTTAAAACTTATATTCCGGTTTTAAGGCGCCGAATACTCGCCTGCTTCTCTAGACTAGTATTCATCAGTCCAACTGGGACGCATACGTCACGAGCGAGTTTCTGATAGTCTTCAGTTGTAAATGCAGCAAAAAGCTTAACGATTTTTATTGAACGCCTCCGTTTTCCCATTGTATTTGTGAGTTCCGATTTAGGTTTCCTAATCAGCGTCAAACCCGCCGAATAGGAAATTGTCACCCTGCATGATGTGGACGTACAAAACTCACTTGGTTTTTGTTTCGTTTCTTCCCTGGTGGAGCAGGCATCATGTAGCGACAGGAGATGATTTGTGTCATGCGGCGCATATAATCATATAGTAACGTGTTTCAGTGGAGTCCATTCAGCTGTATGGAATACGTGTACCTTATGACACCGATCTGGTAACTCTGATAACTGTCATATTAAAGATTCGAGTGATTCTTTTTTTCAACCGTTTCAAGTCACTACCACCAACTAGTAACTTTGTAGTAAGGTAATTTCTCAATTTTCTTCAGTTCTTAAATAACATTTCCTAAATATCCGATGCTCAGTCCTGAATCAAAGCTACATTTCTCGTTTTTCATGACGTCTAATTACTAGCTTAATAATATAATTTTGTAACTTAATAATTTGTCTGACGCTAAGCACAATCAACGAATTTTATACACTGTATTAACTCCTTCTTTCACCACTGCTTTTGAATTAGCGCAAATAATTATGCTTAAGAAGTCAGAAAAACGTGCTGAAAAGTTACGTCATATCAACTTATCTCATTACTACCACCAATATCAAATTTCTTTAAGAGTACGCTGAAGATTATCGTTGCTTGTTGGATACAATTTATCTCTTCATCAGCTTTGGAGAAAAATATATCACAGTCAATCAACTAAATTGAATTGTAATGGTTACTTATAAGGCGTTGTAAGAAAAAAATCTTGTCTTGCTCTATTTCTTGGCACTGTTCGAACATTGAACAAGATCCGTCGTGAAAGTCTAGAAACTGAGCACGCTAATTCTGGGAAATCTTTGTCAACTGCTCCGGTCGTATCTATGAAATAGTCTCGAGAGTCTCACGAAGATGTCGGGTCAGCTTTTTATAATATACGAGCAAGAAATCTACAATGGTTTGCTTTCGGACATATCCCTTTTACGTTCTGTACACGCGAGATTCAGTGAAAAAATCACAACCACAATGTTTATAGAGACGACTAGGTAACGACTATAGAACGCTAACGATGTATAACGAGTGCGTGATTTTGCAATACGTACGTCAATAAGCTTATATGTGTCCTGAGTATGCTATCTTTTGTCGAGTTTACTTAGTAGGTGGATGGCCCACTTTTAACTCTAACTCGGCAAAATATTTGAGGATGCACCTTGACTCAAGCTCGTTGCGGAATATTCACATCGAAATAAAAATCAAACAGATAAAAATTAACGTCGACTATATCGTCTCATTGACAGAAGATTGAATACGGGTTACAAACTTTTGCCTTATATAAATAGGTATATATCCTATTTAGAGGTACGAATTCATTTTGAATTTCGATTTGAAATTCCGTTATTACTTTCGATTGTGCCACTTTTGTTATTAAAATATTGGGATCAAAATTTCGAGTTTTGATCTGAAAATTTGCATTTGTGGTTGGTATGTGCCGTTGTTAGTTCCCTTTTTACTATTTCCGTTCTCGGGATATTTAAAAAACAAATTTTGAGAAAGAGTAAATACCCTTCCATTTGCAACTTGCACCCTAAATGTTATTTCGATTTGTGTTGTTTTTAATTTTACATCATTACTGTTTTGTCTTTAACGATGTTCTTTCTGAACCTTATGGAACTGAAAATTTTTAATTATTTCAAATAACTGGAAATTTAACACCTCTAATAAGTAATTTTCGAAATAATAGAAAATGAAAAAAAAAGAAAAACATACGAATATTATTTCCTTTTTGTCGTTTAAGTTAATAAATTATTCACACCGACGAAGGAAAATCGCTCGTACATTTTCCGCATATGCGTACGTACGAAACGTAACTTGTACAGTTATACACGGACGGTTTGTGCGAGATAACCTAACCGTTGGGAAGGACTAAATATATAATCAAGAATGCGGTTGGTTAGAAATGTTACACATAAATTATGAAAATACGTCCGCTAATATCGGGGCTCTCCTTTTCGCTTAATTTCGAGATTCTCTCGTTTACGTTCCACTACGTGCAGTTTATTAAAAGAAACAGTCGAAATGTCGTTAGTAAAATTCAAATTTTCTCCCATATATCAACTTAGTGTATATAAACTGTCGTCGACTGGTGTTATAATTTTCATATATATATATATATATAAGTAATAAATATGGCCCCGATGGTACGTTCATCGTGTCCGAGATGATATTATTCGACTAAGGATATTTAATTTTCCCCGCATTTGCGAAATGATACCATCTACGTATCTACTAGAGGAAATATATAAACGATCAACGGACATTACATATTTAATTTCACTATTTGACGTCCAAACTGTCTCAAGTATCTCGTTCTGCGGCCATATCCGTTGTTGTTCTTATTTCATTAATTCCCGTCCACTCTTTTATATTCTACATCCACCTCCATCTACCTCGACTTCGATTTCCTTCTATTTTTCCTTGTTTAACTACAGCAATTTGTGTCTGTTTTCGACCCTCGAGATGTGCACAAGATAAAGTTTGTTATTTGTTTTATGATCGTTATCAATTCGCATTAAACTTTCTACTATCTTTTGTTACTATATTTTAACGTTGTTCGATGCGGTTACATTTATTTATTCGATTGGGCTCGAAAACTGTAATGAGCTAATAGCTGCCCTACCGGTGGTTATCACAGACGATTGAAAATAACTAACCGAGTTTAAGAGATGAACTGAATACATCAATGGATGTATTCCCTATACAAGAGAAGACGACGATACCCTTCATAGATAGCCTACACGGCTAGGAATGAATTGGCAGAAATAGAAGGCCCTTGACAGGGTGAACTGGGATCAGCTGTTTCCGCTTTTTCTGCGCATCGGCTGTCCAAGTACGATCATTGCATAATAGTCAACAAGCTGTAGTTAAAACCGTAGATGGTGAAACAGTACCAGTCAAAATCAAAAGAGGAGTGCGACAACATTTTCCCATTGTCGCCGGATTTATTTAACATCATAGCAGAGAAAATTCTGCTAGAGGCCTTTGAAGATACAAGATATGGTGTAAAATTAGGAGGACGAAACGTACGAACTATCAAATATGCTGATGATTTGGCCTTATTAGCAAAGTAAATGAATTATCAAAAAAGTACGGAATACAGATTAATACTAAAAGGACCAAAGTAATGACAATAGGGATAAAACCGCGACAAATGAATATGGTAATCGACGGAACAAACATAGAACAGGTTTCATCATTCAAGTACCTGTGAAGCACCATTACTGAAGATGGGCGCAGCTCCCAAGACATACGGGAACGACTTGCCATCGCGAAACAGGCTATGCTGAAAAAATAATAACCAACAGAACAATGCCCATAGAGCTGCGAAAACGCATTTTAAAAACATACGTGTGGCCAGTAGCATTTTACGGATTGGATACGTGGACGTGTACAAAACGAGAAGAGGATAGGATAGAAGATTTCAAATGTGGTGCTGGAGGCGGATGGAGAAAATAAGCTAGACGGAAAAAACAAAAAACCAAGAAATTTTAAAACGGGTAAATGAAAGGCCGCAAATACTGAACCAGATTAAAAAATTTTGGATGGGGAATGCGTTACGACATGGAAGATTGCTGCGAGATGCAATTGAGGGATATATATCAAGAAAACGAATAAGAGGTAGACCGCGATTAAGCTGGATAGACAATCTGAAGAGGGATTCCAGATTCACCAGTTTACTTGGAAATTAAAATAATGGGCAATAACTGACACGAGTGGAAAAAGACAAGCATAGGGGCGAACCAGTCCACGAACTGTTGCACCAGATGATGATGATACTATATATATATAAATCCGAGAACATCACATTTTTATCTAAATTATGAATCGTCCATATGTTGTATGTAACGCTCGTGTGTTCTAACGTTCGTGTGCGATAATAGTATTACATTAAAATTCGATTGTTCCTCGCGCGTCACGTAAAACCGCGTCGTTATAATAAACGCTTATCAGCTCGGGTAAGATCGTTTCATTTACTAGTTAGGTAATACTAATAAACGGCACGTCGCCGTCGTACATCATGGCGAGCACACAACCGACCTATACTGATATCATACAAACTGAAATTTTTCCTACTCGCGATCAAGCAATTATTTTACATGCTGTAGATAACATTAAATTCGTTGATTATATTACCGCTCTCAGTGAAATTATCCACCCATCTAGCATTATTATTTTCTCCTCCCGAATATCGGACAATTTATGTATATTTAAAATCAAAAGAAATTACGCTAGTTCAAAATCAATCCACTATTCCAATTAATAATTAATCCATCTAAACGACTCGTGATTTCAAATGTTTCCCCGCATTTTCACCATATTATAACTGAAAATGCTCTAACTTCGTCTAATTTCAATTTAAACTCTCCAATCTCTTTTATGAAAGCTGGACTTAATGATAACGATTTTAAACATATTAAAAGTTTTAGACGGCAGGTGTATCTCCTAATGATGATATGGACAATGTCCCTGAATCACTGAGTATAAACTACCAGACAAAATAAATGGAACAGCTGCGTGGAATTCATTTCCGATACCGATTCAAACTCTGACATCCACAGATTTGGCAAAAAATCAGTATTTTAAACAGAAGCAGAAGACCGCCACCCATTATATCATTAAAAGAATGTGCAGGCCTCACGCAAGATGCAGAAGAGGTAGAAAATATCTTTGGTAAATTTTTTGCTGATGTATCATCAAACAAAAATTGTAACAAATACTTTCTCTCTTATAAAACAAAAGAATAGCTGAAACCATTACTAATCAGGTCAGACTAGCAGGAAGACTTCAACGTAATTTTTACGGAAAAAGAGCTAAATGAAGCGATGAATAGAATACTTAAACATTCTGCCCCCAGACCGGATGGAATTTACCCCTATTCCTCAAAAATCTTGGTAAATATTTTTAATAAAATCTGGGCAGAAAATTGTTACCCCCGGCTATGGGGCAAGTTATTATTCCTATTTTGAAACCTAAGAAAAAGAGTACCGATCCATCATCATATAGACCAATCTCTCTTACCTGATATTGACGATGGAGTATATTTATTAAGATCACGAAACAGTACACACTTAATACACTGCCTTGCGGCACCCCATTTTCTATAATAAAGTCATGGGAATTTTATTTCCTACTCGGAGTTTCATCGTACGGTTTGAAAGGAAGTTTCTAGTAAATTGAACTAATCGACCCTTCAAGCCCATCTTCAGGAGCAATTGAATTAATTTGTATCGCCATGCTGTATCATATGCTTTCTGTATATAAAAAAATATTGATACAAGATAATGTTTCTGCCGGAAAATCCTCAATATTTCCTGTTGCAGATTATACTGTTGCGTGTGTGAACTCCCATATTTCTGGAAACCTGTCTGATTTTCAGGGATAAATTCATTTCTTTCTAAATACCACAATAAACGACGTGCCACAAGTTTTTCCATTCAACTTACCATAACTTTACTAACAGGCAATGTTCTTTACGATCAAAATATGTTACAGAAGTGTATAAATAATTTACAGGAGTGGAGCAGAACTACTGGTTTAGAGTTCTCCCCTCAAAAAACTCATAGTATTCACAAAAAACCGAAGCCAAGTTATATTAAATCTAACCATCAGTAATTCGATCTTACAATGTACAATGAATTATCAATTTCTTGGGTTACATTTAGATCCCAAAATAAAATGGCGTAACCATATAATTGCACTTAGACAAAAGTGTCAGCCACTACTAAATATAATGAAAATGATGAATGATAAGACTTTTGGGCCAAGAAGTTCAACCTTGCTTTGGATTTACAATGCCCTTATCCGCTCAAGACTCGATTATGGTTCATTTATATATTCGTCTGCCAGCAAACGGCTATTAAATATACTGGATATGATACGAAATACTGGACTTAGGATTGCGCTGAAGGCATTCACAACCTCACCAACAGCTAGCCTTCAGTATCTCAGCGGTATTCCGCCTCTCTGCTACCGAAGGAAAATTCTTGCTATTAAGTACGCAATGAAGGTAGCTAGTCATCAGCAGCATCTAAATCGCATCCACCTACAAAAACAGCTAATACAGCTTCATATTCAAATCCCGTTAAAGATACTACGCAGTACCTTGTGTAGAGTACCTGTAGTTATATCGCCTTGGAGCCAATTTATCCCGAGTATCTGTTGGAACCTTGAAACCGAATGTGGAAATCCATAGGAAGCTTTTGATTGTCTTGCAACAGCAGCCCAACGCAGTCGTTTGCTTTGCCGACGTATCTAAAACATCATAATATTTTTGAGGTGCCTTCTCAATCGGAAGCAAGATCCATTCTTTCAGTCTACCGATCATGTTATCAGTCCTAGCGGTTGAGATGATAGCCTTGCTCCAGTGTTTGCTACGAATCGCAGATTTTCCTGCTGGCTAGTATGTGATACTGACTGACTCAGCTACATTGAAGCGAGAAATATTACTGTGGCAATGGTGGACCAAATATTACACAGCGTTCTAGAATTAATTGAACGCAACACCGGCATCACGTTCGTTTGGATTCCAAGTCATCGAGGGATAATAGGCAACGATAAGGTACACCATGTGGCACAAGGGCCTATTCAAATTTATTTGCCGATAATATTATAGTCAGAAAATTCTAAACGCGTGGAATCAGTCCTTCCATATCCGGCTAAGTATAATTTGAAATATAAAGGATTTAGCAATTTGGCCTTCAAAAATTGGTAAAATCTGTTCATCGAGGTTGGAAACAGCTGCCAACAGAATATATATTGGTCGCACGCTGAGTACGCACTCGTATCTACGTCCAACCACCGCCAACGTGTGAAGTTTGCTGTTTATTACTAACGGTCTATCATATTGTTGTAATCTGCCATAAATATACTCAATATTGTGTAATCAACTGAAACGGTATCCCGGATGTAAATAATCTCCACCTTCTCACCAACTTAATGCTAAACTCCGTAATTATCTGTAAGTAATTGATAATTCGAGTAATACCCTTATATGTAATAGTTACTCGTTAAAAAAAAAAATTTTACAAAACTGACAATGTGGTATTTAAAAAAAAATATATTATGAACTTAGGACGTGAAAATAATTTTTATATATATATATATATATAATGTAAAAATATTCAACGCAAATTTCTTTTTAAATAACGTCAAACGGTTTTTTTTTTAATGTATGTGTAAAGTACTGTACAAAATTTAGCGCTGAATAATGATTATACAGATATATCTTATGATGGGACGACATTCTAAAAATTTGTACGCCTCTTCGTCAAGGAAAAGGCCGGGTTGATTTATATAATATTTTCCGTTATTACATCTAATTTTGCTATATGACGCAACATTTTAATGAAGATTCGCATTTAGTAATATATTGTTTCTTACACATACAGAAACCTCAGGACATAGAAATATCAAGACATACGATATTTTGATGTGTTTCTGTACGAAATGTGGATAATCATTATTTTTATCAAAACAAAAATTAAAATTTATATCGAACTTATAGGCGGAATCGAAATAGGAGTCGATGATATAAAAATCGTTAATCCTCGATAATTAACGGAAAATTTTTTATTTTGAAATAATATCGATAAACAAGTCAAGATCAACGACGCTATGTTATAAATTAGTCTCGAACATCGTCGTATGGTGTAGTTAACGCATGATAAGAATATAATTTACTAAATTAAGTTGAGAGGAACAGCCTTCGAGGAAAATTTCACCTTAACTAAAGTAGGCAACCGAAGCGAATTTGAGTTGTTAGGTCAAAGTGAACGGCGAGGGAAACGGAAGGGGATCAACATCGTGACTGAAATAAATGATAGCGGCGGAATTTTTTTCTACTCGCTGCTGGTGAAGATAAATTTAAGAATATACTGTATATATTGTATATAGAATACAAGTTTGTGTACCTAAACCAGTGTCCTATAATCAATTTACTAAAAAAAGTTTAGAATAAAAAGAGAAAGCGTCCCACCATGGAAAGTAAATAATCACACCGGAGTATCATGCGTGGTACCAAGTAGAAATTATTAAAAAAAAAGTAGCCTACATCGAGTAATACTGATCGAATAAAACCTACTTTATTTATATATATATATATATATATATATGTGTGTGTGTGTGTGTGTGTGTGTGTTCTAATAATGTCCTTATATTCCAGGTACCAAAGTTCAAGACTTTTAATTTTAAATGTTTATTATTGACCGCACGCAAATCCGCTCTCTTGTGTACCTCAAAAGCACGTGAGAACTCGAAACTGCCTTGCGAGCTACTACTCACGCCTTGGATCGAACAATTAATTTCATTTGCGTCAATTCATGTATATTTTGTACATTAATTAATGATAATAGAGACAACATAAAAGAAGGAACACAAAAACTGTAGCGTTTCAATCTTCTATGCTGTCTATACAATTCAAGTAGGATCTCCAATTCAAAGGCGATCCTAGACGATTGGGTAACCGAGACTGACACGATAAACCATGGACCAAATTAAAGAAGTGTCCTATAATCAATTTACTAAAAATGTTTAGAATAAAAATAGAAAGCGTCCCACCATGGAAAGTAAATAATCACACCGGAGTATCATGCGTGGTACCAAATAGAAATTATTAAAAAAAAAAGCAGCCTACATCAACGAGTAATACTGATCGAATAAAACCTACTTTATTTATTTATTTATATATATATATATATATATATATATATATATATATATGTGTGTTCTAATAATGTCCTTATATTCTAGGTACCAAAGTTCAAGACTTTTAATTTTAAATGTTTATTATTGGCCGCACGCAAATCCACTCTCTTGTGTACCTCAAAAGCACGTGAGAACTCGAAACTGCCTTGCGAGCTACTACTCACGCCTTGGATCGAACAATTAATTTCATTTGCGTCAATTCATGTATATTTTGTACATTAATTAATGATAATAGAGACAACATAAAAGAAGGAACACAAAAACTGTAGCGTTTCAATCTTCTATGCTGTCTATACAATTCAAGTAGAATCTCCAACTCAAGGCGATCCTAGACGATTGGGTAACCGAGACTGGCACGATAAACCATGGACCAAATTAAAGATGGAGATATAAGGAAATAATATAAATAAGAAAAAAGGACAAAGGAAATTAGGGAAGGAGGTTTTCATTTACTGCTCCTTAAACCTACGGGTAAAAACCTTAACCAGAAGGCAGCGGATGTTACCGAGGAAGTAGAATATGGTCGTAAGCAATGGATATCAGTAGTTCAGCAAGTAAAGCAAAAAAAAATGTTAAAAGAAGCTCCGAAACCAATAGCATCGGATATCAACAACAATATGTCTCAAATGGTTCTTAAATGTTCATTGTGCAGCTTTGTAGCGACTCATAAAATAGGATTAATATCTTATAACCGACACACACATAAATAGAAATGACGGCAAAATTCAGTTATGAATATGCTAAATACATATGTATGTATACATACATTGGATGGTCACGGTTTCGAATATATGAGTCGGTATCCCCACTGCAGTGTTTCACTTGCTGGAAAATCGGCCATAAAACAGCGGATTGTAAACTTAAAGAGGACGACAAAAAAATCGTAGAGAAGACGGTAAAAAGCGGACTGTGTACAAACTGCGTTAATAATAAGGTTAGTGGCACTACTAATGTTAATGATAAAAAAAGTAATAGTAGTAATCGTTTTAATGATATTAATAATTCAAATAATGTAAATCACCACCCGGCAAGCTACAAATGTCCCTTTTTAGAAAAAATGAAAAATAATGCCAAAAAATTTATTAATTATAACAATGAACCGCAACATCGATATAATATTGATCACTGAGCCATACGTTTCCTCTAATAAGTTACCGGGTTTCGCAGGATATAGTGTTATCTCTAATAATCTGCGTCTCAAATCAGATAACATATCAAAAAATTCCAGTCCATTATCGCCATAGAAATAGCAAACTTACTTGAATGCATACGTCTCTCCTAATAAGCCAGCGGAACCATATATAAAAATATTAGATCAACTTCTAACCCAATTCTCATACAAAAAAGTTATTTTGACTAGTGATTTCAACATAAGGTCTAAGTTGTGGGATGTGAAAAATTCAGCGAAAAATACAAAGATATTTCACGAATTTCTCTCATCTAATCATCTAATTGTTTTAAATGAAAAAAATAAATCTATCTTCGAAAATGCCAATGGAAATAGTGTAATAGATTTAGTAATTTCATCTGGTGCTGCGTTACAGCATGTGAAATATTTGAATGTGCTTACAGGGGAATCCTTCTCTGATCATGAATATATCACCTTTAAATATAACCTTCAAATAGCTGAAGAAAAATCCCATAAAACATACAAACTTTAATAATGTCCTGCGCTCTCTCAACTAGAACATTACTGAAACCATGGAATGCGTGAATCAAATTGTAGATCACGATTCCTGTAATTTTTCATTGGGATATTTATCAAGACACATAGAGGCCATAACTGAGTTACACACCACTTCGAGAATCATTAAAAAAGCAAATAACTGGTGGAACAGAGAAATTGAACACATTAGCCGCACAACTAAAAAATATCGCTGTTTATACCAAAGGACGAAACACCCGGTCGTGAGAGAAAATCGAAAACAAATATATAAACAATGTAAACATATCTTGAAAAATAAGATGAAACACGTCAAAAAGATAGTTCTGCACAGAAAATGTAAAACCGTGGGGCCTTAGCTACCGATAACCTAAAAAAAAAACAGAATACCATACCATTTCTAAAGAAAGAGGATGGAACCCAGATAATAAACACAGAAAAATCTAAATTATTGTCTGGCTGCTCTATTTCCAAGTGATTGCTCAGACGCAGATAGCGCTGAACAGAAAGATACACGTAACCTCTTTCAAAATTACTCTCCCAAAATTCCAAAACCGAATGAATTAATATCGCATCAGATAGATCCGGATAAGTTAAAAAAAATAGAAATTAGTCTAAAAAATAATAAAGCTTCAGGTCCCGATAAAATATCAAATAAAATAATAAAATTAATACACAAAACATTTTCCCGATTTATTATTAACAATGTACCAGAAAATGTACTCTCTAGCTTACTTTCCAAATTTATGGAAACTATCGAATGTAATCCTGTTGCACCAAAAAACATTAGTTCCCATACGCCAATCTGCCTACTAAATGCATTCGGAAAAACATATGAAAAATTGATAAAATGTAAGATCTTATATTACATAAATAAACGAAATTTCCTTGACCAAAGACAGTTTGGATTTCGGGAAGGTTTATCTACCGAACACGCGGTAAATTACGTCGCTTATAAAATCAGAGAAGGATTAAATAATAATAAATGTGTTTAAGCCGTTGGTATAGACATAAAAGGGGCTTTTGATAACTTTGGCACCCTGCCCTTTTCAAAAATCTGAAAGACCTTCTTATTGAAGATGAAATTTTGCTTAACATCCTATACCATTATTTAAACGGAAGACAAGTAAAACTCAGTGTTGGAAATATCTCAGTTAAAAAAAAAAAACACGTGTATGGGCTGTCCACAAAGAAGTGTATTAGGTCCGTTATTATGGATTATACTATTTAACGGCGCCCTAAAACTACCATATAATAATGAAAGAGTCGATTTATGTGCTTACGCGGATGACTTAATATTCATAATAAAGGGAAACACCAAAAACGAAGTAGAACAAACTGCCAATAACACACTGTGTATGCTTGAAAGCTGGCTAAATGACGTCAAATTAGAACTCTCTGTAGAGAATTGCTTTGTGTCATTTTTCATCAAATCGTTAAAAATGAAAAGGAACAATATTAAGGTAAAATTCAAAGGCGCACAGTTAAATGTTGTAGAACGTTTCAAATATCTGGGAGTAATACTCGACAATAAATTATCGTTTAAATTTCATATAGATTCGATCATTTCAAAAATGGACACTAAATATTATCAGATGTTAAAAGCATGTCGGAATAAATGGGGATTTGATTTCAATTATAGGATAGTCTTATATAAATCATTGGTTGAGAATACGTTAATTAAATTACAAAAGTATAAACACTACAACTTCTCAAATCAAAAAATCACATTTCAATTAAATTTAAGCAAACATCTTTATAAGTACCGAAATATTTGGTATACAATAGCCAGTTATTTAACATTTATTCACTTTTATATTGGATAGTTATAAATAAATAAAAATATGGCTAAATTGAAATTTATATATATATATATATATATATATATATATATATATATATATATATATATATATGTATTTATAGCCAGTTATTTTACATTTATTTACTTTTATGTTGGATAGTTAGATAAAAAAATATTTTATGACTAATATAACATACATATATATGATCTTTTTAATTTTAAAACAAATAATTGGCTATTACTGAATTCTGTATCTGATTTTTTTTCAGCCAGTATTTTATTTTACAAAAAACATATTAGATAATAATCGAAAAATATTTATTAGTACCCACAAAAGTGAATAAATTTTAAATAACTGGCTATTACTGAATTCTGTATCTATTTTTTTTTTTATAGTTTAAAGCTGTTGGTTCAATATTATATTATATATATATATATATATGCATATATATTCTGTTTTTTTTTAAATATGTATACGTGTGTGTGTGTTGTGTTTATATATATATATATCTTTTTTTTTAGTATATATATATAAACAATTTTGTAGCCCCTAAAAGCCTCAAATTTCCGCAAAAGGTCAAAACACATTAGTTTTTTTTTTCACCTCTGCATTGTATTTATTGTATAGTAAACTCATTGAATGCGTGTGTCAATAAAAGGTTAATCGGAAAGTACACAGTCCGCACGAATGAAATTATGAATGTATATATATAAATAACTTTAGACTTTTACTACTTATAATCTGAATGCTTTTGTAAGGAGCCATGTCTCTCTGATTAAGCATAACGGTGGTGCAGGAGATGCGGTCATCCAATAATAACATATAGTAGACTGTATTTATTTTAAGAAAAATAAATTCATTAATAAAAAAATGTATACATATATATA
Organism: Coronaproctus castanopsis; assembly: GCA_032883995.1. Taxonomy (NCBI): domain Eukaryota; kingdom Metazoa; phylum Arthropoda; class Insecta; order Hemiptera; family Monophlebidae; genus Coronaproctus; species Coronaproctus castanopsis. The sequence continues at coordinate 149,527,509 of CM065053.1, read as the reverse complement.
TACATGTATATACACGTGTGTGTGTGTGTGTGTGTGTGTGAGCTGGAGAGAGAGAGGTAATGAAAGATAAGTTCGTATTTATTGTGTAAATGTTCGATTAAACAATTAACTCAAATTCCGAAGTATAAGGTTAGCAGTCTGAATATGAAGGACATGCATCATTTAACAAATATCGTCAGTTTAACATCACTGATATTAATTTGATGTACGTCTTTTCATAAGTATTTGTTATTTATTCGTACGTAGACACCTGCGGAACAACACGGTATCACGATACGTCTAAGTTAGTCACTGCAGGAGGAAAGCCTGCTCCAATTTTTTCCAGTATGTATATATATATATATATATATATATATATATATATATATATATATATATATATATATTACGAGCAATTTACTTCATCATCATGTTATAAAATAACCAATAATAACTAACAATAACAAAATGATATATAATAAATATAATAATACACCATGGTTATTTATTATGTTGTCATTTTATAATTCGAAGATGGCGTAACTGATGAAAAGTTTCATTTATGATTATTAGATAATTAGTGATTTATAGTCCAAACTTCGTTGTTTAAAGTTGGTAGAAGTAATGTCTATTAAATAACTAGGGGCTACCCATCATGTATGGTATAATTAGGGGGATGATTAGGAACAAAACAAAAACAGGTTTGCCAAAATCCGACTAAAATTCGCTGAGCTATCCACGAATATCCAACCCTATATGAAACAACTTGCCGCGCGGCAGTTTAGTTGGAATGTAAACCCGCCCTTTGAATTGGCTCCGCAAGTGGGAAGTCTACATGAAAAAAAATATCGTTAATTTATATATATTTTTCCTGAGATGAATTTTTGCTACAGAAATTTTGCATCGGATAAAACCAAATTCGTCGAAATGACGTTATACTGCACTTGCTGTTGAACTTAAGACACGTCCGCCGCTTTAAAAGGTTATTTTTATACGCGCGTGTTATTATATATATAAATTAAAAAACTAATAATCCTGAATGCATACTTAAAAATTATATATACATGTATATAAATATAAATAAAAAGTTATGTATGTACGTGCGATACCTACAGCTAATATGTACGTGTATATAGTTTATATGTCCTACCCGCCAAACATTCCTCTGCAGTTGCTGTTTTCTATGTATATATTAAAAAAAGATCGATCAAACGTTTGAGCTACCGGTATATATAGCTACTAATCTCCCAGTTATATATTATATAGACATGTATAGAACCGCTGGCGAAATATACGTATTTATTTAATAAGTTTTCCTATGACCATCTAATTAGTTAGTTAATAACGATTTTTTTCGTATCTCTAACCGTAAGCGAGTTATAGCGCAAAAAACCTAATATATATTGATGATTAATATATATATATATTTATATACACATATATAGCTACTAACCCGCCGACCAAAAATGCCTGAAAAATTTTTTAAAAATCAAAAATCAAATTTTAAACTCGCGATTTCTCCTTACCGGTTAATTTTTAAAACATTTACGTTATGACATAAATTATAGATCTCGACGTCTACTTTCTTTTAAGCCCAACCCGAACCTCCCTATCTAAGGGCCGTAAAAAGGGCCCAAAACCCCAAAACCCTTTAACCCCAATTTTCTCGACGAGTATTCGCTACAAAAATACGCGAATACCATCGTTAGACGCATATATTAATCACACGTAACTTTCGTTCGAACAATTTTCTCAAATTGCGAATAGTTCGCGAATTATTGCGAAAAAATCAAAATTTCGAAAAAATCGATAAAATTTTCGGTTCGATTTAAAATTTTTTTCGCCGCGGGGCTTTTTACCATAGATCTTATACAGTAATAACTATTTCCGAAGTCGGAATCGTTTAAAAATTTTTACGTCGCTCGCTATGGCTTGCTAAAGGTGGCGAGTCGCTAACTTTCCATCTTTATTACTACGCCGCTGTTGGTCAGATTGAAAAATGGTCCGATACACTTTAGATAGGCCATAGCTTTTAGTGTAATCTGTACAGGTTCGATTTTCGAAAAAATAAAATTTCGCTTTTTCCGCCACCCCCCAACTCCGCTATAAAGCGCCGAATTTCGACTTTAGCGGTCGAAATTCGATCGGTAGATTAATTTATAAATATTTTAAAGGCGAAATATTGCGTTTCATTAGCGACGATTAATCGCCGATTTGTAAGAGCATTGCGAAAAATTGAAATTTTTCGATCGGATTTTCGACGATTTCCGCCATATCCAGACTGTCGGAATAGCTTAACTGTGAAAGGTGAACACTATCCTATCGATACCTAACGAAATATCGGTACATTTCCATCTCGACCATATCGACCTCCATTTCCTTGCCCAATGGCCCCGTGTCCGACTATGCCCCGCTCACTTTGTCGTATATATTAGACATATGTACCGATTGAAAAGTCTATGTACCGATGGAAAGGTGGGAAATGTCCGAAACGGAAAGATTCTTTCTTCCAAAAGCTTCGAAACTGGCCCTAACTAACTAAAAACTGCAATAAAATCGGAATTACAAAAATTGATCAAAGGTCTTCCAACTGGAATTCCTTCGCGACCTTTTGTCCGACCAGAACGGTTTATATATCGATAGAAAGCTCTAAAAGCGTACTTTAATAAAGGTGACGTCGATTTTCGACGTAAGTCTAATAGTAAAGGAACTCCGAACGCCGGAATGTGGAAATTTCGAACAACACTCACTTTTCTACCGAACGTACGGTCGGTCGGACAGCTTTAAGATAAAGTTCGTATTAAAGCTAATAGCTGCTCGAATAAAAAAGGTTATATCGGTCGAGGCTTATATAGCAATAGGAAAGCGACTTTAAAGCTGGGAACTTTTCAGTTGTAGTTCGGTACCCGAAAAATGCCGGATAAACCGATTTGTTTGGGAAGTTGGGCGCATCGTACGACTATCGACCAAGAGACGTAAAAGATAGCCTATAGGGTTTAGTAAAAAATGGGTTGGGCTTTTTTCGAGTTAGGCCCTGTTTTTTTTAACGGCGATTTCGGTAAAAAAAAGTCGATTTCGCCTATGTCAAAATGGCCAACTTCGACCTCGGCTAAAGGCCGGAATTTGGCCTTTGGCGAACATTTTGCTATATATCCGATAGGGAATTTAGTAAGCTTTCGATCGATATCGAATTCGATCGGGGTTAACTTAAGAGAAACGTCGGAAAAAGGCGATTTTCCAGAAAATGGCCGAAATTTCCAAAATCCAAATTTTGTCTTTGATTTTTGGTTACGGCCTAACGGTCGGACCTTTCGAAAAATCACCTTCTACGAAGATAGAGAATGATGAAAGGCAAACACAAATCCACTACAGAATCCACATTACAATCGATATTGTATTGTTTTGATAGTTGGTTCAAACTTAATGCAATTCGTACTAACTGCAACATGGACTAGATCGTACATTACGCTGTTTCGAAAAGTGGCATTATTTTTATTAAGACGTAGACTACTTCATTCAATCGTATGCTTCTCGCGACCTAATATAAACTATTCATAGTCAGCGAACGTATTAACTGCTCCGATTAAATATCTCCAGGTCCTTATTGATCGTCGATTAAATGTCACCGGTTAAAATATATTTTATACTCGCAAGAAAGTGACTAAATCAATTCTATTTATCAGCCGCTTACACGCGAGTTAACCATACGTAATTGTTTACAGAAGTCCGCTGCTATCGTTTGCAGATATTACAAACGCTAGAATCTGCAATTCAACTCACAAAACTGAAATTATACTATTTACATAAGGAGATTACCCAAATCAGTACCTAATTTTGCTTAATGGCGCATGTATTCCCCGGTTCAAAGAAGTTATTTTAGAATCTCGACCAACCCTCACCAGCCACATAAACCGAACTGTAGGTAGTGTACTTACTTTCTTCCATATTTTATCGGGGTCATATCTTAATACCGCCAACAAAAAGTTGGCTTATGTTACTATAATTTGACCAAGGTTAACATACGCATGTACACTTACGATTTCAATCTCCGACAGTACTTACAGAAGACTACGAGTAGTACGGTACAAAATCTGCGTCGCAGAATTATATTGAATGCTTCTGGGTACAACAAAACAAACAATTACACTTTCCAAATATTCACGAATTCGTTGATAAAATTTCGCTACACACGTAATATTTTATTTGTGCATGGAATGTATGATTTAGTTCATGTTGAAGTTTATACGAATTGCATTAAACTTGAACCAACTGCAAAATAATACAATATCAATCGCGAATAATATGGATTCAGTAAGATCGGGTATTTTAACTTCGCATTAACATATATATGCAAGACAGGTGCAGATATAAAATACGCTCGAATACACACTAGAAATGGGTAACGCAGCTGCGCCATTAAGTTGTAGCACCAAACTGCGTTAATGTGGTATCAACACACAGAATGAAAAACTTGTAACGCAATTTTGCGCTATATGACAATTTTGAGTCAACAAAGATAATCAAACAGATCTCTTAATACAGCTGCGTCTGTAAAGCTACTCGACTCTCTTGTATTCCCTATAATACTTTTGCGGTACAGCGCTTTTAGTGTCGCGCTGCTCTCTTGTTTGACATACCGCTATATTAACATATCTTAAGTATACTAAACGCATATGTACACACATACTTACTCGCGAATATTTGAATATACTAAACTTCTCTTTCCTCTTCAAACAATGTCCATGCGTAGCAAATGCATATATAATATATATAGCTACAGATACTCTAACAGCAAGCCCTTTTCGTTATGGTTAAAGTTACCATTTTCATTTTTATTCAAAACTGTCAAAACGCTCTAATTCGAAAAGTAGGAACAGGTAATTATTGTTCGGCGTGTTTTTCAGACGAGCATATTTACTTCCATATATCTGATGATGATTTCGAATAAGGAAGACCTTTTGAACAACTTTCCACGCAAGTATTTTTTTATAAATTTTCCAATCAAATATTTCCACGTCTTTAGTGAACATAATCCAGTGATACAAATATTTCATAAAGTTTAGATTGTGGAACGTAGTGATTTTTTATTACTTTAATTACAAAAATCAGTTAAAATCACTAAAAATTTATTTTCTTGAAATTCGCAAAGCTTTTCGGCAACTATTATCAAGCGATATTTAAATTTAGATAAAAATAAATATTTAAAAATAAAAACACAAAAATAAATTTAAATATAAGTTCACAAATTTATACATACAAAATGAAGAATAAATACATTTAAATTTATATTTTGTGTTTTTATGTTTAAATCTTTAATTTTATCTAAATTTAAATATCGCTTGATAATGGCGTAGTTGCCGAAAAGCTTTGTGAATTTCAGGAAAATAAAGATTTAGTGATTTTAACTGATTTTTATAATTAAAGATCGAAATATTCATGGCTTGGTTTGTAACAATACCGCCAGTTTATATAATATTCCAAGGATACACACCAAAACTTATTCATCGACTTTTCATTCGGTGTTTATAATACACGACTTACCTATCGAGGACACCCATTCCAGACACCTAAACATTAAGTTCAAATATATATATTGAAAACACAATATATTACTTTACCTAATTGGAATTAAAATCACTTATCTCTGTATCGGCAACTGACTTCAAATTGCCGTTTACCCAATTAGAGCTAAAATCGCATATGACATACGTCTGCACCTGTCCTCAAGTTGTATTACTACAGTTATATATATATACAATCTGATATCAAGTTTACATGTCTCCAGAGTATAAAATCGGGATAAAATGCGAATCTCTTAGATTTGTGGATAACGCTCGTCGTTGTACCAGATGTGAAAAATATAGGCAGCCGAAAAAATATTGTAAGACAGATTGGAATTATTCATTAAGGATTCTGGATGTTGTTCGAACTGTTTGTTTACCAAAGTTAGAGCATTGTCAGAAAACACAAATTTCTTCGTAAACTTAATAAGGATATATTATCCTAAGCTGTATGGCAGAGGTTGATGCTACGCACAGTAGGTAATGTCCTGTATACTTAAAAGCAGTAGAAAACATTAAATTAAATACAGATTACTGATGTTAGTTTAGCTTGTTTAAATGTTGATAATAATTTTGCGTGTCAACTACTTTTCCTGCGTGATTTTCATCGTAAAAAATATTACTTCCGTGTTATGTCTGAACCTATCATAATAATTATTTTTTTTTTGTTCATAATGAATATACTACTACTATCTACTGAAATGAAGGTCTGTAACCTTGTTAACACTGTCAATTTTTAAGTTAAAATTTTATCCTTATATAGCTTTCTTTTCTTTCTAAGGCGTTCGATAAATTGAATATTATTACTCTTCTCAATATACTTAAACATTTATTAACGAGGCGGCCGCTTAATATCATCCATAACTATTTTTTAAACAGATTAACTTGTATTAATTTATATGAATATAACCACACAATCAATAATGAAGCAGCGTTAAAGCAAGGATCTGTCTAGGGTCCAATCCTTTGGAATATTTATATTGCACAAATTCATATCTATTTCCAGGGCCTAACGTAAAGATTATTTCCTATATTGATGACACAGTTATGATAGTTGTGGGATCGTAATCCTAAATTGCTTCAAATCAAATGTATCCGGTATATTAACATATTTAATCAACATTCGGTTGATAAATCGTGTACGATTAACATCGATGAATCTAATTATATGATCTGTAGTTAGAAAATAAATCTAGTTAAAATTTCCCTAATGTGCAATAGTTCACAGCTAATGAAGCGTTACAAATATTTAGGAAGTTTAATTTTTATAAACACGTTGACTATATTAATTCTCAAATTGTCCATCTATCTATAATTTTTAATAAGCTGTATAACGTCAAAAACAATTGTAGTTATAGATAAGCGATAGTTTTATTTTAAAGTTTGATTGTGTCGCGCTATATATACTGTTCTATGGTTTTTTATAATGAATGCGATGTAAGCACTTTCTATATAAACTTAAAAAATTCCGTCACAATTATATTCTAATATTAATTAAAGGTTACAGGACAGTTCATTAAGATTCGACTTCCTTTATACTTATGATTAAAAAACATGTAATACTTCATGATATTATACATAACCCAAATAGTGACCATGCAACTTACTTATCCGTAATAAATAAATTTGAACTTAAAATAATGATAAAATTGTAAGTAAACGTTAAAAAATTGCATGTTGAGTAATCATTAGGGTAAAGTTTTAATAATATAGCTCTATTAAATAAAATTTTGTCAATAGGTGTTCAAATAAGAACCCTATTGACCGATCAATATAGCGGTATTAATTCGAATTTAAATATTTTATGAAGAAATATAATCTTAATTTTTACTGCTGTCGATTGTGCTTTTTCAAGTGATTTAAATGAACGATTAAACCAAACCTTAATTAATCGCCTTAGATATAAAGTTAACGAAAACTCATCGAATCGTAAAAAACCATGGCCTATTATTGCGGAACAATGTGTTAAGGAATATAATAATACTATTCATACATCTACTAATTATCTATTAAATAATATAGATGTAAACATCATTGCAAATAATTGTAAAGTTCAAGGAAACCTTGATAAAGACAGGATACAAGCCTTTGAAAACTAAAAACGAATACATGAAATAATAAAAAGAGATTCGATAAAAACTGAAAAATTCCAATTTTTAAAATAGGTGATTTGGTATACGTGTCTCATGAAAACAGTCTAAATCGAAATAAACTTGAAGAAATCAGAAGAACTGGTGCCTTCAAAATTCTGAAAGAAATCTCAAATTCAATTTACAAAGTTAACACAGGATTCCGAAAAACTGAATCAAATTATTTTCATGTATCCGAACTTTATTCAGCTTTCTTTGATACTTCCACCTAATTCCCCCCCCCAATCTATTGGAATGTAAAGTATATGATTAAATCATTCTAGATAACAGCGAGGTTTGTATGTTATCTGTTGTAATGTCAAAAGTTAGTTTTAGTTTCGTAATTTCTCCGTGAGTTTCCCCAATACTAGGGAATCTAAGAAGAATAAATGTTCTGATGGAATTCTACTACTGCTGTTAGTACTACTTTTTTTTAAACATATATTTGTTTAAATTTACAAGTAGTACATGCACATTTATATAGTAACACAAACACCTTATATATTTCTTAATTGTTCCGTCAGGCATTTGCTTGTTGACAGATTTACTTATATATCATTTACATTATCTTAATATAATTATGTAATTATTTTCATAATTTAGATATATTAAATTACACTCACACTTGTTCTCACCGACACATCTTTTCTCACATCCATTTCCGCATTTTCATTCGCACTTTTTATTTTTTATTTTCTTATTATGTACTTGTTTTAATTCCTTATATATATATTTTTTTTTTTTTGCACTAGTATTTGTAGCAGCACTTTGGTAATGATGCTATGCTCAATTCCCTCATGAATTTTGTTTTTACAATGCCCTTTTTCCAGTATTTCTTTATTTCGAGTTATTATTTATTACTTTCTTTACCAGCGTTTCAAGACAACTTTTTATTTTATGTTGTTTTTTTTTTATTCTTATATGTGTCTGTTTTAATATGTCATCCGGGATTTCATTTAACATTCTTGTCTTAATATATTTGTCTATTTGTGCGCCATATTTTATCTTTGGTATTGGTACTTTGTATTTTAATTGTTTCCTTCGTATTTTGTCTGTATGCTTTTCTCATATTTTGTCACATTTTTCGTTTATGATATAATTCCATATTTTCACTAACAAATATTCCTAAATATTTTAGGAATATTTAGGAATAACGTTAGATCGTTCGCTCACGTACAAAACACACCTAACTAACCTAAGCCAGAAAATTAGAACACGCGTAAATATCATAAGAAGATTAGCTGGTACGTCGTGGGGATCAACAGCTAAGACTTTGCGCATATCCGCTTTATTATTAGTTTATACAGCCGCGGAATTTTGCTCGCCGGTGTGGATGAACAGTTGTTATGTACGGAAAGTGGACGTTCAGCTTAATGAAGTAATGCGCATTATCTCAGCAACGATACGCAGCACACCAACTGCATGGCTTCCAGTTCTTACGAACATTCAACCGCCTCATATTCGAAGAACCGAAATTTAAAGAAAATGTAAATTTACTAATTACAAAATTTATAAGCTAGGAAATCCCCATGGACAACTTTGGATCAAGCACGATTTGCATTCGATTGGAAAGAACAATGGACCGAGGAATGGAATTCGGTGCGTAATTCGTTCATAAATGGATCCCTCGTCGAAAACCCTTCGAAGCAACCTCTAGGAATGGAACTTCGACGAAAGGAGTGGCGACTCTTGAACAGAATCCGAACTGGTCATGGTAGATGCGGTCACCTTCTGCAGAAGTGGGGTATTTCTGATTCGGCTAGTTGCTGTTGCGGACATCCCAAGCAAACAATAAAACACATGGTCGAAGAATGCGAAGTATACTCGGAAAATGGGATTACGGTTGAAGATGTACATTATCTGCGCGGCGGGAGTTTAGACTGGCTTTCCCGTTTAGAGCTCGATCTATAAATCAACATCATACGATACGATACGATACTAACAAATATAAATCATTTACATGTAATACGCTTAATTCTTTTTTAATTCACTCATTGATTTGTCTTCGCCTCGAATTATTAAACCTCGAACTATTAAACCTCGGACATTTTTTCTGCAATCTTTCAATTTTTTCAGTGTATGCTTTCTTACTTAACCCTTACGCTTGAATGCCATACCTCAATCTTGATTCTACTAAAGCATAATATATCATCTTCAGTGTATAATTTCCTTTCCTTAGTGTATATATTGCTGATATCACTGTTTTTATTTTATTTTCTATATATTTCATATGCGTGCTCCATCTTAAATGCCTGCCTATTATTCCTAAATATTTGTCCGAATATACAAATTTTATTTGTTCACATTTTTTTTTTTAGATGCTCATTTATTATCTTCGATCATATCGTGGACATATTCATTTGTATGAACTATAATCTCTGGATTACGTTGTTCAAATTCTGTCATTGGGTTTAACATCATACACTTAGTTTTTGACCAATTGATTCTCAAATTAATATCAAGTGACCATTTGCTAGTATATCATTTTGCATATTTATCTCTGCAGTTTTTATATCTCTATGAGAAGTCATTATTGCTAAATCATCAGCGAATACAAATTTTAATTTTAACAGCTTTTGTAGACCATTTTTATATATATATATATATAAAATCAAATTGGAGCTAAGTTACTTATATTCAAATCTTGTACTTCTCCTACAGCTCCCTGCACACCACCTACCATTTTTCTGTTCTGCAAATAACTTTCAAATCATTTTTTTTGATTTTTGATCTTACTCCTATCTTCTAATTTATTCGCTAACTTTTCATCATTTACTGTATCAAAAGCTCTTGTAAATCTATATAAGTTACAATTGTTTTATTTCCTAAAGTTTTCTTTAATTTTCTGTGTAAAATCTATAGTTCTAGATGTACTGCTACTACTACTAATAATAATAATAATAAATTTTAATGATGTTAATTGTAATAGTAACATTAACAGTACCGGAATATAGTCCTAGCAGCAATATCTCGAAATTTTCTTCGCCGGAGAGCTTTTAGGCGCAAACGTGTTTACAAATTGGTTTATATATATATATATATATATATACCGTGTTTTCAGTTGGTGAACATTAATAATAGCCGATAATATCGACTTAGTAAGGTAATATCGATAGTTAGTACGTGACACATCGAAAGAAGCTCTTCTTTTGGCTGAAGAAGGTTGTCGATTATTATATATATTTTTTTTGGGTGAGGGGGAATTTTCCAACTGAAATTGCCGCTTATTCGAGCGTGAAGGTCGATAATTCGACCTATTCAAATATCGTTTACACGTTTCTCTTCGCAAATTGTAAACGTGTGTGTGTGTGTGTATGTTTGTGTGTGTGTACTTGAACGTGTTTATTCATCAAATTTAGAAAGCTAAATTTCAATATAGGCACGCGGTTGTTAGTAATCGGTATTACATCGGTATTTCCGTAACTAAACTTTCTCTCACGTTTCTCGTAATTCTCATTTCTCCATTGTAAATGGCGACCGCGGAAAGTTCAGAAAAAGACGACACTGACAAAATTAGATTTCTGTAGAGCCTTCAAGTTAAGACGCTAAACTACGTTATATCTCGGCTTCGAATAAATATTTAAAAAAAAAAACTTCTGGTACTCGTTTCCCTTTTTTCCCCCCGATATACAAATTGTTAAAGTTGTTCCCTCTAAGAAACAGGTCGCATTTTCCCCTTTTATTCTTACCTACCCGATTATTTTCGATCACCGGATGTTATTATTATTATTATTATCATTATTATCATTACGACCCTTTTTTATTTTCTCCTTGCTTACAAATAGGATGTTCCCTTATTACGATTTTTTATTACACCTCCGTGTAATGTATCGTCTCCCTTTTCCATTTGGATAATCTACATTTTTATTCCCTCACATAGCAACATTTCTAGAGAAGTTATCATCTTTGATTAAAATATGTCCCACAGTATCACGTTAGATAAGCAGTAAAAAAAATGTATATATACATATATATTATTATTATTTTTTTATTTCAATATTTATATTATTATTATTATAAAATAACAATAATAATAATAATAATAAAACTTGAATAAATAACTTAACTAAATGAAAAAGATAAGAAAATAAAAATTATTTTGAAAATAAAAAAAAATCTGTAATATGATAATGAACTAATTTCGATTAAATATTTTTTTTATTTTTGTACAAATTTGTATTGAAGTTTATTTCTGTATTTATCGTTCATTAATGTATGAAATAAACATAATTTGATTAAACATAATTTGATTTTATTCGATTATTAGTCGTAGCTATTATTATTAATTTTTTTTTTATTTTTTATAACAGTGGTATATTTCAGGAAAAAGATATTGTTATATAAATGTACAAAGGAAAGTAGGGTACAGGTATTCAAACTTGTTACAGAAATTAATTTAAGGGGATGTTGATAAAGTATCTCGTTGGTTATTCGGTAATAAATTATTTGTAAATAATAATAAGACGAGGTTCACAATCTACACAAATCAGGACAAAATAGATTGGATTAATTTGGAAACGAATCTAGATGAAAAGACAATAATGAGGTTTACTGAAATTAAATATCTTGTGGTTTTATTAGGTAGTAAATTAAATTGGAGTGCTCATTCGGGGGGTTCATATGATCAAAAAATTGAAGAAAATTAATAAGTTGTTTTATTATTTTAAGCAATCGACGAACATTTGAAGCGTTTAAACATTGTATCAACCAGTTGTTACCTACGGCATAGTCCACTAGGATGGGCTATGCCATGCACCATGTAAAACCTATCGAATGCTTACAAAAGTTTATTTTGAAAAAACCATATTTGGTACTAAGTAAATTCTAAATATATTTATTAAAAATTGTGATATTTCACGTCAACGAGAAAGAAAAATTGTTTGTTTTGTTTGTTAGCATTAAAATTTCATGTACCATATAGTGGACATTTTGACTGAAAGGGTTAAGAAACTTTTTACAGGTATGCGTTTCATACAATATATAAATCTTTAAGATCTTTAATAGTTTAAATTTAATATAACGTTCAGTAAAGAGAAAACTAGGCCAGGAGGAATACCCAAAGCAAAAATTCCATTCTTCAAGAAACCTCATATCAGAATGCAGGCAAAGGTACATAGGAGCCCAAATATATAACAGTTTGCCTATGGAACTAAAAAATGATTTATCAAACTATAAACGTCGCCGGAGGGAAATATTAATATTATTCGTTCCAAGTGAATCCAGAAATAAGAAACATGAATAGTGAAAAACTACAACCAAAAGAGCATATAAATGTTACACCACATCAAATCGCGCATAAATTACTAATGAATGAGAAAATCGGAGGAAAAATAGGTAAGCTAAAACTTATAATGAAAATAACTGATAATATGAGGCAGTTTAATAAACCGCTTAGAATGGATGAACTAGAAATAAGACAATTTAAATGATATGGGGGGCTAGGAAAGCACTCGAAATTGATAGCATAATGAAAGAACAAATTAAACATATATGATCTAAAGGAAAAAAACGAACTCCTAGATATGTTTAATAACTGTATTAACATGGATCGAATAAAGAATGGTTAAAATCACATTTGTATTACTTAAACTGAGAAAAACCTTTATCAGAAACTTAAGGCTTGTTTCATCTTATAAAATATTTGAAAGAATAATATTAAGAATAAGCGAAATAATAGACTTAAGCCGGATTTGGAGCTGGAAGGTCACGCACAGGACGAATCTTAAGCCTGGTCCAGGAAATAGAAAATGGGTATGAAAACAAAATGATAATAGGAGCGACGTTCTTAGATTTAGTGCTGCATACGACGCGTTAAATTATAGAATATTAATTTTAAAAATATACGAGCTTACTGCCGACTAAAAATTAACCAAAATCATTGGAACACTGTTGATCAATCGGCGATTTTATGTAATGTTACAAAAAAATAAAAAAAAACGATAATGGATTACCACAAGGAAGCGTACTTGTACCGACATTATTTAACACATATACTAATGATTAGCCGATTGGCAGCTCAACGAAGCATTTTATATATGTTGATAATTTAGCTATTAGAACTTAAGGGAAAACTTTTCGCGAGCTGGAAAATAATTTGAACAAAAAAAATACTCTACTAGTAATTATCTCTAACCGAACCCTGATAAAACTCAAGTAACGGTGTTTCACCTGAAAAATAAGGATGCAATAAATAGCAAGGGATATACCTGGCACACTGTAACAACACAAAGTACACAAAGTACTTAGGTGTTAAGCTCGACCGAGTCCTAACATATAAAAAACAATGTGAGGATACAAAAAAGAAAATCGGTACAAGGAATGGTTTATCAGGAAATCGGTTGACTCCACTTTGGGGCTGATCAAAATATATTAATAACATCAGCTTTTAGCTGTGTGTTATTCCGCAGGTGAATATGCTAATGCAGTATGGGGGAATTTCGAGCATGTAAGATCGATAAAGTAGAAATATTAATACCACCACCGCGCATAAGGCGGGAAATGACGGATAGAAAAAACTATGCAAATACAAGATGTAACGCATCCGTTAAATGCGAAAGATAAGGCAATTAGTCGACTCAAATCTGGAAAAAAGCTTTCTTAAAACAGTAAATGCTTTAACACAAACGCCTAAAGATACTAGAGTGGAATTGTGGAAGGGAAGGTTGAACGAGAATAGGAACAACCAAATGAGCATTTACCTTCCGGTAATAAATTGGCGTGGCAACGTGGAAAACCTTAAACAGAATAAGAACGATGACAGTAAGAACGACAAAGAACATGTGAATGTGGCATGATACAAGATTCAGAGCATCTACTAACTCGCTCATTGTTGTCAATAGGTGGAAGATATGACCAGAATAAATTGAATCTCGGACGAGGAAGTTCAGATAGTTAAATATTGGGGGGAAAAAGGATATAAAATGACCGATACGGAGAAAGAAGTGAATTCAGAAACTTAGCATCGGTATTATTGAAAGATTATTGCGCATTTTTTATGTTCGTTAACAAACGTGTACTATGTAGTTAATTTATATTAAGAAAAAATAATAATAATTAAAAATTGAAACATGCCGTCTATATTGTTTTAATTTAAGCACGTTTACTAATATGTACGTGTATAAATGTACGCTTACAGTGTATCCATAAGTAATACTAAGTACATTGTAATGAAAGTGATCGAAATTGTAGTCTCCCATTATGAAATTAACGCGCTGATGTTTTTTCGGATTGTTCGATTTTTCTTGAAGTAAGTTTTGTTTGTTTATAGCAAAAACCTCCTTCCTACCACTAAGTTATGGACTAGTTAATAAAATCTTCATTTGGGTCATATATTTTCTTTAACAGTTTGTTACGATTTACTGCTGCACTAGGATTTACAAATATATAGCATCAGTAATCTATTATTTCCGGTATCCATCTTATATATGTCGAGTTAAATTTAGTAGTTGACTATCATTTGATTTTCCTTTACGAATTAGTAATCACATTATTCACTTATATATTTAATTATTTCTATTATTTATCACTTGGAATATTGTTCTGTATCGCGTAATTAAAGAAGGTGTATTTCGTTAGGTCAAGGTTATATTCATTTCGAGGATTATAAATTTTTGTTTCTTTCTTTGTTTATTATATCGTGCGTACACGGTCGAATATTAAACTGTTTTGTTTATTATATACATTTTGCAACCTAAAAGTATAATATTGAAATATTGAAATTATCAGCAGGATTTTTTTTTTTACCCTTACAAACTGTGCATAATTCAAACTCACAAGTTGATATTTTCAACAACATCAGCAATAATAATAAATAAATCATGGCTATTTCAATTTTTGCGATCGTCAAATGTATAAGAACAAAAGAAATATTTCTGAAATAAAAATCGAGACAAACTTCACATTGATAAAAAAAAAATCAGTTTTAAAGTATTTTATCGTCCGAAAAACATAATTTAGACATCATTAAAAATGTAAATAAAGTATTATTACAAATATTAAACAATCGGTATTAGTAATAGTGATATAATTAATAATTAATAATTAATAGTATTAATCGTAATTACGATTAATTTTCTCCATCGAGAAAATAAGTAATATACGCGACTAACCACGTCGAAAAACAATTTTTACGAAGCCGAAATGAAATTTACCAAAATTAAATTTTGACGTCATCGATGATTTAACAACGATGATTTTTTTCCGTATTGCAGATGATCAGAAGCGTTACAATTAAAATATTTTCGAAGTTTTTGTTTAAATTAATACGAAAAAAAAAAACATAATTATGATGTATCCAAAGGCATATAGTGGGTATATGTGATTAGTAAGTTACGAAGGAATTATTTATAAAACACAATTTTAATTGACAACATTGCACATATAGTTTGTAAGATATTCAAACTAGAAAGTAGTCAATCCAAAAGTATTGCACATGAAATGATTAATTTGCAGCTTAGTCGGACATTTTTATTTTAAAATATTAATTTAAATACATTCGTAAGCGGTCTGTGTTCACTCTAATCATCCGGATAAGTATTAAGCCGAATCTCGCCAGAAAACAGAATACCGTAAAAAAAAAAAATTAAAAAAAAACGGTTTATTTCGATATAAAAATCTATAAATTATGAATAATTAATACGTATAAGTATCCTTAAAGTTACCTATAAAGGAAATAAATGTAAAATAACAAGAGGAAAGTTTGAAAAAAATACCCAAGAATGTAAATATAACATAACAGAAGTAAATAAAAGACATTTTTCAACATTTTCCTAATAATTATTTTTCGTAATTTACGGAGTTTTAGTATCCAAAATTGAATTATTTTAACTGTTACAGTCACGTAAACAACATGTATTTTATTCTATTAGTATTTCACGTACAGTACTGTTTATATATATATATATATTATATATATTTATCATCATCATCATCATCATATTGTGCTCAATCCTAAGATTGGTTTGTCATTGATTTCCATCTTCGTCGATTCTGTACCATCCGTTTCAATTCTTCATACGATGACGTCGTCACATCTTCGAGTATCTGTGAAATGTAATCTGTTCGCGGTCTTCCAACCGCATTCTTTCCGGGATGCGTCCCTCTATTAGATTAGCCCTTCGTGTCGCAGTACATGGCCTATCATTTGGGTTCTTCTTTTTAATATTATTTTTAATAACGTCAGTTTTTCATCAATTCTTCTCAATACTTCCTCGTTAATTACCTCATCTGTCCATTTTTAATATATATATATATATATATATATATACACGCGCGCGCAAACATATATACATATATATATATATCGATCAACCAAGTGACCCTTATTACGAACTTTTATTGGGGGGGCTTTCACAATATACACACATAAAGGATGACGTTAAATATAACTATATCCGTATATTACAGTCGAAGGATGAACTTGTATAAAAAATATAAACGAGCGTATAGTAAAAAGTATTAACTGGAATAGGAGAATGTTTAGAGAAAGAGACTGTTTATATAAGGTGAGATTTTGAACCTTCTAAGAAAACGTGTTTTTTATGTAAACAGAAAGGGGAAGCAATAGGGTGCGTTTGAAATTATCAGAACGTAATTTACATATGGCAACGATAAAACTGCGAAACGGACTAACGTGAATTTTAACATAGGGTGACCCAGAGAAGACGGACAGTTATGTTTTTTGAATAGCGCAGTTGATAATACAGTTACAACGTAAACCGCGTGCTCCGCGTTTAGTGTACACACGAGAGATTCGTTTTTATACAGTTTCAGTTACCATGGCATCCTATAACGAGAAGAAGCGCGACGTGAAACATTATTTTTGGCGTAAATCTATGACGACGGTGTAAAGAGAGTTTCGAAAAGAATTCAAAGTTATGCGTTTTTTTTGTGAAGATACCTTAAAAGTCGCGTTTACGAAGCACGTCCACGAGATCTGGAAAACCTGAAAACTCGGATTTCGGAAGACATTTCAAAAATTCAGCGACCTATGTTCGAAAAAGTGCGTAAAAAGACTGAATGAATGTATCGTCACAATTGGCCATCATCCGAACTATATTGTGTTTTACAAATGATTGTAAGATAATCTCTCGTTTTCCTATTTTTAAATAAAATTTCATTCGAAAATTTGGGTCCAGTAGTTTTTGAGTTATTCGACAAATAACAAAACCGTCCGTCTTCTGTAGGTCATTCTATAGATTGGGAAGAAAATCATCAGAATCGTTGTACTACCACACTCAGTGACGCCAGTTCTGTAATATCTATTGAATATAGATTTGTCCTTGGGAGAAGAATTAAATAATCGGGTATGAATTACACGAAAAATACCTTTCTAGAAATTATCGTGCGCGATAACAATAGTCGAATATTTTATTTATTTAATTTCTTTAAAGGGAAAATTATCAAAATATATCTCGACTATCTATCCCTAGATAGACCATACCAACAAACAAATACTCGTTAACTCGATTTAATAATATTGCGGTAGGACGTTATTTAAAAACTTTTAATGTATCTCGCATAATTTACTTAACTTTTCCAAGTAAACTTTTCGCTATAACTACAACTTATAGTCTAAATAAATATACATAATCAAGTTGCCTCGTTACCGTTACAATAGTTAGTCTCTCACATTTAATACGGCATTAGGACGGTGTTTCTAATTTACACTTTATTTTCGAATCCTTGTTTATTCACAGTGGTGAGCTACGATAAAAAGTTCCGACCAAGTTAACGAACCGCGTAAAGTTAATATTTAGCATAATAAAAATTATTTAAAATGAGAAACAAAAAAAATTAAAAAAAAATTCAAATATATATAAATTAAATTTAAAAAATGAAATATAACATTAAAATTAAAAACTAAAAAAAAAAGAAGAAGAAAATGATTAAAAAATTTTAAAGCTTAACCGTTAAAAATATAAATTAACGAAAATAATAAAAAAATAATTCAAAATTATCGTCTTAAATAATTATACATAAACAAATTTTATATCGAAATTAATTAAATTTTTTAAATAATTATAAAACATTAAAATTTAATACTTCTATAAATAAATAAATAAATATATTAATTTAATTAACCCCGATACAAATGGTACAAAGAAAAAATCAAGATATCTATCAGCCGATAAATATTAAATAAACGGAAAGGGTCATTACACCTCCATTGAATTGATATAGTAAATTGACTTTAATTATATCTAAAAGATATTTGTTAAATTTATTAATCAGCCTATCTAACGGAACACCATAACTGCACTGGAGTGCATTGTTAATGAATATATCTACAAAATTAGAATTGATTTTAGAAACAAGCACCTCTGTATTTATCCTCAAGGACTGCTTAGCGAGTAATGAGTTATATTAATAGTGTTACAATTAATTTATCTATTTAAAAATTTAATATTTAAATCTTATATTTAGAATAATATTATTCTATAATTAGTTTGTGGTAACACTGACAATTGTCATCGCGTTGAAGTTAATTAATTGTTAACCTTAAAAGATAAGATAAGAAAAAGGTGTTGTAAATTGTGTCGCTGGTTTTTTGTTTTTATGTCGTGAATTTGTTTTAAATGTAATTAAATGTTTGTTAAATGGGTTTGTCGTAAATTAATATATTTTGGTCGTAAAACATATTCCACGAACATTTTTTGGTCCTCCGGGCCGGATTGTTAATTTTGTTATTGTTAAATATGGATAAACTTAAGCGTACTAAACGCATCGTTAAAATAAATTTACTTAAAGTTAAGGATAAAATTAGTGACATTTTAGATAATCCTGTTAACCCAGAAAACTTATTAAAAGCTGATGAACTTATGTCTAATTTTCGTAAATATAATATGAATTGTGAAGAATTATCAATGCAAATTTGTCAATTACTTGATGAAGAAAATAAAGAACACCGTCAATTGCAAGAACAACTACTGGATGACGATGCACAGATGCGAGATGTTTATGCCAGTTACTGCGCAAAAATTAAAGCATTGCAAAATTCGATTTCGTCCGAGAAATTATGCAGTTCATTACTAGAAACAACGTCGGTAAATATGAAACCTAAATTAAAGGATATTGATGTTCCCAAGTACAACGGTAAGGAAGAAAACTTTTATGATTTTAAAAATTTGTTCGAAAATTTAATACACAATAATAATGATTTATCAAATGTTCAAAAATTATATTACTTAAAACAATCTTTGATCGGTGATGCACACAATATAATAAAAGATTTTGAATTAAATGAAACAGCTTATTTAGAAGCTTGGTCGAGATTTTTAGAAAGGTATGAAAATCGTCGGTCGATTATACGCACTCATTTTCGTAATTTAATTAATTTACAATCAATAAAAAATGAATTTGGCGTTCAAAAACTTGTTGACCAAACTAATTCCATCCTGTCGGGTTTAAAAATATGCGGTGAAAATATTGAAAATACCTTTTCACGGTTTATTACATAGTTAGTACGAAATTAGATTATAACACACAAAAAGATTTGGAAAATTCGGTTTTAACTAATAAAACATTTCCGAAATATGAAGAATTAAGCCAATTTTTGCAATCTCGTTCACTCGTTATTGAAGAAAGGCATAAACACAATTCGTTTTCGGTAAATTTGAAAGATTCTAAAAAACACCAACTTGAAAAGAAATCGTTTATTACAATAAATGTAAAATGCTCGTTATGTTTAAAAAATCACTATTTAAATCAATGCACACAGTTTAAAGATAAATCGCCTCATGAAAGATTCGAATATGTAAAACGTAATCGTCTTTGTTTAGTATGTTTCGCTTCTAATCATATCGCGAAACAATGTACATCGAATTATCGTTGTAAATGTGGAAAAATCATCATTCGTTGTTGCATTTTCCACCTAAATTAGAAACCGCATCCAAACATTTAACAAATTCCGTAATAAGTAGTAATAATTCGTCGGTAATTGATCAGGCAACCGCAAATTCAAGCGAATTATCGTCGTTATCTTGCTTACGAAGTATTAAAAATAAGTTTATACTTTTACCGTCGGCTCTCGTTAAATTTGAATGTAATGGTACGGTCGGAAACGCTCGTATTTTATTAGATAGTTGTTCGCAAGCAACTTTAGTATCGGACACATTTGTTAAAAAATATGGTTTATCTATTTCGCCGTTTAAACCTAATTTTTCGGTTCGTGGAATCGGTAGTTCGGTAAATGTTAACGCGTCGGTAAATATTACAGTAAAATCGCGTGTTCAGACTTTTTCGTTAGAAATAGAAGCAGATATCGTTCCATCTTCAGCAATAGCATATACCGCGTTCATTGAAAATGAGATGAAATTAAGTAAAGATGTTATTAAAGGATTAAAATTAGCGGATCCAGCTCTTGCACAAAAAAATATCGCTATTGGAAATGTTGACATTTTACTGGGTGCCGAATATTATGAAAAATGTCTTTGTAATGAAACTAAAAGTATCGAAGGTCTAACTCTTAGACTAACCAAATTCGGATGGATCGTCTCTGGTTCCTTGTCGTACATCTAAAAAAATGACATTAATTTTTCTGGTTGTTATACCATACAAGACATTTACAATAATCTAAGTAAATTTTGGGAAATGGAATGCGTTAATGAGAATTCACAGGAGAACATTCCGATAAGAGATAAATGTGTTGAGCATTTTGAAAATAATTATTCAATAGCCCCAGATGGAAAATTCGTTGTAAAATTGTCGTTTAACACAGATCGAACTTTGGTCGCTAATAATCGTAGTAAAGCGTTATCGAGTTTATTTAGAATTGAACGAACACTTGGAATAGACGTGAAATCTCTTTATAATAATTTTTTGCGGGAATATTTATCAAGCGGACACATGTCACGAGTTAACCCAGTCAGTTCGCCTGTTTACTATATTCCTCACCGTGAAGTTATTCGGAAGGATAGTTTAACTACTCTGGTTCGTGTAGTTTTTAATGCATCGTCAAAAAGTAAGGATCAGAAATCATTGAATGATGTATTAATGGTCGGTCCAGTGCTACAGCGTGATTTATTTGATATATTGATTTCGTGGCGTTCGTATAATTACTGTTTTTGTGCAGATATAGAAAAAATGTATCGAATGATATGGGTTGCAGAAGATGACAGGGATATGCAGAGGATATTATGGAGAGAAAATACTTCCGATGCTGTCCAGGAGTATCGATTAAACACGATCACATATAGTACTGTTCCTGCTTCGTTCCTAGCCACGAAATGCCTAAATGTTATTGCTGAGGAAATAAAAGATAAACATCCTGTAGCTTCGAAAATAATAACGGACAATTTTTATATGGATGATTTATTATGTGGTGGTGAAACAGTAGACGAGATGATACGTTTACAAAATGTAATCCATAGTAAGCTATAAAACCATGGATTTCATTTAAGGAAATATGCATCGAATTCGATAGATTTTTTGAAGAAGTTAAATTCAAATTTGTTGTTAAATACTGATGCTCGTGATTTTGAACAAAAAATTCAGGTTTTAGGTATATCGTGGTTGCCCGATCAGGATAATTTTAAAATCAAATTAAATGTAAATTCTTGTCCAATTAGTTCAAAGCTTACAAAGAGGATAATGCTGTCCTGTATATCGCGCACATTCGATCCTCTAGGATTAATATCTCCGATAACAGTTAATGGCAAATTATTTCTACAAGAATTGTGGGAAGAAGGTGTATCCTGGGATGATTCAATTTCAGAAAAATTATCAGAGCTTTTTACAGATTACATCGTCGATTTAAGTAAATTGGAATCTTTCGTCGTTCCTCGACTTCTTTCAATGATGCCATCGTCGGAGATGGTAGGATTTTGCGATGCTAGTAGTAAAGCAAAAAACTTAAAATATTGCTGACATTGGTACTCGAGGATTGAAATGTAATGACTTTCTGTTGTATAAGGCATGGGTACATGGTCCCAAATTTTTGATGATGTCAAATGCATTTTCGTTACATCGAATTCTGAATCTTGATGTTCATAGCGCTTTGGAGAGGCGGAGGATAAAGATTACGTGCAATACTGCTGTGACATATAATTTCATTGATAAATTTTCGTCGTACTCTCGGTTGGTTTGAGTCATTGCATATATGTTACGGTTCGGCAATCCTTCGAAAACTTCAATAAAATTTGAATCGTTGGTCATAGACAATGACGAATTTAAGCGCGCATTAACGGTTCTTATTCGTCTAGAACAACAATCGTCGTTTCCAGAAGATGTTGATCAGTTAAAAATTGAATTGCCGTTGAAAAAGAAAAGTAGATTACTATCATTGTCACCGTTTCTGGATGGTGATGGCATTCTTTGTGTTGGCGGTCGGATTCATAATTCGTCATTTTCAATGGAGAAGAAACATCCAATTATTTTGCATGCTTGATCACATCCTTGTCGGGTCTATATAAGACATTTACATGAAAAATACTTTCACGCCTGTCGTTTATTTTTGTCGTCACACATTCAAGCAAAACATTGGATTGTCGGTGGTCTGACAAATGTGATCAAACTTATTATTAAAAATTGCATTCATTGTATCACATTAAGAGCCCAAATGAGTCAACAAATAATGGGTCAGTTACCTGCCGCGAGAATCAGAATCGATCGTCCATTTGCCAACACAGGTGTAGATTTTGCTGGACCATTTGTATGTAAATGTGTTGGACATCGAACTACTCGTCAGCACAAAATATATATCGCAATTTTTGTGTGTTTCGTTGTAAAGGCCGTTCATATTGAAATCATTTCAGATTTGAGTACAAATAAATTCTTGGAAGCATTACAGCAGTTTATTTCGCAAAGAGGAAAACCATCAAAGATTTATTCGGACAATGGTACCAATTTTGTTGGAGCTCGCAATTTTTTTAAATTGAATGAAGATGAAATAAAAAAGTTTGCCTCTTCCGAAGAGTTTTGTTGGGAATTTATTCCGCCGTCAGCTCCGCATTTTGATGGTATTTGGGAGGCAGCGGTAAAGTCTGCTAAGAAATATATGATTCATGTTACAAAAGGAAATGCTCTAACGTTTGAAGAGTATAACACTTTGTTCGCTCGGATCGAGGCTGTCATGAATTCGCGTCCACTTTGTTATGTTCAAGTGAATCAACATGATGAGGAAGTTATAACACCAGCTCATTTCCTGATTGGCGACTCGTTGATTTTTGCGCCTTCGTTTGATTCTTTGGATGTATCCTTACCAAAGCGGTTGCAGATGTTGCAAACACGACTCTCATCGTTTTGGAATTTGTGGAGCAAGGATTATTTGAATCAATTACGACAAAAAGGAAAATGGAAGGTTACTGTCGAAAATTTACATGTTGGCCAAATTGTCTTAGTAAAAATACCGAATTGCAAAGTGTATCAATGGCCGTTGGCAATAGTTGTTGCTGCACGACCAGGCAAGGATGGCATTGTTTGTGTCGTAGATGTAAAATTAAAAGGGTTCATTCATAGAAGACCGATTTCATCGCTAATAATTCTACCTACATCTGAACAATAGTTCAGCTGGGGGAGTATGTTACAATTAATTTATCTATTTAAAAATTTAATATTTAAATCTTATATTTAGAATAATATTATTCTATAATTAGTTTGTGGTAACACTGACAATTGTCATCGCGTTGAAGTTAATTCATTGTTAACCTTAAAAGATAAGATAAGAAAAAGTTGTTGTAAATTGTGTCGCTGGTTTTTTTGTTTTTATGTCGGGAATTTGTTTTAAATGTAATTAAATGTTTGTTAAATGGGTTTGTCGTAAATTAATATATTTTGATCGTAAAACATATTCCACGAACAAATAGCAATAGAAAAATGGAAGGAAATGCAAGAGCAAAATCCAATAGTACATCACTCAATATCCGAAGATATTAATAATTAGTCGATTATACTGCTACCATTATAATTAATAAAAGTGGTAATCTATTATTCATAATGACAAGATTGTTACTAACAACAATAACAAGTAACCGAAAGGAGTACCTTGAATCTGCCACAGAAGACTCCATAAAAGACAACCTAATACTAAAATCACCTATAATTTCAATACTAAAATTAGGAAAACTTTTTAATGCAAAATCGATTGCACTCAATGCTCTACCCTTATCCTTATTAGAGAAAATAAAGTAGCTAAAATAAGAATACTAATACGAAAAAAAAAGTAACAAATTTTTCGGATGAACGTCATTCTTTTTAATGAAACATAGTTAACTGCTTACGCCTCGTTCATCACATCTGGAATAATTAAATTTAAAAAGTTATAATAAATCGAATAAATGCACAGAAACAAACGCTTTCTCCAAATATACCAGTTTATTTAAATAATAAATCGATTTCAGTATCATACACGGTAAAATACTTGGGATTACACACCTTGATCAACGGCTTACATGGAACGATCGATAGCCAAACGAAAACAACTTAATTTCTACTTGGAAAACACTCGAAGCTATCGACTGAAAATAAATTACTCATATATATAAAATAATCCTCAATATGAACATTCGGCGTAAAAATTTGAAGAACCAAAAATTCCAATATTAACATTACTCAGCGATTTCAGGACAAATTGCTACACGCCTTCTTATCGTCACCATGGTATATTTGGAACGATTAGAATCTTAAAATATCCACTGTTAAGGAAGTGATTAAACAATACGACAGTTACATCCAGCGAATAACGAGTTATGTGAACCCACTGGCAGTTGGTCTTATGGATCATGGCACACGATTCAAACGTCTTAGAAGATACAGTCAGCCCGAATTTAAGAACTGAATTTAGCTTGTTACATTGTACACAAATTAATATATATAATAGTTGGTAATGTCCGTTGGGACCACATTAATACCAACTTGCATTATCAACTGCTACTTATTATCCTTTTCGGAGTGAAACTACTATTGGCGCGGTATATAGGGAGTTAACCCGCAAAACGAGCGAGTGGAAATAACAGATATATATATATATACATCACTTATATACACACACACACACACATATATATATATACCAACACCCGCATATCAAACCACATTTTGTTGCGTTAGATATGTTAGAAGTAACAGACGTGTATATATATATATATACACATATGCATACGTATATATACATATGTATACGTATATATATATATATATATATATGTATATATGTATACGTATATATATATATATGTATACGTATATATGTATACGTATATATATATATATATATATATATATATATATATATATATATATATATATATATATCCCGTTCGCATGTACCGCGCTACCAACGTCTTCGAACCACGTTTGTAGTGTTGTTCGCGTCGATTTATACCTAGGTCGGCTTATTCTTATATATATAATATATATATATGTGTGTGTGTGTGTTTATATATATATACTTACGCGTAAAAATTTAATTTAGTTAAAATGTCTTTAAGTTTCACTTCTTCTCTGCTCTCCGAGGCACAGATGTTTTTTTCTTGGATCGTATGCAAAAAAAATAAACGTATAAATAGTAGTGATAAAAAAATTAAGGATTATTTCATTATTGAACGACGCCTTAATTTAGATTTAAAACTTTATCGGACGGAATTTCCAAGATATTATCTTAGTATCCTTTTAACGATTTATCACGCTCGAATAATGTTCATACATCTCTCTTCAGACTGATCGACATTTATCGCCAGTAAAATGGGAAATTAAAATCGATACTGAAAAAAACGCAGAATCACCCAACGTGTCGAAATTAACGCTACAATGAAAACATCATGTAACCTACTACGAATTTGCTTTGGATAGATCCTTTTATATAATCGGATAAAGTATAATTTTTTTTTTCCTCGGTTATACAACATTTTTCTCATATTTAATAAACGTCGAAAAATTAATACTATAAACAAATTAATTTAATAATATATAAAGCGTATATATTATTAATCTTATTTTATTCCTGTCCTATTTGAACTCGATTACAAATTGTTCCGAATAAACGCTCGCGTATTGTACTAAACTTACAGCGCTATTCTTTATGTATACTTCTAAATCGTAGTTACATCCCCGGACTCCTGGCGGGAAAAACCGATAATTTCTGCAACAACAGATGCTTAACTAGTCCTCACCCTACTGTAATAGCAATTATATACGGGATTGATTATGCACAACTTACGAAAGATATAAACACGAAGTAATTAAACATATTTTCACTTCACTAGTTAGAAATTGCATACATTTTTGATTTATTATTTTTTATCATATAAATTATTATTTTTTTAATATTTTAAGTATTACAAAATTATGATTTAACGCTATTTCTTTTTTCCTCTCTAATAAGTACCTTACAAAAATAGTATTAGGTAGAATAAAACACAAAATAGAGAATGAATTGAACCAAGAGCAATATATATAGTTTTAGATCAGGAAGAGGAACAGGAGAAGCTATGTTTGACTACTGTTAGTGATCGGAAAAAAAAAAATATATATATATAAGTAAACTAGCCAGTGTACGTTGGAATGATAGATTTAGAGAAAGCATTTGATAAATGCGATTAAATATTGTCCTCAAAGATTAAAGATAATAATAAAATAACTACACAAAACGAGGAAATTAATAATCTCACCGGTAGAAATTCGGAAACAGTAGTAAAAGTCAGAAATGGTTAAGAAGGCGTTCAAAGAGTGAAGAGAAATTAGTAACAACGGAATTAAGAGAATATAAAATCGTCGAGATTTGCCGACGACATCGCCGTAATGGGGGGTGGAAAGTGAAAAAACCCTGTCAGATGCATTGTTAAAACTAGACACTACAATGAAACGCGACAATAAGAAAAAACTGCAGTAAAATTACCTACCTGTAGATTACCTGTAGATTTACGTGCCGTGTACTGCACCTAGGCCAGAGGCACGGGAAAAGAGAGAACGTAAGGTTAGTGAGAATCAGTAGAAAGTTGGAAGAATAAATTGGAAGTACGGATTGTTAAATTAGATTATATAAATTGGAGGATTTAAGAAAATTTAATAAACAGGAAAGAATGTTTAGGAGCCTGAGCGGTTTGTCGAGGATAGAATGTTGGGAATTGAATTGCACACATTCAAGGAGAATATGTTCGACGGTAATGAGGACATTACAGGTTGAACAAAAACAGGAGGAGGAAGATTTTGTAGGATATAGCTGTGTGAGATATTAGTATGACCTAGGCGCAGACGAGCAAGTACAACATCATCTCTTCTGTTTGCCGAGTGAGATGGAATCCGGAGGCATGTCTCGAACTGATCGCAGTTTGTTGGTGAGTGGAAGTGCAGACCACTGGAGGTTCAATGATTTACGCACTGAAGATTTTATGAAAGTCTGGAGATCTTTCATTGGTGTAGGCAGGAGCGGGAATGGTTGAAGCAATGAGCCTTCTCTTGCTGCACTATCCGCTTGATCATTTCCTTGTATATCAACATGCGATGGAATCCATGTGAGAACTACATGTTTACTAGAAGTTATGATCAAATGACCAATTTCTTTAGCCAGGGCGTGTAATTTAGGATCATGAAGATCACTAAGGCATTGTAATGATACAAGAGAGTCCGTGCATATTGAAAGATAAAGAAATAAAAATAAAATTGAATAATGAAAGACTAAAACATGTAAAAGCGCATTATTATAACATACGATGGAAAATCGGATTAGGAAAAATAAAACGGACGATGACCGCTTTTATTAACAAAAAATCGCTGTTAACGTCAAAAAATATAAGCACAGAGTTAAAGAAAAGATCTCGAAATACGATGTTACAGTAAAATACAAAAAATCCAGCGGATAGACAGAATAAAAAATACATCGATGAAAAAAAAGATGTTTAATGAATGTAATAAGAAATAGGAGGCCTGGCTGAATAGCTCTTATATTTACCGGATACCCGACAACAATTATTTATAAATGACAAGATAACAAGAGGATGCTACGATGAAAATTCATCACCTAAATAAATAGAGATACAGATGTAGCAAGTATTGAAAGATGTCGCGAAGCAGAGCGTTAAAAACGCTTCATTAGACATTCCAATTCTTCGCCGAAGATCGCTTTGCTACAGTTTTCTGTATATATAAAGCATGATAAATATGACGGTGGTGCTAAACAAAAGCAACCGACTGATTAACAATACGCGTCATATAACCTACTAAATAAAGTTTATTGCCCGACTAAATGCAAAATTAAAGCTCGGACGTACTATACTTACATAAATTTAAACTAATAAACGTTTAAATAACCAAAACGATCCGGAATTAATTGGGAAAAATTTAAAGACTTCACAACATAATACCGCGGAATTCAGAAAAAATTAAATTTATACCGCGGGTAATATCGGATTTAAATACAATTAATTACCGATTATTATGGTATAATTATTTGTTATTAAAAAACAATTAATTAATTAGCTCGACAAATTAAGTATCCCGAAGGATTAGGTTGTTATTTTTTTTGGTGGGTGGCTATTTTTTTCGTCATTAAAACTTTCAATAGCAGTGTTCCATATACGGGACAGAAAACTTTTGATACTGACAAATTTTTTTTTTATAATAAAAGATATTTTAGAACGATCTAATATTAAAAAATTTTCTAGATCCTATATAAAACGGAAATACGTATATGGCATTAAGTGTATTTTATTTGAAGCCTTTACGCGAGCCAAAATTTATAATTTCCTGCGCTAAAGAATGATAATGTTTGAACGAATCCGCAGAAATTTTTTATTACGACAGAAAATAATTTCGATTTAACCTTATTTTATGCCTGTGATTTCGATTAATTTCGATTTAATAAAAAATTGTCACGAACGCGAAATTAGTATATCCGGTTATAATATTCTGGCGACAATGCGTGACATCAAAAATTTATTCTTTTACTGACCATAGTAGCGAGAGGTAAATTAAAATTACAGTTCGCAGAAAATATGTGGAGAACGTAGGCTAATAATACATACCGATACGGATATGGCGAAGAGACTGAAATCACGAAGACCAATACTGACATGAAACTTGTCAGAAAAATTTGATGAAGCTAAAGCTTGGAGAGAAACGGGGTGTACCCCGGAAGGTGGATAAAATAAACTTGATACAAGATCCAAACGATAGACCACTTGACTTTGATCTGAATAGAAAAGCATGGATTACCCTAAATAGGTGTTTAGAATGAGTCACGGTCGTAGCGGTGAATATATGACAGAATGCAAAAATAATGGACGACTCATGACCCACATTTTAATCAAATGCCCTTATGGGCTTTGAAGCATGGATGGAATTAGAACTTGGTTAAAACTGGACCAAAATTGTGTTAATTATTTATTTATTTATCTATCATTTATTTATACTGACCATATATGGCATACGAATAATAATAATAATTTATTAATAACAATAAAAGTAAATACGAATTCTCGGAAAACTCGTTATAAAACTAGATGATAGAAGAAATCGAACGTAAATACCAAAAAAAAAAATACTCTTATCGCGTAGTTTATTATATCGAAATAATGATAAAGTTGAAAAAGACGTGTAAACTAAATAATATTTTTAGAGTACACCTAACAATTTAGGAAAAATAAATAAAAACAAAAAACTGTATAAACCCGAAAAAGTTATTTCCACGTTAACTGTCCGACGCAGGAAAATTAGGAAATTATAAATAGAACAAAACGAAACTTTCTCATAACATTTCACGTGTTAAGTTTATCCGCGTCAAAAACTAGGGGATAAACTCGTGGAAGCAATGTTTTGCATCGTTCGAAACATCAGCCGGGAATAATTTCTCACTTAAAAGAATAATGCGAGTGGTCTCCGATTAAATGGAAGTAATAATAAAAAATTAGCGTAAGATTAAATGGCGAAATATAAAAATTAAATTTCGCGTTATCGTCCACCGTCCGATGTGTAGCTGCTTTGATTACTTCGTTGCCATCCGATTATGCGCAGTTCTGGTCGCCAGTTTTAAACAATTTAGTCCGATGATTTTGCACCGATAATTAAAAAAAAATTAAAAACAAGATAAAACTCACGTTTAATAAAATAATTGATTGCCGATAAATTATATTTACATTCACGACGTGTTATTAAAGAACGCACACTTATTAATGGAAGCAAAAAAAAAAGAGGAATTGCTGCCTTGTCACTAGATAATTATTTATTTGTCTATTAACCATCTCCGCATTAGTCAACTTTGAACAGTAATAATCATCTCCACATTAGCCAACTTTGAATAGTAATTCTTTCAACGAGTTTTGACCGTTTTACATATTATCGACACTAACAGCATGCGAAATTGCGGTGTACAGCTGAAAAGTGTGCGAATAATATCGGAACAAATACTAAATGTTTTAACAAATGTTTAAATTTCTTTAAAAAGAAACTGCAGATGTCTTGTTTGCCGCGAAAACACATCGATAACCTCATTTAAGAACTTTTTATCTATTCCTTTCTTTGTATACTCGTTGAACTGAGATCGTTCAATCCGTCCTCAATTGTAGTCGACCTAACCCAGATTTTTGTCCTACGAAGTGTTGAAAAAGAACGTTCGATAGTTCAAGTTGTAACGGAAAACGTTACTACGATTTGCGTTACTCTCTTACTCGAGGTATAAAATAATTCATACCTCAGTAATTTCGATTCTTTAATACCCGGTAGTAGTGGAACAGTAATTTTCCAAAGTTTGTACCAGCACATATTTTTAATATTATAGTTCTCATTTCTTATTTTCGTATACATTAAGAATTGATCTTTTGATGTAAAATTTTTCGGATGGATTTTAAACATTAAAGTAACTATCGTATTATATATAGCGGAAATAAAAATCGATTAATGAATCCAAATATAAAATTTAAATATTACGTCGAAAAATACCATTCCGTTGTTAAACCTGAGCAGTTAGAACGATTTTATTGGCGTGGAACAATATGCGGAATTTTTAAATGAACGCTTAATGAATTACATATTTCTGTTACACTTCTTCATAAACATTTTTAAATTTAGATGACCACAGATTTATTCCGTCAGAAATCTGCCTGGTCGAAAAGTGGAGATGAAATTTGCACTGTACAACACAGGGTCGCAAACTCATCGCCCTAACAAGTCGCAATTACGCTTCTTGTTGGGGGATAGTGGCAGTAAGTAAAAGTTTCAGCGAATGACAATTGTCATTGATTACAGCTTGGTTTCGGACTCGAGACAATGGTAGGCGATTAGTTAGGACAGTTGTTACACAACTCCTTAATTGCGCCACCAGTTTACTTGCTGGAAAGCTGTTAATTTCGAAAGAAATAGTTGGCATTGGACACATATTTTCAAGTTAAGATACGCCGGCTCGGGGAAGGTGGAGGGCCTTTCAAATAGTGAATAATTCGCTGTGCATTCTCACGATGGGATCTAAATTGCACATTCGTATTTAAACCAAATTCCTTACAGTTCGTTACAATCGAATGGGTTATGTTCTCTGCACTCAGATTACTAATTGAACTAAACCTAAAAATTCATCTCCCAGTGTTTACGATTTGGAACGCAAAATTCTAGCTCCTTAGGAAAGCCACTTAGTACCTGAAATATCAGCTGTTTCATCAGCTATGACCGACCAATATACTGATTCCGTGATTTTCGTAATAATTTTCTTTTGTACTTGTTAAAATATTTCGAATTTTTGGGTAATGTATTTTAGCATTTTCTGCAGAATTGTTTACATGGTCCACTAATAATGTAGCCCCAGTATCAGCTCGGAAATGAATGAAATCTCATGAGTACCAAACAAAACAATCGCAGAAAGAATGGACGGTAATTTTCTTTGGTTATCAAATTAGTTAAAATTTCAACCTTTAATTCGTCTGTCCATGATTTTTCACTTAAATACTCTCCTATATCAAATTTTGAAAAATCGTGTGGAGCAAATATTGTATTACTAGTGCATTCAATGTTGATGTCGCATCTAAAGCTGGCTAAGAAGTTTCTGAAAATTCGAAAAATGAAGGAGATGAAAATGATGGGACATTTTCATTTCGTTTAAGTTTTTTGAAATCAAAATCGTATTTTCGAAGATTCACTTTTAAAAAATTATTGGAATGCGGCAGTATATTCGTTTATTAATAAAAAAATTATTTCTCGGTTTTCCTCGGGGGGGGGGGACAATTGTCTCCCTTTCTCATACTCACCACACCCATGTCACCACTCCTTATTCGTTAAAATATATAAAATACAATACTATAACTAAAGGAGTCGAAACATATAGTTATCGCAAATCTTACAAATAACAATAATAAGTCAAAAATATCACATTATATATTTAGACGTTTAAATTAAATGTTAGTAAAATCACGGTTATAGTAGATTGACCAGATCATCATAATAATGACAACAAAAACAACTTATCATTTTTCGTAAACTTCGCATTCATATCGCTGGTCCACTTCACGTCGTACTCATTTAATTATAATACATTTGTATTATTTAGTATAACGCCTAAAATCTACTAACGGGAATTGATGCGAGTGTTTTATTTTTTAATTTATTATTATTTTTATTTAATTATTTGTAGAAGTACTGGGTTAGTGGATTTTGAAAAATATTTAAGATTATTTTAATAATTTTGTTTCCATTTTAAGCGGGTCCTAATTACATTTTTGTCCCTGGCCCCCTACTCACGATACGCGATATCGAACCATAGCGAGAATCGTAACAACGGAATGATTTCTTTGTCGAATAATCCGCAAGCAGAAATCGGGAGCGAATTATTTCTTTTTATCATAATCAGGCCAACGTAAAACGCTAGAAATAATCTTTGTTGGGAATCACATCGCTCGCGATTGAATTTAAATAAGAGATTTAATTCTATACAAAGCAACTTATAAATAGCTTTTTCATAGTGTTTCCTATACTACGGTATATGAAATTTTACTGTTAACAAAATTGCATCTATTTCCTTAATCGCTGGCATTTAGTCGACACGAAATATCTTAATTCTAAAAATATCTATTTTTTTTTTATTTTTTTATCTATTATAAACACATTAAAAATTATCTAAAATCACTTAAAAAGTAGTACCACTACAAAATGGGTTAACTGTATTCTATCTCGAAAGTCTATACCGCGTACAATAAATTGATAATGTACTATTGAAGGGGTTAACTATCAATGTTAGAACTAGAAATTATCAGCATCTTACTTCCTTACTTACTTTCCGTGTCCGGAAAACTCACGCATCTACCCAGTATGTAGCCGCGTAAATCACTTTGTTATTTGCCGAGCACAAATCGGCTATATCACAAGGTTTGTTCATTAGTGGACAGCATAGCATAATCTATCATCTTCAGTCACCCCATTGTCATACCGGTTCTCAATCGGTTAATCTTATACGATAAATCATGATCCGGTGCCAACTTCTTTTGAAGATTCTGCGAGTTAGTTCCAACTGCGGTCTTCCATAATCGCTCTCTCATAGATCCTGGCTGTTCCATCGGTACAGAGATTGTATTCAGGAAACTCCTCATAAAGCGGATGCATGTCGTCCAGCATTTGGAAGGTTCGTTCCTTATTTGCTGCTACCTCTCTTCTTGATTCAGGAGGTCCTACTGCCACGAATGGGTATATCTTTTCTATTGTTGTCGGCCTTAAAATAGTCTGCAATTATCCTTACCGTGTATATCAGCGCGATGTCCACTTCTTTCGTATGACATGAATTTTTTCATGCCGGCGCTGCATACTCAAACACACAAGGCAATTGTTGATACCCTCAACGTGTGTGGCTGGTTCTGCAGGGTTTTGCCCGGTTTCAATAACGCGATTACATTGGCCTTCCTCCATATTTTCTTCTTACACACACACACATTTAACATAGTCACTAGCCACGATTTTACACGAGGACCGAAATTTTTAATTTCCTCGCCTTGCAAATGATCAAATCCAGCAGTTTTATTCGATTTTACCTTTCGTATGACATCGTTTAGTTCATCGAGAATAGTTCATCCAGGAAATTGTTTCCAGCTTCTTTCGTAGCTACTGGTTCCCGATCCCATTTTTTAACACGTATAGTCTTCGGTTTACCATTTAATAAACGTTGGGTAGTCATCTGATTCGCTGTAACTGCATTAGGTTGTTCCGTTTCTTTTGGATCGTTGCTAAGGTTTTTTAACATTCTTCACGCCCTTAGACTGTTTTGTTTCATATGCAAGTTCCCGAGCATTTTACACTACTTTTCTTTTCCGGTCTCAGCTATTACGTCCAATAACTTCTGGTCTGCAGCGATTGTGTCTTCGGCAAATGGATCCGTTGTTGTCAGCAGGTTTTTCGAATCCAATGATAGTCCGCTGATATATTCTGTTTTACATCCTCTTGGAATAAGCATCGATTAAGTAAGCCTTATCTTTTGTACCTGCGTTAATCTTAGCGCTGTTTGATGCAATAATTTTATCTACAAACGACTTTTTCCTTTTTTTTGGGGGCTAATTTTGTTGCAATATTTTGATTTATCATTTTATTTTCGTATGTATAAAATAAAAGTTTACCTGAACACAATATAATAACAAAAAGATTTTGCGATTGATGTAATTGAATGTATATGATTGTTCATTGAACGGTTAGTTAAAGTTAACTACAGTAAAAATATTTTCTACAATTAAATAACGTGATGAATTCAAAAGTATCTAAATAATATTATTTAAATCTTAGCAACCTTCCGAACCCTTGGGAATAAATTATCCGTGACGAAAAATTATGAAATTTTTATTATCATTACAATTATTAAATTATAACATTTGCGGGTACAGTTGTATTTTCTTTTTTTTGTTAAACAGCCACGTTCGTTAACTGATAAATTATTAAATTTTTACATCTAAAAATATAGCGCTTTCTGTAATAAAATGTTCCAGTAGTGTATCTATACATATAAATATATAACTAATTTTTCACCCCGCGAGTAACGTTATAAAGTGTTGCCCAACGTACTTTATGGCATATATTCTATTTCCTTTATAACACGAAGGTATTTGGTAACATATATGAAATGACCACTTTTCTCCACTCTCCTCGACATGCTGCCTTCCTCGTAGCTGCAACTAGTGTGATTTTTACTTCAGTTTCTATATCTTCCTAATATTCCTTGTAGGATAGTACGTAAGGGTGAACCTGTTTTCTCGTTATACACCCAACAAATTTTACTACACCTCTGTTAACTCTTGTTAATAACCGAACTTTGACGTTCAGATCACGTAACATCGACACATCTTTGTTCGGTATGCTGACCAAGGCGTCCTCCTATAAACCCGCATTTTAAACGTGCCAATTCGTCTGGCATCTGTGTGTTTTGTGAACCGTACATCGCTATTAGGAAAATTAACCAATTGAAAAAATTTTATCTTATTTCAAATTTTGGTTAATTTCGTTGTCGTATATCGGGCCAGTGTCAATCGTTTTTTTTTATATCATCTTCGCATCCTCTGTCAACCTAAATAATTACATTTGTTTACCACTTTTTATACGTAAGAACCACTTGATTATTTTTTTACAGAGAACATAATGGTCGCGACATGACCGAAATATAGATATGATAAAAATAAAAATAAAAAAATCAGAATATATTCTCGAAAAACTTTCGCGATAAAATTTATTAAATCTTATAGAACTATCGGTTAGAAATAGTGAGCATTATCGTGGAAAATATTAAGATATTTAATGCAGAACAGATAATTATTAGCGATAAGTATTTATTCGTTTACGTATATTTTCGCAGATACTGAAATCGAGACATCAAATCAATATGATGATAAAACCAACTCTGCTTTCCCAAAAGCTCAATCATCATCACGGAGTTGGTAATTCGTGGATATTGCGACATTCTTATACGTGGATAGACAGACTGGGACGTTCGGTATCGCCGCCTCCGGATTATATGAAAGGAAATCCGCCTAATCAATGGCCGTCTTCGAAACTTTCCAAAGAAAAAGTCAAAAAAGTAAGTAACTTTATTAAACGGACCGTAATATACCGAAATTATTTGATATTTGTTCCAAATATAACGTGAAACAGATGGCAAGGTACTGACGTTGTAGACTTTATAGGGTTTTTTGGGTTTTTTTTTTTTTCATTTACGTAACAACTCGCGAGAGGAACGTGTGTCCCATTTAAAATCGGTCAGTTTCGAATCTAAAAATATCTATATTTCAAATTAAGTACGAATCGAGGATAAAGTCTTTTTATAGTAATAAAATCTTTCCGAATTCCAGGGAGAATTCCGCTAATACTACTTCAAAATCAGACATTTGTAGAAATGGAAAATTATTATGATCATTGTACGAGTTATTCTCAAACGTATAAATCGATCAAATTGGTATGTGACACGTTGATGGACAAATTATCGTTATCGCGATTACGCACGAATAAAATAATTCAGAAAATTTTCAATTTCCATTTCGAGATTTACATTACAATTAACGAATTCAACTTATTAAAAAAAATATTCAATTATATCAGTTCGACGAAAGAATGAATATTTGCGTGCTAAGTATAAACATTTTTAAAAAAGAAAGATACTACAGAATTTTCTTCTATTTATTAAATTATTACTATTATATATTATTATTACTAATATTATTATTATTATTATTATTAATTATTATTATCTTGTACTTTGTGTGTATAAGTTTAGTGATAAGTTGGATTAATGTAGACGACGAAAGATGTGTATATTATTATTCCTTGGTAATACTTCTGTATAAGTCTTAACACGAAGATCGTGTGTATATAAATAAAGAAGAGAATTAGCATCAAAATAGAACCCTGAGGAACACCAGCATCAACAGTATAAAATTCTAGCCGTCGTGTTTAATTTGAAACAATTTATCCGTTAAATATGAGGAGAGTCCATTATGACCAGATAACCCCTGTTTTATATCCTTCAAGTCATAGATAATCGACGGTTTGGCTAACGTGTATGAAGGTTGGAAACTGTAAAAATAGTTATTAATGTATATTTGTGAATAATCTGTTCCGCCGTACAATATCTCGGATGAAGCCAAAATTAATAGTCTAGAATACTGCTTCGTACCTGTTCTATTAATCGAGGCAGTAATGATTTCTCAACAACTTTCGATACCATCGGTAATAGGCTAATAAATTAGTAAGAAGAAGTTTCACTGGTGGTTTACCTGGTTTAGATATCCTTTTTTTTCCCGAACCATTTTCCACGACAACGGGTATAGCCTAGACGAATAACAACATTAAATACGACGGTTAAACTATTTATTTGTATTAATTATCTTTCGATTGATAGAGCATATCCAGGAACTTTATTTGTCAGTAACGGTTCATTAAAACTTCTTCAAAAAAAAATTTAGTTTTATTTAACGATACTTCTGGAAGGAAATAGCGTTTTACTTGATTGCAGATAGTCTCTGACCTTGTATCGGGTGGATGTGTTTTGAACACATTTATTCAAACCCAAAAACGTTTGCCTTATTAAAATTACTGCATGCGTATTCACCATTACTTTTCCAGGGCGATCGAATCATTTCCTGTGGCCTTCCAATATCGAACGGTGGTCATATTTAGAGGATACTTTATAAAGAATCGGCTGTTTTACAATACTTTTATCGGCAGGATTCCTATGTTTTCCAAGCATTTCTAGAATTCTATTTCCGTTGATTTATCCTCTAACAGCGCTGAAGTAGTTCAAGACACAGTTTGCGACGACTTTAGGTGTGCTTGATAAGGTAACTTGCTTAATCCAGTATGCTGTACTTTATCAAAAGCTTTTTCGATATCAAGGAACACGGCTGAACAATATTCACAAAGCATTATATTATCAACAATTCGACATACTTGTTCGGTGGCGCTATATTTATTCTCCTAAGAGCGAAATGCCAGTGTGAAATTAGTAGTGCATAAATATGGATTTTATTAGCTGTCGAGTGGGTTCTATTAAAATAAGTAAATAAATGAAAAAACCTACAATTAGAAATGGATAAATACACGAGAAACAAACATACCAGGAACGAAACCTCTATTGTAATAACGAACGCGAGTTTTCGATATAAACGATCTAATTATCGATTCGTACAAAGGTAAATGAAAGCACCGTCGTCTAAATGCGCGAAATATCTGGCTATATTCCTAATTAATTAACCGAGACGATACGACGATGCAAAGGTTTAGCGAAAGAAAGTGGAAATACACAAACTGACATCCTTCGAAAATGGAAATTAATCATTAAACGGGCGTCAAATTTACATATTTCCCCGTTACTAAATTACCATTACTAATACTACTACGCAAAAACACGCGATATTTCTCTCACTCACTGCCGGTATTCCCACATTTAAACAAAAAATAATAATCTTTTTTTAATATAAATTTATATACCGTGCTGTATACTGCTACAGAGGCCAGAAGCACGGTTTAACTATAAATTAAACTAATACATTAAGTGTTAAATTAAATTTTCAGTACATAAATATCTACAAACCTGTACATACATTCGGTACTCATCGTTATCGTTGTATTTACTTTAAAGATAGAATTGACGATAGAACCCAGTCAAACGTTAGGTTTGGTAATCAGAGGCGGTATCGAATATGGTTTGGGCATTTTTGTTACCGGTGTCGATAAAGATTCCGTCGCCGATAAATCGGGATTACAGGTAAGAAAAGTTGCTAGACGTAAATACGATATTTGTGCTTTTCCATCGGGTAACACTGGAAAAAACTAAAAAAAAAAAACGTGTACCGAAAACGAAAAATAATAATAAATTATAAATCCTAGTCGACGAAAGAGAGAGAGAGAGAGAGAGAGGGAGAGAAGTAATTCGAAATTACTACACTATTAGACGATAATTAGTAAGAGTAAGTAAATATATAATGTTGACTTTAGGATAATTAGAAAACGCCAAAAAAAAAAAACGTAATTTTCAATATTTCCCTTAAGTATACTATTGATTGTTTGACGTGAAGTAAAAGAAAATTATCAAACATCTCTTATTAGGCGACTCTAGATAATTTGTAATGCGTTATATAAGTATTTTTCGACTTGTTCGCCAAATATCGACCATTTCAATGTTGTTAACCGTATAGAAAAAATACTTCGAAAAGTAGGGAATGTTTTAAAATATACAAAAAAAGAGTTAAAATCGTTCAACTTCACGAAAAATTGAAAAGCTTTTCGACTGTTAAACTATTATCGAGTAAACATAAAAATAAAAACATACACAATTTATAAAAAAAAATATAGAAGGTAAAAAATATTAATTTAAATATTTACAAAAATTAACAAAGTGAAAACAACTATATTAATAAAAAAAAGACATTCCCATTATCAGTTTATTTTATAAATACTGTTTTTTTTTCCACTAATTTTTATAAACATCTAAATTAATATTTTGTATATTTCGTATTTTTTATTGATATTTTATTTTTGACGTTCACTTGATAATGGCTTAACAGTCGAAAAGTTTTTTTTTGATTTTTCATAAAGTTTAGTTAACTCCTTTTTTATTGTTTATCGTATAGAAAACACTAAGGCTAAAAAGTGCAACTCGAAATTACAATAACATCCGCGTCAAATAAAACAATAAAAAATACCGCTTCCTTATTCGAATAACAAAAAAAAAATGAATCTGAAAAGTATATTTTCTTCGCCGAACCTAATTACCATTTCGACCGTAATCAGCTTTTAGGTCAATTGTCAAACCATCGTATAAGCTCAAATTGCTGCTGATCGAAATCGCATATTTTTCATCTTGTACAAACCTAAAAACTTTCCTATAATTCCTTAATTTCAACTGTCTTTTTCCTCCGTTATTTCTCGTCAATCTATTCCGATTTTCTCTCGTTGTATAAAATAATCTACGAATATTTAACCAATTTAACCTGCACGTTACAGAGTGTTTGTTTTTCGCAATCCGTATCGTGTACGTAATTATATTCAACTGCTATACGTATGACAACAGAACATACTGGTCGAATAAACAAAATCGCGGTAGACAAGATCAACGTTTATTAACGCGATGAACTTATTTGTTAAGAATAAAAATAAATCCTTTTATTAAATAATTACAATATAGTTAGTAAATGTATAATCATATCGTATACCGGAACTCGCTTTACCAGAATAATAAAGTATGAGATTAATAAATTAAGGTAAGCAACAAACGAAAAATACAGAACTACTACAACACAGAGGAAAGACAAAAAAGAAAATAAGCATTATATAACGCTGAAACTAACAATTAAATATAAAAATAATTAATATAACATTCTAATAATAATCAAATCAGTAGTAATAAATGAGTCGATTATTACAATAAATTATGTTTAATACATCTACAACTATATTTTCTATACATAAATGATAATTACCTATTAGCTAAAGTAAATAAAAGTACAAGGTAGGTATCACGCGCATGCTGTATCTAATGCTGCTGCTAATAACGTGTTGTATGTGACCCACCGATCTTAAGGATACCATGAACGGCTCATAGTACAAATGATTCCGTTTTAAGAGAGGTTAAAATTGAAACCAGACAGGGGTTGTTACCAAACTGTTAATAGACGTATGCTAGGATTTGTCGGACACACAATAAAATTATATAGACCCGTTATATCGATCAAATCACGAAAATAGAGGTGATTCAAATTTATAATAAATTATGAATCTAGCCCAGGATCGAAACAAGTGGCGACATTTGGTAGCTTGCATTACATAAGGTTACGGCATCCAGATACGGATAACGAAAGAACAAATATATATATATATATATAAATATAGATATATAATGAAAAAACATTATTTAATACTAAATTATATCTGACGATTCTTTTCACCAAAAATACAATATTAAATTTATGATTCAGTAATTTATCCATAATTTAATTGTATTAAAAATACTGCAAAATATCATACCTGACACAATCAGCTGTTATTTTACTTTTTTCTAGACTTCTTCCTTTTCTTAAGTTCGTCATCATTTTTCCAAATTATCTTTTTCAAGCTCAATCATCTATGTTGACATACTTTGATTTCAGAAAGTTTGTCAACGTTTTAATATTTGGATTTTTATTTATTTCTGCGCCGTGAAATGCATTAAATTCCTGCTTCATTTTACACACGATAATAAGCAATTCCTCGGTAGGATACATTAGAGAACCTCTTGAAATTTTGGACAACCAGTCTGTTTCGGTAACCGTTTCATTAGATGCCACATATCCATATTGAAACGTTGTACACATAAGCAATACAGCTTGCTAACGTTTTCAATAAGTACTTATTTTTTCCTTTATTTTGATATGTTTAACAGCTTCTTGTAGCAAAAAACAGATGGTAAGTCTTCTTCATCAGCGGGTGAACCTGAACATTCTGTAGCTTAAACCGTTTCAGATTCA
Organism: Coronaproctus castanopsis; assembly: GCA_032883995.1. Classification (NCBI taxonomy): domain Eukaryota; kingdom Metazoa; phylum Arthropoda; class Insecta; order Hemiptera; family Monophlebidae; genus Coronaproctus; species Coronaproctus castanopsis. The sequence continues at coordinate 149,485,464 of CM065053.1, read as the reverse complement.
TCGTATTCGTTTTCAAAATCGTTTATCAAATTTTCACTCAGTGTTACACAATTATCAAATTTTCACTCAGTGTTACACAATGTTCTTAGTTTTTTCTGTTGACAGAGTTTATTATGTTGGTCGCATGTTTGCCTAGAAGTAAAGATTTAATTCGCTGACTTATCGTAATTAGAAGATGGTTGTAAAATTTTCCCAAATCTCTTATTACTGAAAAGTAGGATTCTAAAATATGCCGATTGCATCGTGCTACCATCATGTGTGCATATCCTTGGGAACGTAAATCAATATATAATACCGGTAAACTTCGTATTTATATTATGACACCATTTTGAAATGACAGCAAAGTTGATTTTCCGATCACTCGCATAGACGCACATAGATCGTTTAAAACCGTATTCTGTTCTTCGATGTTATTTCCATACGCACTTTTCATTTTATTAGTCGAATAATATAGTATTCTTGAATTTAAGACGACGAATCCATTATTTACGATATGTATGAATTTCACAACATGTTAATTTTGCAGGGAATACGTAATCTAAAGCAGGGCTACAGTTCCTCATAATAATTCAGCGGCTTTTCTAACTCTTTGTTTCTCAATACCGGTCGCAAGTAAATTATGCTGATAATTTTATTGATATATTTTAAATCACCAGTTTGCTGTTCAACTAATTTTACAAATTCTCCAGTTGATAACAATTGGTAAATTTTACGATCTTGACAATATGAATTTATGATACTTGTGTTCTGAGGGTTTATACCAAGTTCTGTAAAAAGTTTTCTATGAGGAGGTCCCACATCTGAAACAATTTCTTTAACTTTTTAAAGTCCAGTATCTATAATATGTTGTACAGCTTCGAACAACACACTTTTATTTATTGAGCGATCAAATTCATAGTATATTGGCTGTTTCCATTTTCCAATCAACCTACGAACAACCATCATTTGTACATCCTTATGCGGACCACGTAATATATCGTCTACACTGTCATAACAAATTTCTGATTTTACCTTCATTTTATCGAAAGAAAGAACAACATTTTTTTCCATGTCGGTAAATACGCATGAATGCGATTTAAAAATATTAAAGCTTAAATTTATCAATCTCGGTCGCACTATGAACTCACTTAAATGATGTTTGATGATTATCTCGCTGGATGTAGGATATTTTAGATAATATTTCACATAATTGAATAATTCTCTTGAAATACATCGTAGTGTAACAGCTTTGGAAATATCATCTGCTGACCAATTGCAACATCTACCGCTGACGATCATTTGTTGTTGACTAATGGAAAACAGGGATTTAAATTTAATTAATCTCGATTTTAAAACTGAAATTTCAGATTCTGCGGCCTTTAATTTTATAATCAGTTCACTGTTTTCTTTTTTTAAGTGATCATTTTCTTGTGATGATTGCTCAGTATATTTCGCAGAATGCAATTAGAATTGGAATGTACTATCAAAAGGTAAATGTACGTACAAATATGTATATATATATATATATATATATAATATAAATAAAAACAACAAACATAATGGGAACCGAAATACGACTTGATAAGCTAGTACTATTAGTATGCGAATATATCGTTGGGTAGCAGTGACGTCACAACACCGTTGAATTATTGCGCATCTAGTTCATGATCCCTATCTTGTATTCTATTTACCCTTGCTATAATTCATTATCATGTATACGGCAATTATTGATAAATTTAACGTTTTAAATGTATTCTTCAACACGGGGTAATTTCAGAACATTGTTTAATTGAAAATACTGAATCGTCAACAGTTATACAAAAAGTTCTACTACATAAATAACCACATGTTTATAAATTTCTTTAAATAAGTATTGGCGTGCAGAAATTGAATAGTTTTATAATTTCTGCATCGTTGAAGTTAATTTTGGTTTGCAATTGCGGAGTCTTGAATTATTTCGTTTATCGATATTATTCCGAGATATCGATGAATATCGGCATTACGAAAATAACAATATGCATTGACGATAGTACACGAATGATGATATTTTACAACCCAGTTCTTTCATATAAAATTTTATAATTAGCAATTAACTTTTGGTTAGAATCGTTGATTCTTATGTAAAATAATATATGTATACTTTCAATTGTAGATAAGCTTAAATTTTAAAAAGCTAGTGACAAAAGGAGGAATAAATTTCAAAATTAGAACGACAAGACAATTAGCATAAATCAATGACAATTATTTGACACCAATCTAATTCTCCACTGTCGGCTATTATTTACCTCATCTCAACAAATAATTTTTATCATAAACGATAAAACAAATAAGTGCAGGGCGTTTGGATTTATATATATATATATCCTTTTTTTATAGCCCAGTTTTCTTAATGTAACACAAACAAGAACGTATAGGAAAGTATTAGTATATTGTCTTAAAATGATCTAATACAACCAGAATGAAAATTAAATGGGGTACCCGAGTCTTATTCCTTTTTAATCCTTCGCGAACATTAATGAAAATTCATTAATGACAAAAATCAACTTTTTGAATGTCCTTTCGTCATAATTTCCGCATTCGTTTGAATATGAAATATATAAATATGGAGATAAAATTTTCCGCGATTAAATCTTTTTTAAGCGAGAATTTTTTTAAGCTAAACATTTCGTATGTAGTCAAATAGAAACGCCCAATATCGTTCTTTTCTTGACATTCGTACAACCTTTTGCTTTTAATAAAACTTGTTACCACAACCTAAGTGCGCATGTTTTTCAGTAACAGCTCCCTCTACCATTTTCCTTCAGCGATAAACAACGGACGAGTAGAAGTAGCTTTAACCCATTTGGTAGAATATCGAATTTTTGACACAAGATTATAAATTGCTTTTACGTCATTTTAAATAATTTTCAACGTGTTTATATTATTTTTTTTTTTAAAGAAACATCATAAAATTGATATTAAAGGTATTTTGTTTGTAATAAAATAATTGTCCTAACAGAAGTTAATTTTGGATTAACGCGGTTTTGTTCTTTTTAACCTCCAAATATCGAATTTATGATCTTTCAGCTTATTTATTTCCATATTTACATGTGTTTGTACTCTTCGTTGATATTTGCTAATTTCGATCATTTCCGGTATCGCTAGAACTCCGAGATCGCGAAGGATGACTGAATTTTTTCTAAGAATATTTCTACGTTCGTTGCATACTTTATATGTTGCTCAATTTAGCACAACCCTACAGTTGACATCCATATCTCCATATAGGTTTGATTATTTGTTTATAAAATAGTAACGAATTTGGTTTAATAACCAATACATTTCAGCCATTTTTGTTTTTATAGCCACCTTTTTCTTGGTGATATGAATTATCCACGTCAGCTCTTCATGTAAGTACATGCCAAGGCATAGGCGACGACTTTGGTGGAGGCAGTCGCCGCCTTGAAGTTATTATATCGGGACCATGCCCCCCTCATCGATTATCAATTAAAGACTTCGCCCCTTCAATGTTTATTATTCAAGAGTTATAAACCTTTCAGCACTATAAGTTAGACATAAAAATATATAAAACTTTGCCTAGAGTCTGCAAGAATGACCAAAAAACCCGACTTTTTTTTTCAAAAACCACATTCCGATAAAAATACCTATGATTAACAAATTTTTTTTCGGAAAGCGATATTTTTCTCGAAAATCAATATTTTGAAATTTCGACCTCTGCAAAATATTTTTATCATTCATCCGTGTAATGTGCTATTCTCGTTTTTTCTTCTAATTTTACTTTTAACTAGCTCAAACAAACCTAACTTAACATCGCTTCTGAGCCATACACCTTACAATGCAGGGTAAGTATATTAAACTAATTTTTATGAAGGGATGAACCTAATCCAGCCAGGTATTATGCTTTACCGTTTTTTCCTTTAGTGTTAATTCTGACGCCGAAACAAACTTAAACGAATGTAATCTAACCAACAAACTAGGTTTATTAACACAAAAAAATGTTGTATTCCCACAAAGAAATATTTCATTTCAAGTCAAAATCATAAAAATGTGATTTTTGAATAAAATGAATTATATAATATAATATAAAATAACTTACATGAAACCTATATAACTTTAGATTGCCGCTGCATTCAATACATTTGTAACCATCATTAGTAATAAAACGTCATTTAACTTATTTAATAAGTTTTCTTTTATCACCGCATGATAACAAATATTAATGATGCACATATTTAAAAGTAACTAAAATAATTAATAAATTTAAAGAAATATAATAAATAAATTTAAAAACAATTAATTTACGAACAAATCACAAACACAACAGGACGTAGGGACAAAATACGGGAAACATGATTTCAAACAATTGTCCACAAAGGAACCGTTTACGAATAATGTTTAAACTAAAATAATAACATTTAAATGTTTATTAATAAAATAACTTTTAAAATTCATTATTTTGTTTTTTCATTTTAATAAAATAATTTTTAAACAATATTTAAAATAAAATAACTATTCAAATAAAATGTTAATTAACGGACACTATCGGTATAACCGGGAAAATCAGAAGTTGGCCGACACAATTACAGCTACAATGCCGAAATTTCTTTCTATTTCATGTTTGCAAGCATAGAAATGACTAAAATTTTTAAAGGGGAATTTTTTTAAAAGAAAAGTGAGAGTTGTCCCCGCATATCGGTGAACAAATTTACCTATTTATAAGTTTCTCTTAAATAGTTCTATAAAAATAATATATACTTTTTTTTTTACATAAACTAGAATCCAACCCCGACAGGTTAAAATTTTTGTTTAAAAAAGAATTTTAAACAATTAATAAGTGTGTATTTTTGTGCTTTAATTAAACGATGTATTAAATATTTTGCCACAATATACAACTTTTGTTCATAAACTAATGTATTTCCTAATCAAAACTATATCTGTTGGTAATAAAAAATATTTTCTCAAAATTTAATTAGCAAATTATATAACAAAAGAAAAATTATAAGACCGTTCACGAACGAAAATAAAGAAAAAAATTACAATATCAAACTAAGTCAGAGTAAAATTATAACAATTTAAATGTTCTAAAAAGGTCATTTGAAAACTTGCCAAACTAATGAAATAACGCATTGTTATTTTTTAGGTTTTTATACTAAAGTATTAAGCGGGGATAATTTAAAAAAAAAACGAAAACAAGACGTTTTCATTATGTCGTAAAACGGGTCGTTATTTTATAATCGATTATTTTAATTAACCAATTATTTTTAAATTAAAAATAACGTACGTTTGTATTAATTTTTGATTATTTCCTATAATCTACATTGACAACTATGTTATCATAAACGCCGATAAGTCTTGGATAACTTTTACTACTCTTTATTCTCATTGAATTCTTCATATTAAAATATTATCCTCTATTTCACAGGGTACAACATACATTATTTGTTTATAAAATTTTCAACAGTAGTTTCTCTGAACAATTCGTATTTACATGGATATATATGTATATATACACATACAGTATCTATCTATGGATGTATGCATATATATATATATATATATATATATATATATATAGAGAGAGAGAGAGAGAGAGAGAGAGACAGACAGACGGACAGGGAGAAACAACCGTCATGTCTTTACTATTTTAATGTGTTCAAAATTATAACTATTGTATTTTCTCATTTTTTTGCCCTTATCTGCGTTAATTTTTCTTCAGTGTCCTTTGATGACATCATATAACATCAACATAAAATCGTATGGACCACTTTTCCTTACTCTTCTCAACATACTATCTTTCTCGTAGCTGCATCACTCTGAGTTCAGTTTTTTACTTTATTCCACCAGTTAATCGAAAAGGACACCTTCCTTGGTTTCTATATCCTTCTGATATTATATGTACGAATGAGATTGTCCTCGTTATAGGTCCAAAAAATTTTACTGTACTAACTCTCGTTAATGAGCGGTTCAGATCACGTAATATTAACGTATTTTTTCGATATGCTATCCAAGATATTCCATACGTCCTCCTATAAGCCCACATTTCAAGCGCGTCAGTTCGTCTGCCATCTGTACGTTTTATACTACAGGTATTCTGAACCGTAGATTGCTATTGGAAAAATTAAACTATTGATAAATTTTACCTTATTTTGTTTACTAAATGCAATGCTTTTCAATTCTTGGTTAATTTCATTGTTGCATATCCTACCAGTGTTAGGCGTTTCTTGATAATTTCTTCGCACCCTACGTTATTTACGACGAGGGTGCCTAAATAATTATATTTGTCCGTTACTTTATAGTCGTCATTGTTATCATCCTTGGTTTTGGAATTTCTCATGTTATCTATAAACGTAACTTTGGTTTTCACATTCGCCATATTTTCTCCAATATTTTCGCGCGTTAACATCAACTTTTTTCATATTTGCTCAAATGAGCATGTCGTCTGCATATCGAACGTTTCTGATTTTAAATTCCCCTTGCCATCCGTTTAGTACTTTTTCCATTATTTGAAGAGTAAGGTCGACAATGGACGTCTTTTTTATTTGGAAATTTATTTCACATATATGGAATGGTTACTAAGTACTTCCTCCAGGAATCTTTCATTTATTATTTGTAGCGGTACTTTACTAAAATTATAAACGTCAAAAAAATTTATTCTAAAGAAAAATATACGTTCCCTTACAGAAATTCCCTAAGATGCCGCATATATGAAAGATTTTATTACGAACCCTAACTGTGAATTAATAATAGTTAATTCATCTAAAATTTTGCAATACAAATTATTTATTTAGAAATAACGGAGATTACATTCGATTATAAACATTTTACTATGTTCATCTACGAACCATATTTTAACCTCTAGATTATTTACATTCTAAATATAAACAAGAATAAAAATATAACTTCCTAACGGGGTATTAGAAATATATAACATAATGATAATAATAGAATAAAACACTAAATGAAGTTTTTAATTTTTTAAACATGGCAAACATCTATAAAACTAGACAAACACATCTTTAGTTATATATATGTACACTATATATCAGCAGCGTAGCGTGATAAATTTTACTGGATACGCAGAATTTTAAAATATACTTAGGTCACTTATAAAACATAACAATACAATTAAAGGTTTGTTGCTTTTAGAATTTAGCTTAAGAGACCTAGCAAGTTTTGAACTTCAATGACACTCTTTAGATCATGATGATCATTTAAACGATTTTTTTCCAAGTTAACGATATAATGCATCTTGAATTTGTAGTATACGAAATAAATGTTCATTAGCCACATTTCTGAAATCAGTACAATGTTCTTAAATAGTAAAAAGATAAACTAAAACTACGCTTCCGTAACTCTTCTGAACAATCTACAGACTTCTTGAAAAAAATACGAAACGCAGTTAAATTTTTGATACGCTGTTTCACTTCTTTAACTTGCTCCACATAATAGGGATTAGGTTCAGTTGGTGGGGATAGCAGTGAATAAGACAGCGGTGGAGTACTTATCACAAATGAGAACTTGAACACACCTTTCTTACATCCAGCCATGACAACTGCTCCATCATTTATTTAGCAAGTTACCTTCTTTTTTATATATTAAATTCCTCGCGTACTGTTATGATTGTTATGGATAAATTTTCTGCAATTTTATCTGCTGATACATCATAAAAACTTAGAAAACGTTTTACTATCTTTGAATTGTATACATAACGAATACTGATGCTTAGTTGCACTTCAACAGAAATATCAAACTGTCTCATCAGTCGGTATAGAAAACAATTCAACACAATTCACTTCGAATTCTTTCATGAATTGAATGTATTATATAATTTTGAATATCTGGGGATATCCCTTTGAAAATTAATTGAACTTGATTCTAAATGAACTTTCATAAGAGGTTTTTTGTTGTTGCAAGCAACTCTAACAGATCTAAATAATTTCCTTATGAGCAAGATAAGATACAACATCAATCAGTCTACCAACAATTTTTCTATTGCTTGAAACGTTTTCATTATGTTGAATTGCTTGAATAATTCAACATGGTCTATTTGCGTCTTCGCAAATAAATTATACAGATCATGATTTCTATATACATTTTGGAAAAAGCTTGTTGCGTAGATTTTTTTCGAAATTATTTATTGTATTTATGCCTAACCCGCAATGAAAGAATTTTTGAATTATTTCCAACTAACCAAGGATACTTGTCACATCATGTTGGAATTTTCTAGTACGAAATGAGATGATGTTTTGGGACTAATCCGTTACATCTAAATTATTTTCTACTTAATTAGGGTTCATATTTATAAATTTAAAATAAGTATTCCTTTCCGAATTCGTTCATAAATAAATAATAATAAATGTACAAATGAGAATAAAAAAAACTCGGAAGATAAATGTTAACACTACCACACGAACACAAACTATACACTGCTTATCTAAGCTAAACGGAATAAACACTGAACAAGAATTATAGATTAGATAGAACTTTCTTATGTCGAATTTTATATTACGTATAATTATTATATTACTTATGACAATTACTATCGAATATCCAAATTTACAAGTTACAAAATTTTAATTAAAATAAAAAAATTAATTTCGACTAATCACGAACGATTAAAATATCAACAATTCCGCGTTTTAAGATTATGCCGCGAGACTAATTATTAGAAAAAATAAATAATATCAATAAACTATACCTTTACTATATTCCCTCTATACCATTAAATGTAGTCTATGTTGCCGCATACAACACATATTTATGACGACACGTTTAAACTACTAAAAAGCATCCGTCTATCTCTCTCTCTCTCTATGTACACATATGAAAAGAAGAAAAAGCCCCGACAAAATCATCCTGACAGATGAAATAAATATTTTTAATTATTCGGTTTATTTCAGATCGGCGATCAAATTTTAGATGTGAATGGAACTAGTTTTTTAGACATTACTCACGACGAAGCGGTGAGTTTTTTGAAGAAACAGACAAGAATGACAATCACAATCCGAGATGTAGGCAAGATACCTCATTCTTGCTCTACATACGATTCGGATCCATCATCGCGGGACAATCATCGCAGGTAAACGAATTTATCGCCTATTTCGATTAATGTAACGATGTAAAAACAATTAACACTCCGCTAGTCGCGTGTTATCTGACAGATACGCTATATTGACGAGAAGATTCTTTTTTGCTAACAACATTAGATGAAAAATTAGAAGCCTTCAATATATTCCTTCGAAACCAGTCAAATATGGATTAAAAATATTTGCTCTTGTGGACTCTAAAACATTCTACACATATGATTTAGAACTTTATGCTGGTAAACAGCCCGAAGGACCTCATGCTGTAAGCAACAAGAGCACAGATGTTGTTAATCGGATGGTTGCCCCAATAAGTAATTCTGGTATAAACGTTACAGCAGACATTTGGTTTAGTGATGTATCTCTTCTTAAGTCATTATCAGAAGAACATCGTTTGTCATTCGTTGGAACTTTAAAAAAAATTTAACTATATATTCGTGTAAAAAATGTGGTACAAGCTTGTGTTTGCAGCACTGCGCATTTATCTATCCCCAAGAATGTGAAGATGAATCAAACAGGGAAAATGAAGATTAAACAAGAAGAAAATGTTTTTTTTTTTTAAATTCACTAACCCATAAAACTAACTGTAACTATCATGATACTAACATTGAGTTTTGTATATATATATATATATATATATCTTATGTATTTGAATACGTTAATTCTTTTGTGATCCATGATATATATCCATACTATTAAAAAAATGTAATTCAATATTATTTTTATTTCGACTATAAATTATATTTTTATCCTTTTTATTAAATGTTAACAATATAAGTTTCTGTATCTGATAGATACAGCGCAATCACATTTGTTTGAAAATTACACGCGACTAGCGACTAGCGGAGTGTTAATACTAACTACTTTATTCGATTATAACCTTTGAGAAAAAATTAAATTATCTCGTTCATTTAGCTCTTGTAATATTATTTACTGTGGAAGGCTAACTCATTCGATGTCACGGTAAGCCTAGCAACGAATAATGATAACGAAGAATGTCATTTATAAAATAATAATCATATCCAGTGGCGGCTCCTCCAGGGGGCTCAAGGGCGCGAGCCTCCCTGTGCGAGTTTTTAAGAAATGCATATTATTAATCAGTATACAGAATAAAACTTTTAATTTTAAAATAATTTTCTTGTAAGAATCCATTTTTAAAAAGTCCAAACTGTACTGGAACTATGCAATCGACTGGCGTCAACGTTGTCGATAGCTGATTTTACGGTCACGTGATAATAACAACCAATCATACAGTATGTGGGCTATTCAAAATTGAGCCCTCACACGGTATATAGAATACATGCGAAAAACGAAGAGAACCAAAGTTTCCCGAGCGTAACTTAAAGGCGTCTGGGGGCTCTAGATAAGTGAGCCCTCGACTATTTCACACGCGATTATAACCAGTTTTAACAATATATTTGCCTTACGCGTCGTTGTTTACTTATCGAAAAACACGTGTTTTCATTTGCCGTTTTTTTTTTGTTTTTTTTTTAATCCTTCTTTCTCTTCTTTAAATAATCCATTTTACAATATCGATTTTGTTACTTAACTGAACGCAAGCACTGCTTTTCGCCGACACTTATTTTACAGTAATTTTTCAACGTATAATATTTTTTATTTATCTAATTAAACGTTTAAATTTAATTATTGTTAAACGTTGATTTTTAAAACATAATGATGGATAATAAAATTAGTAATATTTTAAAAGGAAATTTTAAAATGCTTCCATTATCACAAAAGGTTAGAATTAAGAAACTAGGGAGACCCACACCCATATTAAATTTGAATCAACAAGATAAAGTAGGTACACGTATTTTTATAAGACATTTTTCAAAAAAAATTTACAAAAAATTCAAATGGATATGCGGATGTGAGGTAATTAATCGCTTTTTCTGTTTTCCTTGTGTACTTTTTTTTAAAGATGGAAGTGACATGACGTGGGCACGATTAGGATTTAATGATCTAAAACATTTAAATCAAAGAGCAAAAAAGCATGAACTATCAGCTCGTCACATGAATTGTTGTATGGAACTAGGTTAAATGGGTTCTGTAAATATTGCGCTTAAATTAGATTCTGCTTATAGGTTAAACATTATTAAACATAATGAAGAAGTCGCTAAAAATAGATATTTATGTCATTACATTTTATAAATTATTATAGTTTTATATTAGAGCCTCCCAAATTAACTTGTCACGAGCCGCCACTGATCATATCGACCTTCGAATAAAGGAAAATTAAAAAAAAAACGACGTGCAACGAAATTATAAACGTCTCAGCTAAGTTAAATTACTAAATCATAAAACAAACAAGTAAAAAAAAAGTTAATTAATTGTAAAACATGAATTTAGATTAAGATTACAGTATCTGAATAAAAATAACTTAATTAAAACAACTCAATTAAAAGAAGTCAATAAAAGTGACTCAATAAAAATAACTGTACGGTTAGTTGTACGTTGCAGAAGGCTACTAAAGTTAAAAACGAAACAACTTTTTACAAAAAATTAATTATATTTTTAAAAAAAAAACAGTCAACTAGTTTCGACGATTACAATATCATCAGAACTTAATAATAAAGAAGAAAACTAAGCAGTAAAAACTCAACCTTTTGTGAACAAAAAAAAAAAAAAACAAAAAAAAAACAGCCCCGATTCCAATATTCCTTTGTTGTGAGAAAAGGAAAGAATTATATTTATAAAATTTCGACAGAATCAACAACTCGATTGTCTTCGAAAACGTGTAATATTTGAAAATCAGAAGAGACAAAGGAAGATAACTTCTTCAGTATAACATCTTCTGATTGAAAAAAAGGTTGCATCGTTTTTCGGCAACCCATATTTTCTTCAAACTAATGGAGTACTTTTATACTTGGTTATAAATTATCTCGATGCAGAATTTCGTCCGCATATATCGTACGAACATTTATTCAAAATTAAGGAAAAATGTGTCGATTAAAGGGTTGAGGCCTCTCAACAAACTCTTATTCAAAAACTAACAACTATTGAAGAAAGAGTATCATCTCTTGAAGATCTTCAAAAAAAAATACTATCAAAAAATCTGCGTAAGAAAGGAAGGGAAAAATGACTCCTATCTGGCATCTTAAAATTATTTGCTGGAATGCAAATGGTCTACTCCTCAGGAAAATCGAATTTGACTCTTCCCTTCATATGCGTGATATTGATGTGGCTCTACTTTCAGAAACACATCTAACCAGCTACATAAATCAATTTAAATTCCATAACTACTCAGTCTACCTTGCTAACCACCCCAGAGAATGGTAAGAGGAGGGGCTGCAGTCATTGTCAAGAATTCAATTAAGCATTATGCTAATGGTATGTTTGAAAATGACAGTATCCAGTCGTCAATTATATCCATAGAATTAAACAATCACACAGTTAACGTTGGTAGTATTTACTGCCCTCCTAGTGAAGCTTACATTATTTAATTATCTGGGTAGATATTAGATTCTTAGAGAAGATTTCAATGCTAAAAATCCAAAATGGGGATCAAGAATTGGGGACGAGTATTGAATTAGTCAACAATTCGTGCTAACTGTTAGATTATTTCGCCAGGAAGTCCTACTCACTGGCCCTCAGACATCAACAACATCATTGACTTCTTTCTTACCAACGGTATGCCGGTACATCATTTTAAGGCTGAGTACATAGCCTATCTTAACTCCGATCATTTACCCATACTGCTATCATACCTTATCTCACCAGTCAAAATCAATCATCCTTCACGGTTGGTAAATAAAAGTACAGACTCGGAAAGATTTTGAGAACTAATGAATCCCCAATATACAATATCATGTACCGTCAGATATCGATGAAGCAGCTGAAAATTTCTCATCTCTGCTATAACACTGTGTGTAGTCTAGTACTCACCATTTTAAACAATCCCCCGCTGAAGTCAGATATCCTAACTTCAGTCGTCACTTGGTCCATCGAAGACGCCAAACAAGGAAAGCCTGGCAAAGAGACCGTACCATTGAAAATAAATTAGTTTTCAATAAATTGTCTAAAGATACTACACATACCATTCGTCAGTGGAGGAACAATTCATTTTCCAATTACGGATTGTCCCCTGACTTTACTAAAGAAGCTAACTACTCATTATGGACTGCCGCTAGGTGAACTCGCCGTCCTACACGGCCTTGTTTTCCTTTGAGAAAAGAGATAACTCATGGGCTCGGAGCGATTCTGAAAAAATATATGTTTTTGCTAAATATTTTGAACATGTTTTTGAAGATAATGGCATTCAATCCCAATAGCTCCTTCCTGTCCTATTACATCTAATGGCATAATTAAACCGACTTCTCTCCTCGAAGTAGCCAAGATTATTGATAGCCTAAAGTTTAACAAAATCACCGGGTCATGATAGGATTCCTCCTGTTATGTTAAAAGAATTTTCAAAGAATGGGATTGTCTATCTGCCGACGATGATAAATACCTGTATTCGTCTACGGTATGTACCTCGCACTGATCATGATTCACAAACTATGGAAACCAACCGAGGATCCTGGATCTTACCGTCCCATTTCCCTACTACCTATCATTGCGAAAATCTTTGAAAACATTATTTCACAGCTACTTTGGACAGTTATTGTAAACAAACATTTGAAACCAGATGTTCAGTTTTGGATTTTGTGAAAATCATGCAACCGTTGAGCAAATTCACCGTGTTATACATACTGCAACTCAAGCACTTGAGAACAAAGAATTTGCTGCAACAGTTTTTTTCTAGATGTCAGTGCTGCTTTTGATAAAGTTTGACACCTTGGCTTAATTCACAAAATAAAAAGCTATTTTTCACCAGGCTTTTGCAGCCTACTCATGGCATACTTAACTGATCGACAATTCTATATACATCTTAGATCACTTACTACGCACTACATTAGCATTCGTGCTGGTGTTCCACAAAGCTCTGTACAATGTCCTATCCTCTTCCTACTCGATACTATGGATATTTCTCAAACACCTGAGACAACAACAAGTCTTTTTTTGCCGACGACACTGCAATAATGTCACATAGTCGCAATTATGATACAGCTGCATGTATCCCTCAAACAGCTATAGACAGTACTCCAACTTGGGTTCATACTTGGAAAATTACACTAAATGACAGCAAGTCAGTACGAGTAGACTTTTCTCTCCGACACCATGGATACATTCCAACTTATTTAAATGGTAAACCGGTCCCAGTTTCTAACTCTGCTCGCTACTTAGATCTGCATCTTGACTGTAAGCTCAATTGGCATGAGCATATTAGAAGAAAACGTGAAATGTTGGCCATTCTTGCTTACCAACTTTTAATGGCTCCTTCAGCCTCATTTTGAGTTCAGTCTTGAAAGCAAAAGGCTCATCTATACTTCAATTTTCCGACCAGTATGGAGCTGTGGCGTAGAGGTCTGGGGAACCAAAGCCAAATCAAATCTCGAAATTCTTGAAAAATTTCAAAACAAGTTTATGCGTATGATTTCAAGAATACCTTGGTTTGTTTCGAACATCCAACTTCGCACCGATTTCCAAATCGATCCAGTTCCTGTTATCATTCACCAGAAGGCAAAGAGCTACATTAATCGTCTTTACCCCCATCTGAACGTTGAAGCAGTTTTACTATTAGATGATTCTAATGACACCCGTCGGCTGAAAGGAAAACATCAACTGGATCTTATTAATATTTAATTTTACTACTTTTTAATAAAATAATTTAACTACCAATGAAATCTTCTTATAATTAGTAATGGTAAATGTAATTAGTTTTACGGTCCCAATAAAATCTTTATTGCAAAAAAAACGTTTAAAATAAAACGGCGAAAAGTCATTTTATGTTTTTTTTTCTTTTTTTTCTTTAAGATTATTGTGACGACTATGTAATCTTTGACAATGACGATAATGAAGTTGATAGTACAAGTGAAGAGTTACATTTCTAACGAAGTAACTCCGACTTGTTCATTACTTCAATAAGACAGGTTTTTGACGTTTAAGTCGTCTTAAATCCTCCGAGTTGTCTAGGAGCTGTAATAAAGTCATTTCTGTTTAAACATAAAATTATTTCACTTTTTCGTCCTTAGAACGATTCGAAAAATACCAAGATCTGAAACAATTCAAATGATCGAAGAAAAAGCGAGTAGTGTATTGGAGAAAAGCGATTTCGCCACGTTATCGTATTACATAGAAGAATATTGCTCCAAAAATATGACGTTCGACACGTTTATTACGGTGCTTCTAGATTTATTCGACACTACCGAAAAGGTAATTAAACTAGTTGTTTAATCAAACAACACACACACACATATATATATATTTAATTTAACGACCTGAAATTAAAATTAACGCTTTCATATAATGCTCACTCAATTTTTAAAATAAAAGTTTGATATGTAGTATGTGAATTGGTGATGTAAATATAGATATGTAGAATGAACTATGACCCTCCAATCCAAATTTACAACATTCCCATAATTACGGACACCGTGATAAAACGAGAGAAAACAGGTGTTACATATATATATATCCGGGGTACTATGTACCTTCTTCCCGGATCCGGAGCTCTAACCGAAACAGGGCGCGTCCGCAGGTTTTGGATAGCGGAATGACTAGTAGA
The DNA here is from genome assembly GCA_032883995.1 of Coronaproctus castanopsis. NCBI lineage: Eukaryota > Metazoa > Arthropoda > Insecta > Hemiptera > Monophlebidae > Coronaproctus > Coronaproctus castanopsis. The sequence goes on along the minus strand of CM065053.1, from coordinate 149,469,798 downwards.
TATACTGGCCAGTTGCAAATAACCAATAAGCAGTCACTAACAAGAGCGGCTATTGGTGGAAAATCTTTAGCAGACGATTCCAGTAGTGCCAGGGCAAGGAGACACGAGGATGCAGACGGCCAACTTGAAGTCCTGTCCATTAAAAGTCTGCAAAAATCCTATGACTGTTTCTCCCACGGCGGGTTTAGATCGCTGTAAAAACCTTAAATCGTTACCTCCTCAGTAACAACCCGCTGCCTTACTGTTACGATATTTATCTAAAGGCTAAGAGAGACAACCCTATCAGAAAACAACCGCTGTGTTGCGGGTAGGATCTTTATCCAAAGACTAAGGGTATAAACCCTAACAGAAAATCCTGCAGAAGGCAATGGGAAACCTCTGCAGTATTTTCCCACGAACGCTATAATGAAATCTACAGTTCTGAAAAATGTTTTGCCATGCGATCCGGGTAGCACCCGGCGTTCCGAATTCCGGGGTCGGCATGAGAACTATAGTAGGGCAAGCCAGCTACTTCATTAAAAAAATATGACTGAAAATTTCGCGAAAATAAAAACTAAAATAGCTACTTGGAATGGTGGAGGACTTATACATACCTGCAAGCTTCATATGGTAGAAATGGAGATAGAAAGGTTAGGAATTGAAATATGCGGGTTAGCGGAAACTCATTATAGATAATCTGGTCATTTTCTTACAAAAAATGGAACACTTTATTCTTCGAGTAGAGACACAAGTTTTAATAGTGTTGCTATATGGGTATGAAAAAAATTCAATAAGTTGATCACTGGTTATAAAACAAAGAACGAACAGAGCCATAGCTGCCAGAGTAGAAGCGAGAACGATTCCTATTAATATTATTCAAGTATATGCACCTACTTGGGCAGCGGACAATGAAACAATTGAATTATTTTACAAAGAAGTCAAAGAGCTTATGAATGATATATCAAATAGAGAAATCACAGTCGTAATGGGAGATATGAATGCTAAAATTGGTAGTTTATTTGACATACGGTTACGAAGAACAATCGGAAAATTTTGAATTTGAAACAGGAATGAACTAGGTGAAAGGTTACTTCAATTCGCAGTTGAAAATAATTTAGCATAATGAACACAATGTTTAAACATCGTATATGACGGCTATCCTGGTGAGCGATGTGGAAACCAGATTGATTACATCATGGTACAAGAAAGATGGAAAACATCTTGTAAATAATGTCATAGCTTATCCTGGAGCAGAATGTGGATCGGATCATAGACCATTAGTTATGACAAATCGGTTGAGATTGAAAAGTAAATTGCCAGCATTATTAAAATCCAAGATGAGAATTATACATCCGCTAGATCTCAAGCAAAAATTTGAAGAATATGGACCACACGACAATACAGATACTCAAACTCGGAAAGTTGTCCTTCTATGGCGTAATTTTAAAAATAAAACTATTTTGGCAGTACGGGAAACTCAACCACATGAAGAACAAAAGAAACGTAAACCGTGGATATCGTCCGAAACAATCTTATTAATTGCGAAAAGGAGAAAATTCATAAACAGTACTCGTACAAATGAACAGAAAGTAACTCGTTTATCGTTAAAAATTCGTAAATTTTGCCGCAAAGATAAAAATAATTATTATAACCTATTTGTCAAGATATTCAGAAACATGCGGAAAAAAAACGAACCTAGGGATTTATATAAAAAGACTTGCTTGATTACAAGAGAATTTAAGATGAGAAGTTGGACAATCCAAAAACAAACAGCGATATATGAAAACAGAAAACCTGGATATAGCAGTAGTCTGGAGGCAATACTGCCAGCAACTATATAATAATACATCTGCAGAAAAACCAATAATACCAAATCTGTTATCCGAGATTGAACCGAATATACTTAAATCAGAAGTAGAAGAGACTATAGAATATTTAAAATCGAATAAATCAACTGGTTACGATGGAATACCGGCGGATGGGTACTATAGGAATTAAGAAAATACACGAAATATTTGAAGAAATTTGGCGAACCGGAAACTAACCACATGAGTGGTGTAAGACAGTCTGCATACCTCTTTTTAAGAAAGGACAATTTAGAACTATTTCATTAATATCGCATAGCAGTAAAATAATGCTCCGAATAATCGATTAGCAGGATTCTCGTCCAGACAGATTCCAGATGAGCCAGCGGGATTTGTAAAAGGAAAAAGAACTCGGGAATAAATTTGAAACATACGATTGTTGATTGAAAAAACCAGAGAACATAATATTCCGTTAGTGTTATGCCTTATTTATTATTCCAATGCTTTCGACAATGTTCTTTGGGAAAAACTGTGGCCTGCACTTATTGAAATGGGAATCCCAATGCATTAGTATGATTAATAAATCAACTATATTTACATAATATAACACACGGTGCGTATTGAAGGTCCTATGGAATCAGAAGAATTTAAAACGAAAAAAGGTGTAAGACATGGATGCGTCTTGTCACCGTAGCTTTTCAATCTATACGGAGAATATATTATGAGACAAGTTCTGAACGATAGTAATGTTGGTGTTTCCATTAGTGGAAGAATAATTAATAACCTACGCTTTGCAGATGATACAACGCTTATAACCAGCTCAATTGATGACATTAGAATATTACTGGACCGAATAAATGAGATAAGCGCCAAATATGGATTAAATATAAATAAGGATAAAACAAAACTGATGGTGGTTGATCGAGAAGAAATCGACGGTTACGAAGTATTACACAGGTTTATATATATATTTAGGATCTCTTATTGATAATAAAGGCACTTCAACTGGTGAAATAAAACGACGAATCCAGTTGGCTCGAAGTGCCATGAGTAAATTAAACAAAATATGGCGTGACGCATCAATTACAAAAAGAAGTTAGTGCGGTGTTTGGTGTTTTCTGTGTTTACATATACAGCGGAAACATGGACGCTGAAAGCTAAAGATAGGCAATGCATAGATAATTTCAAAATTTGGATTTGGAGGCGTATGTTATGGATACTCTGGACAGCGAAGCAAACAAACGTTTCTGTATTACGCAAGCTCGACATTAAGCGTAGATTGTCCAGCGATGTTCTATCCAGAATATTACGATTTTTCGGACATATTATGCGAAGCGAATACTTCATGCAACGATTATTAATTGACACAAGGAACTCGTCCTCCTGGCAGATTACACATCAAATGGACGGATACGATCACAAAAGCACTTGCGAAGTCAATGGCTGATTGTAAACGGGAAGCTGCAAATCGGATACAATGGGACAGAAAAATTGGAGAGGCTGTAGTATTAAAATGGTCACGACATCTCTTAGGGGGATTACGACTATATATAAATACTAATCTACTTCTTTTTGTGCATTTCCATCTTTTAAAATCTTTAAATTTTACGCCATAATGTTTTATTTTGTTTTTACAAGAAGGCTCCCATAATTATGGACACCATGTGTGAAAGGGTTAATGATTAATTATACAGTCTGTGGCAGATATACGTATTTCCAAAAAAAATTATAGCGTCCTCTAATCGAATTAGGGAAATTATTCTAGCTGTCTGAGGAAAGAGAAGGAAGATTGTTTTTTACGAGCGTTCGTAATAATACGATCCCTTTAAAATAACGAGATTACACGGTTCGCGACTTCCGAAAACGTTTTCAAATTGTTCTCGTCGGACATATTCGTATTTACTAAAAAAAACGATATCTGCGTTCATGAGTAAAAAACTTTAGCATTGTAAATCGAGTAAGTATTTACACTTCCAGAAATCGTGCAACAGGAGAAAGAAGGCGCATCAAACAAAATCGATGTGCACATTAATTACAGAATATGATTAAAAATATAGTCTATAAGATTTGTAAATACGGAGGCGTGAAAAAAGACGCCCTCATACTCGGCAACGAGTGAGATAGAAAAAGATATAATTGTGTAGAATAAAAGTGAGAAAAGTTATCCTAAATTATAATGTCACAAATGCAACCGTGTTTGTACTTAAACTGAACACACGAGTTATCTAGAATCGTAATTACAATATAACGAGATAGGTTTAGAATGAATTTTTAACATTGATTTTGCGAGCGTGGCAGTTTCTCAAAAATTAGTATTAGATACGGAGCTTTAAACTGACGGATGATAGTAAATCATTGCGAAGTTGATAATGACCTTGTATAGAATTAATCGGTTCATTCTTATCGTTTTCTATATTTAAACTTTTAATGTTAACAAAATTGACCATTTTCGTGACTGCAATACTAAAAACATTTATATAATGCATTGAAAATTAACTAAAGTCACCTAATACAAATATGTTACTTTATTCTCGAGGCTTTCTTTAATTACATCACGCTCCAAAATATGACGGAAAAGATTAATTTGTTACCGGATACTTAAACGAGACTTACCTTTAAAAAAGGATAAATGGAACAAATGGTTTCGTCAGTTTTAAAAAATACACGCTTAAATTAACAAACGTGATCGAGGACTATTTTTATCGCGTATCAAGATAAAAGTATTAATTCGGTTTTTGAAAGATCGATCACAATTTTGTAAAATATTTCGAATAAATTAATGTAACAAAATGTTTACAATTTATTAATATTTTTTTCGTTATATCAGCTAACCCTAGAATTTGCGCTCTTGTAAATTCTAATAAATTAAAAGATCAAATGAAATAAAATTCGATATCTCACCCATGTAACCGCTAAATAAATTTTTTAACTACTGCCGATAATTATATGTTTCCTTCAGAAAAAAAAACATCTGTGCCTCGGAGCACAGGGAAAAAGTGAAACTTAAAGACATTTTAACTAAATTCGATACAGTTTTTTTTTTTTTTAATTTTTACGCCTGTGTATATATAAACACACACACACACACAAACATATATAACAATAACCCTACCTATATGTATAAGTCGACGCGCATAAGGCTACAAAACATGGTTTGAAGACGGGTGTTCGTAGATATCCGTCCATTACTTCTTTGACATACCTAACGCAACAAAACGTAGTTTGTTGGGCGGGTGTTGGTATATATATATATATATATATATATATCCGTCTGTTATTTCCGTTCACTCGCACCCTCGTACATATACAATGCGCCAATAGAAGTTTCACTTCAAAAAACCGATCCGTTATCACATAATCATCACATATATTTACTTTTGTTGTATTTCGCTACAGCTACTTATCTTTAGAATAGACAGAAATATACGTGCTACTTCATTATAATCAACGCGTGTCTGATATACCCTTTGAATATTTTGCATGTAAAAGCGGATTTGATTCTTAGGAATGATACATTCTGGTTACAAGAAGGGCGTTTCGATACAGGGTTTTTTTTAATGTTCTCTTAGTACTGTACGGTAGCGTCTTTTTGGAAATCCAAATATGTTCAGATTATCGCTAAGACTCTGTCGATGAATCCTTTGTATTGCTGCATGCGTGCACATATTTGATTAAAATTCTTATGAAAAGTATAACTGGAAACATAATTATAAACCGAAGCCATTGTACGAAGCATTCATGATTAATACGAATACTGCATTTTTCTCGACCGTAGTGATTATAGATTGTTTTTCATTCTAGGTTAATGTACTGGGATCTATACTCTACCTAATCTATACAGCAGATTTTCCTATCCCGACAAAACACAGCATTTACATATTCAGATGAATCCGCTGTGGAAGCATGTAACAACTTGCGAGTAAACGAAACCATAACATGATCTAAACATGGAAAATAAAGATTAACGAAAATAAATCAACTAGAATAATTTTCCGAACGAAAGAAAACTGTCAATAAGCCAGTTAAGAATGATGTTAAAATTCCACAAAAAGAGGATAAAAAAACTTTAACAAGCAACACGAAGGAAATGTATAATAAAAAGCATAATAAAGTATAATTACAAAAACAAATATATGTTAGAAAAATAACGAAATTAATATAAAACAGCTCACATCTAAAATTAAGCGATACGACTAAGAAGCGTGATGAACCTAATATGTCGATTTTTAATCAAACAGTAGACGGAACGACTACAAATAGTCCTGCAATAAAGGTTCAGTCACTCACGCAGCAGCCGAAACCTCAAGACATATCTTACTCTCATGCTTTGAGGGGACAACCCTCAACAGCTGTACAACAGCAACCAATTAATTCTGATCAAGTTTGCCTAATAACTATCTTAACTCGCTTTGAATCATTGCTTGAACAAATGAACAAGCAAAATCAGATAATGATGGAGCTTCTAACTAAGCTCATCACGAAAATTCTTCCGTAATAATGAAATCGCTCCGAATTGCACTCTGGAATGCCAATGGTCTAGCGCAGTGGCGTCTAGAAACAGAATCGTTCCTTCGGTTACTGAAAATTGATGTGCTCCTTGTGGCAGAAACGCATTTTACTAACAAAACGTTTTTTAACATAACTGGTTACAGTTTATACCATACTCAGCATCCCGATGGAACTGCTCGCGGAGGGAGCGCTATATTAATACGAAACGGTATTCAACATTATCAGTATAATTCTTACCAACAAGATTATGCCCAAATTACAAGCGTTGTTGTGAAAGAACTCAACTCATCTCTTGTATTGGCAGCGGTGTATTGTCCGCCCCGATATGCAATAAAAAACGACTTGTTTGCTGATTGTTTCCAATATCTGGGAAAAAGATTTATTGCTGGCGGTGATTATAACGCTAAACATACTTTATGGGGATCCAGATTAACTACGCCAAGAGGACGCGAGTTAAAAAAAGCTATGGATTCCTTGCAACTTAACCATCTCTCATCTGGTAAGCCAACCTACTGGCCGACTGATCCTATTAGAATACCTGATTTACTAGACTTTTTTGTCGTCAAGGGGATATCGCTACACTACACTGAAGTTGAAGAAAGCGTTGATATAGCGTCCGACCACTCACCAGTTATTCTAACAATAAGTACAAATATTATAAGGAAAGAAAAGCCGCCATTCCTTACAAATAAGCAAACGTGTTGGGAAAATTTTCGGAGGCAAATTGCAAACAATATAAATCTAGAAATTCAGCTTAAAACTATTCAAGAGCTGGAAGAAACTGTCGATTCTCTCACCAAAACCATTCAAAATGCAGCATGGAATTCCACGCCAACTGAATCGTTGAATACTGACGTTAATATCAGTTATCCTATGGTAATCAAGGAAAAATTAGCTGAAAAACGCAGAGCTCGTAGAAAATGGCACAACACCAGGCATCCGTGTGACAAAACTTTATACAATCGAATAACTGGGCAATTAAGAAGGCTTTTGCAAAATGAAAAAAATAAAAGTTTACAAAGTTTCTTGCAAAGCCTCAGTGCTTCCCAGGACAGGAATTACTCCCTTTGGAAAGTAACTAAAAAAATTAAACAGGTAAAACAACACAGCCCACCTGTTAAAAATGCAACAGGCCAATGGGCAAGAAGCGATACTGAAAAAGCTAACATCTTTGCTCAACACCTAGCGGACGTATTCCAACCACATCCGTCTGAACCTAGAAGTAATCACGAGCAACAGATCTCAGAGTTCTTGGAATATATTCCTGATGATCAACAACGCATTAAACCTGTATCCCCAAAAGAAGTGTGGCATGAAATTGTAGCCTTAAAAAGAAACAAAGCTCCAGGTCATGACTTAATAACAGCCAATATCTTAAAAGAGCTACCGAAAAAAGGAATATTGCTCATTACGTACATCTTCAATGCTATATTCCGACTCAAGCATGTGCCAATCCAATGGAAAATGGCTCAAATAATTATGGTGCTTAAACCTGGCAAGCCTCCAAACGTCGTCTCATCCTATAGACCAATATCGCTTATGCCTGTGTTATCCAAAGTCTTCGAAAAGTTATTTATGAAAAGGATAATGATGATTATTAATCAAAAGAAACCAATACCAGATCACCAATTTGGTTTCAGAACCAAACACTCAACCCTTGATCAAGTTCGCAGAATCGTCAATAAAATTGAAAATGACTTCGAAGAGAAACGAATTTGTTCAGCAGTATTCTTAGATATTTCTCAAGCCTTCGACAAGGTCTGGCATGAAGGACTGCTTTATAAAATCAAAAAAATTGTACCCTATAGTATGTACAAACTAATTTCTTCTTACCTAAACGAACGATTTTTCAAAGTAAAAGTTCAGGAAGAAGAATCCAAACTATACCCGATACGCGTTGGTGTCCCGCAGGGCAGTGTTTTAGGGCCGCTGTTCTACATACTTTATACAGCTGACCTTCCGGTTTCAAATAGCACACTAACTGCTACTTTTGCAGATGATACTGCTGTGTTAGCTTCCGATACCCTCGAAAACGTTGCCGCTAGTAACCTGCAGAATTCCTTAGATCAGATATGCAAGTGGACAAAAACGTGGAAAATAAGTATAAATGAAAACAAATCGGCTCATGTAATATTCACAAACAGAAGAACAAATAATGCTCCGGTTATAATAAACAATAATCAAATACCAATACTAGATGAGACCAAATATTTAGGTATGCGACTCGATCAGAAACTTACGTGGAAACAACACATCATTGCTAAAAAGAAAGAGATTAACCGTTTAATAGCTTCCATGTATTGGCTTATTGGAAGAAACTCGACGTTAACGATCGACAATAAATTGTTAATCTACAAAGCGATTATTAAACCAACTTGGAGCTATGGCGCCCAATTGTGGGGTTGTGCAAAAACCACTCACATCAAAATAATTCAAAGATGCCAAAACAAAATACTTCGTATGATAACGAATGCACCCTGGTTCATAAGAAACGATGACTTGCATAGAGACCTAAATGTTCCTACTGTAATTACAGAAATTAGACGGTATGCACTTCAACACGAAGACAGATTACATAGGCATCCAAATACGGAAGCAATTATTACATTAGATAACCTAAATAACACAAGAAGGCTGAAACGGAATAAGCCTTATGATATTGTTTAAACAAATTTTATTCATATTCTTCTGAGGCTCCTGTCACTGGACGGATAACCTCTTCACGTTAATTTTCTTTCATATATCAGAATTACTGGATAGTCCAAATGGACTAGTTGTAATTATGTAAAATAAAAAAAAAAAAAAAAATATAACGCATTCCGAACACACATTACCACGTATACTAGTTTTATGGCCTCATTTAACTAAAATAAAAATGCAGGGGACAAAACACCAACAACACTTGCATACTGAACATAAAACTAACTATTATATATAAATTTATAAATATTTAAGTTAATAGTGTAAACAATATTTTTTATGTGTATTATATAGAAAAAATAAATTTTGGAAAAAAGATAATGCCAGCTGTACATCACAATAGCGCTTGTTAAATTGTTTTGTATTTGTAGCGCTTATATTTTAGTTGCAAACTTGTACGTGTGTAATCCCCTATGTTGTTTATAAATGAATACTGACTGCAGGCACAAGTATAAAAAAAAAATTGTTTTTTGTTTGACAAAATCATATATATATATGGGGTTACTTCAATGCCTTGTGAACGTGTTCGATCTTTGCATAGACTAGGTTCAGAATTATTCTGCAGCACATATTTTGTAGCCTGTAACTTTGTTAAGTTACAAGGGCCAGCATATGACCATATGTAACAATTATAAAGCATAATTGTTCTCATGATAGTTTTGTAGATTATGGATTCATTTACCGAGCTGACGTAACATCGTTTATTAAATATCGTATATAGTTTAAACAGAGACGTGCGAGTTTTATTGCAGGTATAATCAACATGTTTAGTAAATGCGAAACCTCGATCCAGTATCACATTTAAATATTTCATATCGCTTTTCAAAACCGAAGGTAAATTGTTCACTATCACAGGAGGTAAGAAATACGGTCTTCTTTTCGTGAATAGAATAGATCGAGTTTTATCGGAATTTATTTTGATACTCCATTTATTAAAATACAGAAATAGTTACAAAACTTACCAAAAAGCAGTATTAGATAGATGTAAATTAGCGAATATATATATATATATATATATATATATATATATATATATATAATATATATATATTCGCTGAAAGCGTTAGACTGAACACATTTTACGCGTATAATTAATTAAATAGTACTCGTTTACTGTAATATCGGATTAATATGCGGTCTCAAAAAAAAATGGAATATAGAACTGAAATTAATTGACAAAAACTAACCGCTCCGATGTTGGTGCATCTAATTAATATGCAGCATTAAATGTCGACTCTTATAACATCTATTATGAATTAAGTAAGCGTGATTTTTTTTCCAGTATACACTAATGACTGAACTTCGAGAAATAATTACAACCGAAGATAAACCGAAATTCGACGAAGTCGTTTATCAAAGACACGCGGCAGAATCTTCCAAAAATTACCATAATCCAAGAGTAAGTTGAATCAAATAAATTCGCTTTATTTTCGAATTTAACTCCGAAGCGTATACTAATAAAGAAAATGTCATACTACATATATATTTACTTCATTCGGAGCTTCATAAGAAAAAAAATTGTTCACTTGGACTTTTCTTGTAAACAGATTCATGGAATGATGTGGAATGTAGTGATTTTAAAAAGTAAACAAAAAAAAATAATTCGAATCGCTAAATTTTGTATTAAAACACACAAAGCTTTTCGCTATTAAGCCATTTTGGCACGTAATCAAAAAAATAATAATAATAAACAATAAAAAACAAAAGAATAAAAAATATATACTGTTTATTAATTATGTAACTTGAAAATGACTTAATAGCCGAGAAGCTTTATGTGTTTTAATATAAATTTAATGACTTTAACTACTATTTTATCGTTTATATTCAGAAATATACCCGTGAATTCTAGTTGTCAGTCATTTATTTAATATTCCTCCTTGTTCATTTATATTATCGAAACGCTTCTTAAATAATACGTTTACAAAATTTGATGTACTCTTAAACACGTTCTAAATAATTTCGAAAAAGAACGTTTCGTAAAATCATTTTAGGCGAATTATTACGAAACAGTGCGTTTCAAAATAATTTAAAAAAAATTACCTTCCGAGTTCAGTTAATCGCGATTATTCGTATTAAAAATTCAAAATAATTCAAAACACAATTTACCAACTTCAAACGTAACTTCATTACCTATGGCGACGTCCACCAATGGGTTAGAAAATGTAGAAAACTGATATATCTATACAAATGTTTATATATATATTATATACATGTATCGCTCGGTTTAATATTAACCTCAAATAATAGTATGGAAATTTAATAAAACCAATAAAAACAACGTGGGAAAAAATTACGCTACGATAGATACGACATACTTGAAAGTCTAAAAAGTTATTACCCACTATTATCGTACGATTCGAAATAGGAAGAAGAAAATACTTTATTTGAATATAATAACACACGTACAACAATTTATTACTTTTTTTTTTTATCGAAATACAATCACGTACAATTTAGAAATCTGAAAGTACTTTTAGTTCTACACTCGAATATAAATACAAAAAAACATCTGTGCCTCGGAGCGCAAGGAAGAAGTGAAACTTAGACATTTTAACTAAATTGGATACAGATTTTTCTTAGTTTAAACACACACACACACACATGCACGCACGATCGTATATATATATATAAGAATAAGTCTACCTATGTGTATAAACATGGTTTTGACGACGGATGTTGGCAGCGCGGTACATGCGAACGGCATAATATATATAATATCCGCCCGTCACTTCGTTAACACATCTAACGCAACAAAACGTGTTATATATATATACATATATATCCGTCTGTTATTTCCACTCGCTCGCTCGTTTTGCGGGTTAACTTCCCACATAAACCGTGCCAATAGAAGTTTCACTTCAATAATCAATTCGTTATAAATAGTAAATTACGTCTATTTATTATTATCAACTTTTAACACGCTGCTGTATTTATAGCTGAAACCGACGGAAAATAATTACGGACGAAACTCGAATGTAAAATGCATACCGTCGCATGTAAGTAGAAAATTATCGTGTATCGATATTTAGCTTATTACGTGTACCGGCCTCAACGTGTTTCAAATTATGCTTTTCATCTGTTCATAATTTTTTATAACGAAATTTATTTAACACGACGATGCCTTTTAGCTATGCTTACGAAAAAGCGAATTATCACTGCACTTCTTCTAAATAATACAGATAGCGACGCTCTTTTCAAATAATAATCGACAAAAAATTACTAAGAATTAATAAAAAAAAATATAATATCTACAATATACCGTGAGATTTATTCAAGTCACTTTAAACATCATTAAATTAGGTTCAATACTTTTCAACAATCTACCCATCCATCGTTTGATCTAATTTTAGTTGTTATTCGTGACTATAAAATAAACCTGGGGGATGAAGAAAGTTTTCATAAGACTCCGAAATCGCCAGTATAATAATTAATAATTGGACAGTAAGAATTACGAGCTTCGTAGATTATAAAACACGTATTGAATCGATCTTCTCAGTAATTACGCCATCAACGAATGCGCAAGTAAATACAACTAAAATAACGTAAATATAAATGAAAATCAAATAAAACATTTTAATATAATTTTTCGGAACGTATAATATTTAAGAAGTATAATGAAACAAAACAACGTACAGCGTTAAGTATTATTTCAGAAGTTTTGTTTTTTTTTATATAAAATTTTATCCTTTAATCCCTATATCCGAAACAGATGCAATGGCCTCCATTAAATATATAACAAATAAATTGTTTTGTGATCTGTGGAATGCAATTCCCTCAACAAATCATCTTAGATCTATTCGCTCCAATCCTCTTCCTTGAAAGTATCCTGTGCATAGCAGAAAGGAGCAGGTAGTACTGTCCCGTATCCGTATTGGCCACACCGCACTGACTCATGGTCATATTTTAAATAAAACAAATCCACCTTTGTGCGATCATTTCGTCCGGACGCCCTTAACACTCCGACACTTATTTTTTGACTGCCCACAATATTCCGTATACCGTCCCCAAAACTTCAGTTGTAATTCATTCAAAACAGTTTTATCTACTGTTGTGGAGCAACACTTCAGTTCCTTCAAACTGTAAATATGATCAATCTCAAATAAAACATCTCATATTTACTTTCGGGTGCTTCTGGCCATAGTAGCAGTACATAGTACCCGACCAAAAAAAAAATCTAACTCTATCTTTATTTAAATTAAAAATTCAGCTATTTAACGTAATACAGTGGCCGACGATATTACCAGACGAATAAATGCATCCTCCAAATAAAACTCGTTTTTATTAGCGTTGTTCGGTTCTAGCCATCTGTTTTTGTAACCCGTTTTTTCCCGAGGTTATATTCAAATTATATTTCGTTAAAGAGTAGTAGTGACACGGGAAAATCTAATTGTTCTATAATGTCATAAAAGTAGCCATTCACGCTATACATATATCAGCATCTGCCTGTTTCAATTAAGAGAAATCTGTTATCAATCCTGTTCTTTAACGTCTATATGACCACATTTCAACAGCGTTGATGCTTCTTTTACGGTCCACTTTTATTGTGAGAGTTTCAATATATAATAATATAAAATACGCATCCTTGGAACGTACGTAAAACGTACGCAACGTACAAATGTATTTTTAACACATCAATGCTTCTTATATATTTTCGATTTATAATTCCGTGGAAAGCCTAATTTTCATACATACTTTTTTTTTCGAGTTATTTAATATTTCCTATAATAGTTCGACTATTACAAAAATATTTCACAAGCAATATGACGTGATTTGTCTAAATAACGTTTACAATATCTGACTAAAATACCTATAGATGAAATATCCATTCGACCATCCTAAAATGGAATCACCCGTCGTATGTAACCCAGGATGTCCACAAAATAAGTTGGTAAAATAAACAACCCGTGAATATAAAACACACACATTTAAAAATGCGCATAAATTATTATTTAAGCCAGAAGAATGAAACAAAGTGTAAAAAACAAAAGTGAATTAACCAAAAAGAAATATCAAATAATTTAAATTATAAATATCGAATTATTTAGTACGAAATTATATTAATTTTTTTTTAAAACCGTTATTTTTATCTGTATATACTAAAATAAAAATATCAGCATTGGCAAAAATTTGACTACAAATAATCAAATTGTATTATTTAATACTATTAGGCCTGCGCTAAAAATAAATGTGTTATAATGATATATGTATTTTTAGCAAACCCGCAGTAAAGCTAACAAATGTGTGATCGAGGACAATTATACCGTATGTACCCAAGATAATGACGGTTTACGATCTCCAAGCGAAGACTCTGGGTTGGGTCTTGGACCACCTGAATTGGGGAACGGACGACATATTAGTAGGTGAGAAGAAAGTATATTTTTTTAGGTTGTGATTATTAATTTTCAAAATTTAAATTATATATTTAGCGTAAAACGCTAGAAAAAATTGAATTCTTGGGTTTTTTATTTAAACAGTGCAAGAATTTATCGAAATGATATGCGATATTCGGAACAGAAGCAGTTCTCAAATAATAGCAAATTTACGTCTCAAGCTTCTATTGAAGAGGATTTAGGTTATTATCATCAGGTACAATAACCAATACCCAACCCAGATTAATACACGTTACATAGCATTAACTAATTATACACATATTTATATGCACGAAACAGAAATTTTGCACAAAACTTATTTATTTTCTTAATATTACAGCACAGTAAAAATTAAATTACATTTCAAACATAGGCTCATTTGCACAATCATAATGCGTGCTTTCGTACGTTTTTTTTTTTTTTTGGTATTAGAAAATAATTTTATATTCAAGCAGTGATGCACTATAATGTACATCTAATAATATTTAAAATAATAATGAATTCTACTAAAAAAATGTGAAAAGAACGCTACAAATTAGAAGACCAAAATATTATATATGTATGTATGTGTGTAGATGTATATAACGATTATTAAATAATAATTTAAAGCAACTGGGTAATTTCTGCACTTCTTTATTTTAATTTTCGTACTGACGGATGAAACAAATCGAAAAATGTATATAACGATTATTAAATAATAATTTAAAGCAACTGAGTAATTTCTGCACTTCTTTATTTTAATTTTCGTACTGACGGATGAAACAAATCGAAAATTCATACTTTTAATCTTAGGACATGTTTATAAATCATATAAAATGTATTTCAATTTAATAATTAGAAAGAATCTAATTTTGCGCAGACATAACTAAATATTCAACAATTAAAATTAAAACCGATTTAAAAACAGGTTTTATTACTTCAATTGTTTCGCACCAATTTGTTGTCTACACGTGAGGAAATAAGGTTTAACAATATCGTATTTAGCGAATTATACGCGTTGAAATAGCATCGCATCACTAATTTTTATATTAAATTTTTAAATGCTAAATGCTTTCATCATAATACTAAATTTCTGGAGCTATACATACGCATTATTCAAAATTTGCGCATATGATTTATTCATAGGTTACAATTAATTTCGCACTTGCTCTTAATGTTTACCGAACAATTCTAATCTATTTAGTTTGCGTGTGTACTTACCAAATATTTTTTCCAAGATACGTAGAAATACTGAAACAGAATATCAAACAAATTATATTTTCTTAGGTTAACCATCTTTAAATTATCAAAAAAAAAAACGACTTCTTAAATATCTACTATATAATTTACAACTTTCTTTTTGACAAAATCCATGTATAATCTAATAAAAGTACATTTCAAATTAACGAAAGAAAATTCTATATTCAAAATGTACAGAAATTGCGTCAAAGTACAAAACATATTACGAGCTAATGAAACAACGCAAATCGGAATTATTCTATTTTTTATATTTTATATGCCCCGAATTTTTGGATGAAATACATATACCCAAATTAAACACTTATATATATGCAGAGTGGCTTTTATTTTAATGAATTGCTTATAGGATTACAATGATATGGACACCGAATCGATATCAGTTCCTAGACGAAGATCTAGTAATCCAGAATGCATACAAATTTCTGATAAAACCAATCCGTCTTACGAGGAAGCAAATATGGTGAGTAATCCTGACAATATCAAAAGCTTTTATAGAATCGGCTGTTTGATGTTTTTATCAAATAATTTTAATTTCTGCTCGTAAATAGTCGCAAATTCCGCCCTGTTAGTTTAGTCAAAATTTAAAAAATATATACATCGATAGTAATATTAGTCCGGAATACGAAGTTTTCAAAAACAAATATTTAGTTATTCCTATAGTGCCCGTAACGTGTTTGAAATTACATAATGCATAATAACTTCCATTTAAAAATAAAAAGAGATAAGCAATAATTTGTAAACCAGAAATTTAGATATTAATTCGTGATTTTGTAGATTCGTGCACAAAAGTACATGTTTAGGTTGGTGATAATTTTTTTATTTAAACTACCTCACTTTCCTTTGACTAAAATTTTAAAATAATTACATTAATATTTCGCAAATTAACTATGAAATTGAATTCCCCACTCACCAAAAAAATAATACTCTTCATCTAATCTCAAAAGAAAAATTTAGTGATCATAAATACTATTGAAGGGTTAAAAAATGAAAGTTCAATAATTATGTACAGTTTTTCACAATTATACATGTAAAATTTTCATTCGTTTTATCTTAGAACTAAGTAAAACTATTGCTTTTTTATTTTGTCAAGAAAACAAATTTTTAAACTGAAAACAATTTTCTATTCCTTGCCTAATTGTTAAGGTTTTACACAAAAATATGCATTGATAAACCTATTAATATTTATGAATTTTAAACCGCATACTTTTTTTTAAAACTTGCATAATAGTATTTAATACCAATATCGTATACGGAAATAACTTAGTGTAACTGTTTGTAACTTGAAATAAATTAGATATTAAAAACTTGTTGAAAAATATTTATGGACAATTAGTTCTCATTATTCCCGACTAAAAATCATATAAGCGTTTTAATTTTATTGAAAACTTAACATAAATAAAGCTGTATCCTTAACATAATATGAAGTTACATAAAACAAGCAACCACGCATGGTAATTGTGTACACTTGAATACTTACTTGAAAAGGTGTAACTAGTTGAAAAACTATCTTATAAGCAACATTTCAATTTAATTTAATATTAATGGAAAAAACAAATTAAAGTGTAGTACACTAATTAACATGAAAAAATGTATTCATAAAACCACGAACATAAAAACATGTTACAAATATAAATTTTTGTATACATGATTAATAAAAAAATAATAAAACTTAGTTCACATTTAAATACAATTTTATGAACCATTTCTTTTTAAAGAAAAATTTACTTTCAATAACACAAAGTAATAACAATATTTTATGCATGAATAAAATATGCCATAATGAGCAACTTACATTGTGAAAATTTACACTATGACGACATTACAAGTTCAGATTTCTGAACACATACGTCACAAATTTTTAATCGAAATGCAACATTAGATACATAAGATTAATTTAAATGATTCTGACGTCATAAATATAATTTAAAACGCTGTTAACAATTTATGTTATTTGAATTCAACTACTAATCGATTTCATTATAACATGTCTCAACTGTTACGTAATTCCAGACATAAAAAGCTTGAAAAACAAATTTTTCATTGTGTAATTACTGAAAACGTAATGTACTACGCTATATATACTTTTAAATAAATATATTTATTGTTTTTAATACATTTAGTATAAAGTAAAAATATATATAATGAGTACATGGGAAGTAAATTTGCTTAATCTATAGAATTGATGTACACCTATAAATTTTCACTCTGTTAGAAACGTTCAATATATTTTTGAGGCTAGTAATTATACAATACAGATATCAATTTTTGGTTCCGTATATATATATATATATAAGGCTCACCACATAAACTATGGGGGTCTGAAACAAAAATATGATTGAGACTCCCTTTAAAATTGACAAAAAGATAAAATATTTTACAACTTCATTAACTCAGTACTTCTAGGACCTATACATTTAAATATTTTAACTGCAATAAGTCAAATATGTGGATCATTACTTGAAAACACTCCTACAATTTTTAACGTGGAAATTAAAATAATTTAAATTATAAATTATAAAAACTTTAATATTTCAACGGTTAAAAGACATAAGAAATCAAATAATACAAAAAATTAGAAATTAGATTTATCTAAATGAATTATTAATATCGATTGAAAGCAGATGATCTTTAAAATTAAGTAAGTTAAAATATCGCGTATTAAAACTTATCTTTTTCATTAATTTATTAAGCAATAATACTGCTACAAACAATTCTAAAATATCATAACAAAAAAATTATAGTAACTTCTATCAATGAAAACCATCAAAAGTCTTAATTTATGTAATCTATATAGACATAATTAGTCTTTGATTAAATACAAAATCAGCAAATAACTAGGAATTCTGTCATAGTTTTTGTTCAATAGCCCTCCTTAGATCTTCTGTAGCTTTGGCAATATCCTGTTTTGATTTCTGCTCTATTTCAGTAGCCACACTGTAATCCTTAGGAGGTTCAACAGGATGTTTACAAGTTCCATTTTGAAATTTTGGTCTCGGTATACGAACTTTCTTTACGTTTAACAACCACGAATCCATGACCTGAAATATATACAGCCAATATAAATTACGTGACTAAACACAAATTTGATATTTTAAAAATATATGGTGATTATAAATAAAGAAAATTTAAATAGTTCACAACTTTTCCTTTTTTTTTTTATTAAAAATTACTATTTTGTAATTTACTCCACTGCTTCCTTCTTATTCAAATTATGTTTAATATTAATAATGATGCCCATAATTTAGATAAACGTCTATATTCATTTTTCTGTTCAGTTGTGTGCTTCATTTTTATTCTCTTGATTACTTTTTTTTCTTTTAATACTACAGTTAACTGAGATAACATGTTAATTATGTAAAATAAATGTTACAAAAATGATTATAAAGTAAAAAATAAACGCATTTCGTTAATTCTGATGTTTCATTTGATGTTTATTTTTGAATCCATTGTTTTTATTACAAAAGTCAATGTTGTAATTATATAAAATAAGGATAAAGTAAAGAATAACCACGTTTCATTAATTTCTGGTCTTTTGTTAATCATTTCATTTTTCAATACAAAAGTCAAAACCGAAATTTTTTGAGAGTCGCGACAACAGAACTGTTCTAAACAAAGAAGACATTGTTTCTATAATTAAAGGCCTTTCACGTTGTATAGCTGTTACTGTAATTTTTTTTTTTTTTACATAAAATCTGTCTGTGGAACAATAAGAAACAAAGATGTATTACTATATAAACATCAGCTTCCAAATAGTTGCTGATCTAATTTTTGATAATCTTTATAAGTTATCTTTATTCATATATTTCATGATATTAAATGATTTTTTTTCGATGCTGGAGATGTATGATGAAATTTTACACTGTCGGTTAATAGATTTCTTGTTAATGTATTTGTGCAACACGAGTCTGTTTTTTTAACTTTCACTTGAATAACGAATTTGTCCGTTGACCGAATTTATCTTCAACCTTCGAATATGTGTTTATTTTTTATGAACCAAAGTGCATCGACAATGTTCCATGGGATTTTTGCTTACATCCTTCCTATTACAGCTATATTGGAAATTTTATGCATTCCTCCATGGCTCAATTCCATATGTCCAAATCATTTTCCATCGCGAGCTTTTGAGCTCGCAATAGTTCACTTATGAATTTATTTTAGTACGAACGCTCAATATATATATATATATACTTATGAGACATTTCATTATATCGTGTAAAAATTTTACGTATAATTGATTGAACGATATTTTGGTGTCATTTTGTCGAGGAAATGAGCTTTGTGAGTTTTGTTAAATCTTTCGGTCGCGGTATACCCCTATACGGTACATAAAATATTAAAGTTAAACAAATTATGTATTTTTAAAATGAGGGAAATTTGATTGACATAGGACGTTTAAATTATAAAAGTATTTACATATTAAACATTATTTAGAGTTATCTAAAAAACGGTATAATACATAAAATATTACTTTACGTTTTCATCTCCTCGAGTCATTTTCTTAATTATTCCAACTACTATGTGTAAAAGAAATTGATAATGTGTGATACAAAGGGTAAATTAAACTAAGCGTAAACTTAGACGAAAGTAAGCGACTTCCTCGGGGAAATATGCTGAATGGGAATAAATTCAGCTTTTAGCGAATATGGTAAAGCTTATCGAACTTTGATGTACAATAGAAAATTCGCTTCTGACTCGCCAGCTTAATTGTGGTACGAACGACTAAAACACTAAAACTTTTTCATTCAATCGATAATGGTGGTTTTTTTTCTATCCTACAACTAGCTTCTTAGAAGCTATCTAGTAGATCAGTGTGAAAGAGAGTTGGAGAGAATAGGGATGAGAGCAAACAAGAAGGAATGGGTGAAGGAGAAGGAAAGGAGGAACAAACGTGATAGAAATGCAACCATCCACTGATGGGCAATTCCTCTGCTATAAAATTAAGAATTTTAAATCGAAGACTTTTCTTCTCTGTAGCCGTCTGACTTCTTCGGGGTTATCCATCAATGCAATCGCTAACGGATTATTGTGATACTCCAGTCAGTGAAGGTACTTCGTCGCCTCATCCGATACCTGAGACATACCTCACGTCGAGATCGGTATGTAACGTTTTGTTCGAAATGAACCAAGAGGCATTCGTTATTGTATGCAATACTTTGTTTTGAAAGCGCTGTACGATGAGTATGTTACTTTCTTTTGAGCATCTCCATAGCGGTACCCCGTACCGTCAAATCGGTTTCAACAGCGTATTATAAAGCAGAATTTTGTTTTCTAACGTGAATTCTGAACAACTTCCTAGTAACCAGTATATTTTGTGGAGTTTGATATCCAGATATTTTCGTTTCATCATTATATGATGTTTCCAGGTTAATTTCTTGTCCATATGTATACCAAGATAACATACTGGATCTTTTTGCGGTACTTCGTTACCATCGATATAAATTTTTTGGACGGAACTTATACGACGGTTTGTGAAGAATATTCTGCGTCGATTTAGACGTATTTATTTTCAGGCGCCACTTATCAAACCACGATTTCATCTTTACAATCTCATGCTGCACGTTCGTACTAGACTATTGTAAATCGTTAGCGGAGCAGACCAGAGCAGTATCATCTGCGAATGTAGCGATACCGATATTGTTGACCTATGGTATATCCTACGTAAATATGACATACAATAACGGCCCCGGTACGCTTCCTTGCGGTACTCCGGCACTTATTTCACGTATTGTTGACAAAAATTCGTCGCATTTATAACAAAATGTTCGATGCTGTAAATACGGTTCCAATAACGTACAATACTGAGTAGGTAATATTTTATTTAAAAACAAGTTTTCGTGGATGTTCAGTCTCTTCTGCACGAGGAAATATAAATGGTTTGTTTTTCGCGAAAATCCGTATAACGTGTTAATGTATATTAAAAAAAAAAAAAAAATTAAAATTAAATTCATATTTATTTACTTGCAATTAATTGTGGTCAGACTTTATTTACTGACAAAGAGCGAAGCGTTTGTTAATGCTAAAAGTCCCGCAAACGATTAACTGTTACAAACAAGGATTATTAATTTGCAAGGTTTTTCCAACTTTCCCTATACCTAGACCTAGCTTGTGCTTTCATTAGTACGTATGAAGTCTGCAGTTACTTGAGCGGCACCCAGAATGTACAAATTAGATTTAGTTGATCAAGTATTAGACTCCAGTTATGCAGCAAATTGACTTCTGTCCAGTTAGAGTGATCATGAAACTTCGTCGCATGTTTTATTGGTTGCTGTTTTATAACGCCAGTAACGTTTTGATGCATGGCACGTTTGCGATAGTTCGTAGAGTTTAATTCTGGAATCACTGCATTAGTGTTATATCCGTTCTAGCATTGCAGCCCCTCATTTGACACCCGTATCTCCAAACAGAAGCAAGTATCTATATATGGTCAATTTGCAAGTAATCCGCTATACTAAACGTTATGCTCGACGGAAATAATATTGATAATGCATTATTATATTAAATATCAATCGATAGGAACTTTCGTATCGTTAATGATATATGTGAAATAAATTTAATCCACCGACTGTCGTGAAAAACAATTACAATTCAGTGAAACATTCGATTATTTTAAAAAGTTTTTTAAAATCTTAATGCGAGATACAACATAAAAATAACATTAATTTCGGTTATCCTTTAAGATTTGTTTGTTAATACGTGGAATTTTCTGTGCGGCTAATAATTATTATTCCTACTTCATGTCGTAAATAATGTACAATGTTGACCTAACACTGATTTTCAACTAGTTACTCTTGAGTGGATGAGAAAAGACGTGATTTTCAAATTATCATTTGTAAGACCCACCGATATTTCATTAAAAAGATAATATCGGTACGTTGTTGTCGACTCCATCAACAAATCGATTGAAGTTCAAATGATTAGTTAGCTAACTCTTCATAAATAGAATTCCATACTCTATAGCAACGGTGGGCAACGCCCGGCCTGCGGGCCAACTGCGTTCCGTGTAGTTTCTATCCGGCCCGCAAGATCTTTCAACATTCGTCTATTTTAAATTTAATATTAAACGTATATGGCAACGTGCGTATTCATAACTTAGTACTAATATTAAAAATAACATTCATTTAAAACCTAATTTCATTTTAAACGTCCCCACTTATAACTGTTTTGCTTGCGCACTATATTCTTTTCTATCTGTGCGTATGGTGGAATGCGAAAATATAACGTCATAATTTGTCACTCTCGTCTTACTGTAGCGGTTTTTTTGATATTTCGCGTTTATCGTTGAATGTAGTGTTGCGGGCAGGGGCGTATTACCCCCAATGCCAAGAATGCCATGGCATAGGGCGGCAAATTTTGGGAGGGCGGCATGTAGGACCAAAAATAAATTTTGTTAACAAAAAAAATTAATTTTTTTAGTTTTAAATCAGATATATTTATCACAAAAAATACAAGTAATTATTTTATAGTACAATTTTTCTTTGTCTTTCTTAAGGCGAATTCTTCGATCAAATTTTCAAAATTTATTCGTCGATTCAAATCATTTTCTTTCAAATGTAAATTATTTATTATACAGTAAATACAAAAATGGATTATTTTTAAAGTTTTTATTTTACTCATACCATAGACTTTAAATTTTTTATTTTTGTGTTTAAGAATAGTAAAACACTTTTCAGAAAATAAAATTTTGTAACCGAACCAACATATTTGAGTAACAAAATTTTGGAAAATCGATGGCCTTACATGGGGCGGCACCACTTGTGTGGCGTAGGGGCGACAAAAGTTGAAATACGCCCCTGGTTGCGGGGGTTATTGCATTTGTTGCTGAATTAGTTTCGGTAAGCAATATTTCTTGCTTTTTTTTTTCTTGGAATCGTCATTCAGGTTGTACATCTTACAGAAAATTAACGTTTGTGCTAGTTTAAATAAGAGAAAAGTAGTTTGTGATAACTAAGTGAACAGTTACAGGGTCTTAAAAAGAACTATTTATTCGAAAATTGACATTTAATTTATTTGAAAGTAATAACAAAAATTATTTTAATCATTTTAATAACAATATTCGTAAATATTCATTCGCTTTTTAGAGTAAAATTACATCGAACAACAGCGTAAAAGGAAAAGTTGATTTTGAGAACAGATTTTTTCAAGATAAATGGAAGTTGCAATATTTTTGTCCGGAACATATTGGAAAACCGTTATGTTTTATTTGCAATCAAACTGTTGCCGTAAAAAAAATAACTTAATATAAAGAGACACTACCAAATGAAACATGCAAGTTATGACAAATATATGGATATCGAAAGAACAAAGAAATTTGAGAACTTAGAAAAATCTTTGAAATGTCAACAAAACCTCATTGTGGGTGTTAACAGAAAAACGAAAATAATACTACGGCTAGTTATATTGTTGCTTTACAAATATCAAAAAAATTAAAACCTTACTCAGGATGGAGAGTTTTTTAAAGAATCGATGTCTGAAGTTGTGGGTTTACTTATGCCAGAAAAGAAGATAATTATCGATTCTCTTTATCGCGGCAAACTATAACGAGACGTATCGATGACCTGCCGATGAATGTGGAGAATACATTGAAATTCCGAATATGGCAACTTGAATATTATTCAATAGCTTTAGATGAGATGGCGTCGATATTACTGAACTGCCTCAATTGTCAATATTTATTCGAGGAGTTGATTCAAATATAAATGTTTTGTTAAGAACTGTTGTCGATAAATACAATAAAAAGCACTACTACCGGAACAGACATTTTTAAACAGGTAGAAATTTCAATACAAAAGTTTGATTCGCTACTAAATAAATTATCTGGAATAACAACAGACGGAACGGCAGCAATGATATAGGAAAAAATAAGGGAGTCATTTCTTTATTTAAACAAAAAAAGGGGAGAAAAGAGTTTTCCGAAATTATTTCTATCTCATTGCATCATCCTTCAAGAAAATCTATGTGCAAAAGCTACGCAGTCAGAAAATGTAATGTATCTAACTGCATAAACACAATTAAAAAGTCAGCGCTAAATCATCGAAAATTTCGAGTTAATTGATCTTGAAAGTGAATATACAGATGTTCAACATTATTGCGCAATCCGATAGCTCCAATAACAAGCTTGCTTGCTGTTTTAAAATTTCAACGTTGCAAAGTAGAAATAAGTTTAAAGATGAACCTTTCGATTATCTTTTAACATATCGAACAACCTCGAATTTACTAATACAAAAAATTATGTTAATTCGCTGTAATTTTATAAATTTACATTCATCATTGAATGTAGAATATAACAGTCCGCTCTATGGGCATTTAGTAACAGAGAAATATACGATAAATGAATTACAGCGGAGGACGAAGTACTCGTTTATTGTGCGTTCTTCTTGAAAAAATCTAGTAAAAGTTTGAAAACAACATTAATCTACGACTAAATAATCTAGTCGAAATTCATTTACATACAACAAAAAAAATAGTTCATCGAAGAAACTAGACTTCACTATGGCTATAAAAAATTTCGAATGAATGTTTTATATTAATTTATTTCAAGGGGAAAAAAGTATCGATAGTGTCGCTGGTAATTTAAAAATAAATCTATTCAATTACACTCGTTTTTCTATTCTGGTAAAAAAAAGTATACGCCTTATTTGTATTCTGGTATTTTAACACTTACTAACTATAAATAAATATTACACAATATGCTTTTTTTTCATTCTAGTTAAACTGTTCTTTGGTAAAATAAACATAACAACAACATAATACAATCTTTCCTAATCTATGTTAACTCAATTAAAAATTTAAAAACTCGCATTAGAACATAAAGTATGTTAGAATCTTAATGGTCAATGGAGAAACTTTAATTTTTTTTACCAAAATCGCCGGTTCTTGAAAAAATGGGTCATAGATTTAACGAAATAACTCTTTCGATATATAATATAGATTCTTTAATTTTAAAAATACGTCTAAAGTTGAACGATTAGTTACAGATGAATTATTTTTAAACTAGTAAACTCGTAAGTAGTCAGTCAACTCCATATTCAGCATCAACAGAATGTTCGGCCGAACCTAATATAATAACTTTTAATTTCTGGAGAAAATTTCAAAAGATAGACTATATTGCCTAACATTCGAACTAAAATATACAATTCGTACTTTCAAGAACATATCACTTTGTTGCATTTAATAAAGCTTGATTTTTAATTTTTTCCCGGGTGCATACTTAATAAATGAAATCAAATTTTCAGTAATAATCACCGCTTATCGCTTCGCTGTCACTGTGCTTACGTCATTCCGCCTTCGTCTGTTTACATCTTATCCTTTTATGTGCACATGTCCAGAGTTCTTCTTCGAACATAAATTTAAACTAATTGTTACGTTTAAATTTCAAATAATGATATAAGTAATGTAGTCCTTTAAATTAAATAAAAATAAAAATACTTTTTTTTTTAATATAAATATCGTATCACTATATATATATATATATATATAGTCAAAACTGTCTACCAGTTTCACTGGTTACAGCATTATCGGGACTGAATTAAAAAACGATTAACAACTAATAAACTCGGCCTTTGATAAACAAAAGAACCTGTTTAATTTTGGAATTTATATGTTAACCATCTGCATGGAGGAATATGAAAAGGCTTCGTTTATTCCTAGATTTCAGAGTTTGTGGAAATGTGTAAGATTTGAAAGTTAGAAGTAGTGTTCATTATGTATAAGATGGTCAGAAAAATTGTAAAGATCATTTTTTTGTTTTTCCATAATGCAGTATGTCCTTTAAATGTAACATTCAAAATGTACTGTTTTGATTTATATATTATATTTATATATATATATATAGTGATGCGGGTTTTAAAAAATATTTATTTTTATTTAATTTCTAAATTAAATTAAAAATATGTGTCATCAAATAAGCGCTATAGAAATACTTTCCGGTAGTTCTTTTTCATCCCAAGACACAATGGCTTCAAGAACAATGAAACATAATAAATTTAGTTTTTATCGATATTAAGTATATCCTAAATTCAACTATACTGTATATCTAACGCGTTTATTAAAATATTTCGATTTCAAATCGATTGTATTACATATGTTCTCACGAAATTCGCGAACATATCTGTGACATCTTTCCATAATTTATATATTTGCGCGTATTCTGTTTTTTAATAATTATGTCTTTAGTTTAATACTTTTGAGAAATTATGTATTTATGTTATATAACATTTCAGTTGTATCTGATTTTAACGACGTTTTTATGCAACGGACTAATAATTTATCAGCTGTTAATCGAGACAGAACCGGATTGTAACAAAATTAGTGTACATTTACGAGACAACGGCAATTTTATTTAGTATATTATTGTGCCACTAGAGGGCGTAGAAAATTTTGTATATATCACAAAATTAGTCTAAATTTGTGAACTAATTTATTTTCGTTATATATACCAGCTGTAGAGATTTCTGACAAAATGCTTGTGTTTTTTTTTTAAATTGCCTTCAATTAGTTATCCGTTGTTACAATAATTTTCATATTGCAAATTCGACGTTGTTTCTCTTGTTTTTTTATTTATTTTTACACAAAGTAACGAAAGACTAAATTATTTTTAAAATTATCGAAATTTAAGCAATTTAAAGACGAATTAATAACCGGTAGAACCGCCACGTTTCTTGCGAACAAAAATCTTTCCATTTCTCTCTTTTCTAGAATCATACTCCGCGTAATACAGACTTCACTGAAAAGTCGACTTGTACGAAGAGAGAGTAATTTTGGATTGCACTTTTTAATGCTGACAAAACATTTTATGCGCATTCGAAACGTAAACGTACCGAGTACGACGCAAAGCAATTTCAAGCATCTAACATTGATCGAAATATGAATATCAACTATTTGACGTAATTAAAACCGCAGGAAATTAAGTAAAAGTTAAAAGATAAATTTCGCGTATTTAGAAAGCATAAAATTTTCTCATGATATTTTTAAAATATATTAAACAAGAGAAACAACGTCGAATTTGCAATATGAAAATTATTGTAACAACGGATAACTAATTGAAGGCAATTTAAAAAAAAAAAAAAACATTTTGTCAGAAACCTCTACAGCATATATAACGAACATAAATTAGTTCACAAATTTAGACTAATTTTGTGATATATACAAAATTTTCTACGCCCTCTAGTGGCACAATAATATACTAAATAAAATTGCCGTTGTCTCGTACATGTACACTAATTTTGTTACAATCCGGTTCTGTTTCGATTAACAGCTGACAAATTATTAGTCCGTTGCATAAAAACGTCGTTAAAATCAGATACAACTGAAATGTTATATAACATAAATACATAATTTCTCAAAAGTATTAAACTAAATACATAATTATTAAAAAACAGAATACGCGCAAATATATAAATTATGGAAAGATGTCACGACGGATCTTTAATAACGGTAATTTACACAACAGTCAGCGCCACCGATATGTATATTTAACTAAATGCAAATATGTTCTCTGTGACCGCACCTAGCTATTGCATAATCAGTGAAAGCCAAACTAAACTATAACAGCAAATTTAACTCGCTCGAGTGATTTCATAAACCAATGAGACTATCAGTTGAACCGTATTGTTTACGCTTTATTATTACCATCTACAATCATAAAATAGTAAAATAAAAAAACAAAAAAGTATAAATATTTAACACGATATAATAAAAATAATGCGATGACGTAACAATGAAATAGTAATTGAAAATCTTTGTCAATTTTTTTTTTTTTTTTAATATTTAACCAAGCAGATGCATGCCCTCCGATAACTCTGAAAGACAAAAAAAAAACACGTTTTTATAAGACATACGTGAAAAATATATAAAGATTAAATAAAATTACAATTCACGAGTTAATTACGATCGAACAAATAGTCAATATCATTCCGATAATAACCGAATTAAATAAGTAAGTATCATAAAGAAACCCACTTAAACTCGAAAGTGTATTTAAAACATTACACGCACTAGTTAAGATATTAAAAATATTCAATTTTTTATATAATGTGGAATGTAGTGATTTTTTTATAAAAAAATCAATTGAAAATTAGTTAAATCACTAATATTTATTTTCTTAAAGAAAACACAAAGCTTTTCGGCATTCATTATCAAGAGAAACATTTTAAAACATTATAATTTTAAAAATATAAATTAAATATAATTACTTAAAATGGCGTAAATGCCGAAAAGCTTTGTGTTTTCTTTAAGAAAATAAATATTAGTGATTTAACTAATTTTCAATTGATTTTTTATAAAAATATTCAAATTGTGTAAATGTTTATTTTCTCCTCGTTATTTGCGCTAACTGGTTATTCTGTTTTATTTTTTTCTTTCAGCTTTTGATTTATAATCACTTCTTTAGTTTAACCGATACTTTTAAGAAATCATGTATTTATGTTATAACATTTCAGTTCAATGAGAAAGAGTCATCAGCACCTCTCTTTCCTTTCGCCCAATAAGGAAGAAAAAAATTGATGTTTCTTTATCGAAATTTAAAATAATTATTAATGAAATATTGTTTTTTAATTTTTTTCGTATTTTAAATTTTTTAACACGTTCAATTGTTAAACTCGCAATTTTTTTAAGCGTAGAATTTTGTTTAAGTAAAAAAAAAAACTCGTTTATAAAATTAAAAAAGCTGCGTGAATTTGAATTTTGAGTCGATCTCGGCGATTCCGAGTCGTTTCCAACAATTAATCGATTCTAACTGGAATCTATTCGACTTGAGTGTCGATTAACTTTGGAGTCGATTCGATTTCCCGGAATCGGTTAACCGATTAAATTTTCCGGAGTCGACGACATTATTAAAAAATCGAAACAAAGAAACCGGCAAAAAATTAATTATAACCGAGAAAAAAATTATAAGATTTTTTACAAACTTCGAACGAAGAAACATAAATATTTTATTTTCTTACTTAGATTACAGAACTCGATCGTAATAAATATAATCCGATTAAAAGTTAAATTTACTGCATTGCAATCCTGATCGGGTGTTCTTCGAATGCCCTTCTTTAATAACAGTACGCTCTGAACTGTACCTTAAATTACTGCGCGCATCTCGTAATGGTCCTGCTTATAACGTATTATCACTTCTTCATATTGAGAATTTACATCTGTGCGATATTTCTAGAGAAGTTGTCCGAGTTTATAGAAATATGAGTTAGTAATTACAGTATCACGTTTGGGCAACCCCATTAAAAAAAAATATATTTTAGAAAAAAATAATGCAGTATTCAAAATCTTCACAATAATAATGAATCTCAGATGATGGTAGTTAAAATTAACGGCATACAGAAATGGACGATATTGAATAAATATAATAACGATGGATAATCAGAAATATTCGTAAAACAATAAACACGGGACGAAGAAGAATTTTACTAAAAATATACGTCATTATATTTGGTAACTTAATCGCTGAGTATCGTGACCTTTATGATTGGTAATATTATACCTCAACGTCTACTCCTTTCTCTATTGTTGTTATATATGTCTTACGCTCTAATTAGTCCAATCGAATTTCCCATTTATTTGTCCAGTTAGTAAACATTTCACGAGATTAATTTTCGCACAGGTACGATCATAATAAATTAACATTATCCGTTGGAATCAGATGGAAAGATAGAACTGAAATATTTGTTCTCTTCGTAATCCATTGTATCCTCAGCATTATGCATTATGTCCGCATCTCAAATGCGTCAATTCTTACATATTTCGGATCATATATATATATATATATATATATATATATATATATATATATATATATATATATATATATACGCTCCCTTCCCCCGTGGTTATTTATTAGCGATCCAATAACTTTACTACTAATAGATCTTGTAATACATTCATTTTCTCGCTGTTCTTATCTACTATTACGATTTTTTTCGTTATTTTTTCCTAGTTGATTACGAGCCCCATCTTACGCTTCTCTCTCAACTCCGAAGATCTCTACCCTATCTCTTGTTCAGATTCTGTTATAAGCGTAAGTATTGTCCGCAAATCGTACATTAGATATTCATCATCATGTCGTTCATCTCAGATGGGTATTGTGCGCATGTAGCAATTTGAATCGCTGCGCGCCATACCATCCGTTCTTTAGCTAGTTGTACACATTGATACAAGATGGTCTAGATTGTTTTATTATTATACCAACGCTTAGGTGGACGACCTTTCGGTCTTTTCCCTCGGACCTTGGATTGTATCACCGGTGTTTCTAAATTCCGCCCAACGCGGAGAACAACAAAATCAGCTAACCGTTGTGTGAGATTCAACTCGCGCACTATGGATTCATTAGTTTTCGTTGTACACGGTATGCGGAGTAATCTTATCCAGCACTTCAGAGATGTTAAGTCGGGTTAATTTACATGACTTAGCTGCATATATATAATACTACCAAAAAAAAAAAACCTATGTCATAAGATTTTCGTGCGTTTAGTAATGAAACCATCCTTCCATATTTTAGTCAGTTTCATCACAGTACAACGACCCATTTGAATTCGGCATTTTATTTCCTAGTTCGAATATTTTTTATTAGAAATTAGAGATCCTAAGTATATAAAATTACATACATCGTATCCTGCGACACCTTATCATCGAACGCTAACAGCTTCCCTCTGTCTAAGATTATGATTTCTGTTTTATTTATTTCGAGTTCAGTGACTGATAGGTTCGATCTTTTCTAGTAATATTTTGCCCAAATTGTTCGCGATGAGTGTCGTATCACCAGCATAACCACCGTCCCTTTCATCTAATATTACTCTCATAATATCTTCGCCATATTCAACGTAGGCGACAGGATGCATCCTTGTCATACACTCTTCTTTGTATAAAATTCATCAGATTGCAATCAATCGCACGATGTTATTACTATGCTTGTACAGACTCTTAATCAGTGACACTATGTGTTCCGGTTATACCCATATTAATTAATAACCAGCCACAACTGACTCCATATTATAATAGTCCTATAAAACACATACCAGCGTATTGTACTTCAAAGATTTATCTATTATCAGTCTTACGTTCGAGATATGATCTCGCGTTCTGGATCATTTTATAAATCCGGTTTGTTCTTCGGGAAATTAGATATTCGTTCACCGCCTATTTTAAAAAATCCTCAAAAAAGTATCTTATTACGTCCACACGCAATATACGGTGTATATTTCTTTTATTAAAGACCTTACAGATAAAATAGGACCAATATACTAGACGAAACAATGTAATCTTGTTTTTGTATCGTACAAGAAGATGAAAGAGAACGGGGGTCTAAACCGAAATACTTCAGCTCGGACGGGTTTTCGTTGGATAAATTTGCAGTATTGATCGTGTTATTATTTTTTTTTTAAATAAAGGAAAAAATCGAACATATAAAAATCCTCTTGAAAATGGAGATGGTCAACCTTATTGGCAAATGTTATAATACGATCGAATAAAAATCTTCAAAAGTAAATTTATTTTATAAATAAACGCGGTAATCGATTAAAAGTGAGATTCGGTTTAAGTAAACGCGGTAGAAAGTTAATAACGTCAGTGATGTTTTAATCGGGTAACGGTAAGGTTAATCAGTCGGCGGTGAACACGTTCGAAGTAAAAGAGCAACATGAAATCCCGTTAGGAAAATTATTGTTAACGGTATAATAAACAATACGCTTTAATTTATATCTTCGGCCCGTTTTAGTCGTAAGAACGATATGTTATTAAATAAAATATTCGAATTCAGTTGTGACGTAATTAATTCGACGCTATTATTAATCAGCGAGATAAATAGTCCGGATTTATTTAAAATAATCGTAATACCGATAACGATAATAAATTTCACTTTATATCGAAAATACGAATATTTTAGAGAGCGACAACCTGAATCGGATTATAAAATATACCGATAATAATACGTGGAATTATAATACACGCGGTCACGATTCTACAAAACTTGTCTTATTACATCGACCACTTTCACCGTGTATATTCAGTTGTAGAAAATTTGTTGACAAATACAATAAGTTTACATCATATTTCGTCGAACATGACGCACGCTGCGAACTAAACATCGAAAATATGGCTCGTCTACGTTACCAGTGTTACATTAATTTACATCGTTTAATATCGAAATAATTACAAGTTAATTTCGATATTTCATATGTCGATCGATAACAATGAATAACGAAGAAATTACTAGCGCGATAACTTTTTTTTTTTTAGACTTTTAGACATTACAAGAAGCTATCTCAACCAACTAAAATGATTTCCTACAGACGTCGCATTGAACATTTTGTATAATAACGAAAAATATCGTCGAAACAATAGACAATAAAGGATACCCGACCGATCGAAATTAAGAAACTATATAAAAATAGACAGTTTTTCAGGCTCGTAAGGATGAAAATTAAAAAATGTAATAGTTCAAGAATCTGCAAAAAACGCGGATTCGATATTATCAATTGCGGAAATATAGACTGGAATAACCGCAACGTATAAACAGGCTATAATAGAGACAAATTTATTACGATATAGCTAACTTTATTAAATGATAATCTGAGATACCAAGTATGAGAACGAAAAATAGCAAAATGATTAGGAATTAACCTATCCGAAAGAATGTTATTAAACGGGAATAGATGACGAATTAAAACAATTTTAAAATACAAAAGTCCAGTGTAAGACTATAAAAGGTAGTCACGTGTTTCGCTTTAAGCGTTTAATATACTGGCGTGCAATATTGAACGCGAGACAATCACAGGGAATTGTAGGAATTTACATACTGGCAGTACAGAAGGGAAGGTGAAATAAGAGAAAGAACGTTGTTTGAATTTTTTATTTTATTTCAAAATGTCGAATACCGGCATTTAAAACACGAGAATAACCGTCTCCAGAGCTTTGTTTAGTTTAATAATAATCGGCGAGGTTTGACATTTATTTTTCAGAATTTTAAAAAGTTGGCTATTATTTTATTTTTCGAATAAGATTTGATCCTTACATTTATTAGACGTGAACGCTGTTTTATTTACCATTTAACTGGTGGGTTTTTCCCCGCGTATAAGGAATTTTGAAAAGAAACAGCAGTTAGAAATTTCACGCAAGCCGAGAAAGAAGATATTTAAAATTATCGATTCTGTTTAATTTTCTCGTACAAGATATTTTTCGAATTTTTATTAACGCGTCAATATTAAAATGCAAAAATTGAATGTCAATAAGTTAAATTTAATTTAATCTCAGTCTAAACCGGACAAGTTTAAGCGTTGAGGTCCAGTCGATTTTTTAATGTTGTATTGTCTCCGAATAAGAAGTTAGTCGATACGTTTAAGTGAACCCAAAAATAATTTCTTCACGCTTATCAGTTCGATTTAAACACGGAGCCGTAAAACAAATTCCATTTTAGAGACATAATTTCAAGTCTTGTTTCTATAATAAGACTTACAGCGAAGGAAGATTGTTTAACGGATTTTATTTAACAGCATGACCCTTCAAGTTTTAATGACGTCTTCAGAAATTATCGATAAGCTTCGATGCGAGAAAATAGCATTTGAAAACAATTCGCGAATCATATCGGTTCTTTCGATATGGGATTGTCATTAATTAAAAGCCGAACATCCTTTGAAAATTATGATAAATTTGTACAAATTATTGCTAAAGTATCAAGATAAGCAAAATACGACGAGGTTGTCGACAACAATACATACGTGGATTAACAAACGCCTTTTAATTAATATCGAAGACAATAAAATTAGGAAAGAAAATTATTGAACAGTTATTATCTGATGAAAGATGCAAAAGCCCAAAAATTTTGCAGTGTGTTTACATCAGAGGCTTTGCCATTCTCAAAGCTATTTAGTATATCCGATCTAATTGGGATCAAGGAGAGAAAAAAGTGACGCTCTTAATGTTCTTAAAGACCCGAAGAAACCTAGGGGCTACTCTATATTCTGTGAACCATTGTAGAAAATGTATTTTATTTTTACGATAACCACATGTCCTTGTATCTTTCGTTTAGGTTCCAGCCCATGAGGATATCCAGGTAAATGAAGTACGCGATCGGGCTGCAAATTTTGGGGCATCGGAAAGCATTCTCATTCCGAAGATTCCTTCTTCTTGTTTAGTTACATCGCTCGTGCAGACCTTCGTCACCGATTAAATGTCTATGTTTTGTAAATTAACTTTTATAGATCTATCCAACCTAATCTTCCTACCACATCCATTCTCGCACTGACGCGTAACCCTCCCAGCTCGGCTTTTCTTTACCATCCTAGCCATTTGTACTCCATCTGAATGCTGTCCTGTGCATGCGGGAATTATAGCCGACGCTAATCGTGTGATTTTTGCTTCTGATTTGTAAAGTAGAGGTAGAGAAGCCTTTATTAATAAAATTTTGCATTCAAATATTTACCCCCTGAATAACAATATCCTCGCAGCCCTACCTATGCGTATATATCTAAAATTAAGCTGTTTTTTTATATTTTGTTCTCTCCTTCCTCTCCCTTGGTTCTATTGTACGTATATATTTATATGAAAATAACGACAATGGGTAATTTTGGTTTTTATACTTAAGCCCAAATATTATAATATAATAAATAAATAATAAATGGATTCAACTGCTAGATGAACTAAATATGAAAACGAATAGTAATAAACCTCGGTGTCTTTTTAGAAAATTGAATATGAGCAAACGAAACGTGTCCTTTCCAATTTGACGCCGAATCAAATAGCCAACTTGTTTATTCGAAATGGAAAATCACTTTAAAAATTAAATTAACGTGATGCCAAATAGATGAAGAAAATAATCACCTTGTAAGAGTATTTACAGTTGATGAAGTAACTTAAGTAATAAAGAATATGAAAAATGAAAAAGCTGCAGGAGTTGATGGTATTTACGTAAACCAGTTAAAGCAGTTAAATCGCAAGAGCGATCTCGAAATTATGGAGAAAATCTCACGTAGCCGCAATATTAAAACCAGACAAAAACAATAATAATTACATCAGCTAATGTCAGCATTTAAAGGCTGGCATTGAAACGTGTTTAGGATACAATTGAAAGTAACTTAATACCAAAACAGGTGCCGGATTTCGTAAAGGAAAATCAAATGAAAATCAACCGCAAAGTTTAACTCAACATATAGAATATGGATATACCGGAAAAAATAGATTACTGGCGCTATATTTGTAAATCTTAGTACAGCTTATAATACGGTAAATCATAAGCTGTTAAAGAAAATACACATGACCCAAATAAAAATTTTATTAAGTAATCCATAACTTACTGGAACGAAGGAAGTTTTATGTATCAAATCAAGAAAAGAAAAGTCCTTAGAGGAAACAACGGTTTACCGTGTCTTGACCACTACTAACAGATCGATGTTCAAGACAAACTAGAAAATGTCTTATACGAATTACAGGGGAGTTTTACAGAAATTCAACACATGACAAAAAAAAAAGTAGATATACCACTAAACGATATATGTAGGGTCAGTTGTTTT
This sequence comes from Coronaproctus castanopsis, assembly GCA_032883995.1. NCBI lineage: Eukaryota > Metazoa > Arthropoda > Insecta > Hemiptera > Monophlebidae > Coronaproctus > Coronaproctus castanopsis. The sequence goes on along the minus strand of CM065053.1, from coordinate 149,433,699 downwards.
AAACCAACAAAGATACTATTATTATACCAAGCATATGGTATATAAGAAGTCGTATTATACCCAGCAATGAAAGAAATCGAGTTGATACAGATACACAACATCCAATGTTTGGATAGATTAGAGTAAATGTTTAGATCAAAATTATGTAGATCTTTCACACATAAGAGTACGGCACTAGCAGATGACAAAGCCAGCCCAACATGGAAAGCAAAATGGAAAAATTCTGGTACTGATCATGTGTCAATAAAAGAAAAATTACGACCACAGAAGACGAAAACACTGAACAAGTTGCGTATTGGCTGGGGTAAAACAATGTCATATGGAAATTAAGCATCGACGATAAATGCGGGTGTGGCAAAAGACAAGAGGATTAGCATTTGTTCAGTTGTGTACATACTATATGGAATACCACTTGTAGTGACGATGTGCTGGAACTGATCAATGCATCATATATAGATTAGCGTGTCTCGTACTCGACAACAAAAAATAAATTAAAAAGTCGAAATAATTATTTGCGAACAAGGATTATCAAGAGACTCGTCTGAAGTTTTTTTTTATTATTATTATTAATAACGTATTATCATCGTTCAGATTGCTTTATTCGGTTTATCAATTTGGAGATCGTTCCGTTAAATCTACAAAACTCTGGGAAAACCATTTTCAACTTTCATCTTTATTACTTCGCGAATACTTTCTGCGTACACAACGTTAAGTGTATAAGTATTATAGTGAGGTACCGCCTCACAGTATATACACGTGTATGTTTGTGCATGTGTATTATCACATATATATTTAATTAATAATTAATAATATCGTTACGAACTTCCGTCGCGTGGTTGGGTAAAAAATATGTCGTACAAATAATTCGTGACGCATTAGAAAAAAAATAAATATAATAAAACAATCGGTCTTGATTTTCTTTCGCATCACGAAATTATAAGATAAAAACCGTGTTCGCGGGTCAAAAGAATCGGTTCATCGAATCTGAGTATTCGACAATTGAAGATGTTACATCTCACACGTACTAACCACAATTAGGAACAAAGCACGATATTTTCCACTTAATTCGTCATTTTCGATGAAATATCTAAACGACGAACCAGTTATAAAGAGCACGTAGATAGAATAGTTCAATTGTACACAACTTTCTGTATTCACATTTATCTGTGTCATTGGGTTTCTTGTCTACCGATTGTACATGTAGCTTAACAAACGGTTTCATTCATGGATAATGACAACGAAAGAAATCCACTTGATTACCGTCTTCGGATACCGGCTCATCAAACGACTATATATATATATATATATATATATATATATATATATATGGCATGACCGGAATTATCTAATTCATTGTATTTATCAGGCAGAACAACCTTTCTTTGAAGACAAGTTCAATAATAAATTGATACGACACTATCAGAATTATACTGTCCAGGTGCATTCATAAAAAAGATGATCTCGTTTTAACTCGACATAGATTCCTCTGATTTATTCTACTGCGTCTGTTAATAAAATTAGGTCGACTCAAAACTAACGAAAGCCTATAAAAACACAATTTTCTTACGTACGTAAGAAATTAATTTATGACTGATTTAATCAAAGATTCGATTAACATGTATTATGGTAACTACGGACACTAATTAAATTTTTCAACAAAAATGTAATTTACCCTTAAGACAATACTCGTCAAGACTGCGGATTAAATAACTTCTAAACGAAAGATACATACATAATAAACAAATTATAACTAATATCCTCTAAAAGTTATATATCATCAAAGCGTGAAGCTTTTAAGCTATCAAATAATAGATCCAAAAATTAAAACTAATTAACCGCATTTTCTTCAATGATTTAAAACGCTTCAGACGTTAATAGTATATAATTTTTAGAAATTTAAGTATGTTTGTTTATTATTTTGTTAAATTTAAATCGCCGCAATTCTAAATAAAGCACACAATGAATTATTTACAAAGAATAGGTTGTTTAATAGAATTATTTTTCAGAAAAACGAATAATAAGCAAGCGACAAATGATAATTAAAAGCGAAAATCCGATTAATTATTTGTGCAAGAAAATATATTTTATTCATGCGTACAAATATTTGTTAATAAATTAAAGATATTCGGATTTTCTCTTTTTCCCCCATATATAAATTCAAAATTACATACAGATCTCCCTCCAACGCAATTCTAAATTATAATACACCGAGAGTTCTGACATAAAAAAAATATTATTTTTGATGAAATAATTTTTTTTTATATGACATACCTTTGCGTGCAGAAATATTTTCAAGATTCGAGAAATATAGATTAACTATAACTTGCAAATTTTAACCTATCCGAAGTGATTCAACCAAATCTTAATATTATTCAATCTAATTTATTGATTAGTAATTAAATTAATGCATTGTCTTTAATCATATATTGGAATATAAAATATTAGACTACATGACAGCATTGAAATATTTAGTTGGAGGGGCAAAAATATTATAGCGGCTTCTCGCGTGAGCAGAAACCGAGTTATTCCTAAAAAAATGCACACTTAATGCACTCACTCATAACGACGCATAATGGGTTTGATATTGATGGTCGCTTCATTAAGAGGTGTAAACTGAAATCCCCGGCCACTAAAATAACTTTATCAAATGTATCGCCGGTAATAACTAATGCGGTTCTAGAACAACATCTTGTGAGAAACCTAAATATGAAATTGGCATCAAACATTTCAATACTTACAGTAAAACCATCAGATGACGAGTTTGGTCACATAACTACTTTTCGCCGTCAGGTGTATATTACAAATTATGAAGAACTAAATCTACCGAGCACCTTTACATTAGAAGTCATACTTTATCTTTATTTCTACTGATGATCTTGTTGTTTTAAATGTAACTCGACAGGACACAAAGCAGATAATTGTGGAGTAACTTCAAACCCCGATTATACAGAGCTTATAACCGACTCAACCACCATCATAGCCTCTTCAAATTCTACTTCGAGTGATTACGGATGATTTTCCGACTCTTCCAAGTGCTATTTCGCCTGACGAAAAAATCCAAGCGACCGATACTTCCACTGTAAATCTACCGTCTGACAACAGTAAAATACCTCTTTCCTCGACATCCCCCGTAAGGTCCTGCACCTAAGGCCAATACGAAATCGAAGAAAAGACTAAAAATATCATAGAATCAGCCAGTCAAGTATTCTCGGACGAAGCTACACTAGAAGATCCTGAACCTACATCAGTGAAAAAAGTTCTTCAACCGTTAGAACCATACTTCCAAACAAACCAATATGCTTTCTCTATCAATTGTTTCTATATTTTTTTATGTGTCGGAAGCAAAATTGTGACCCAGTAGACATTGCTAATGAATACTCTGTGGATATAACAGGTTTCATTGCGCTAATGAATGAGTGTCGTCCGTTAATTACAGACAGGAGCACAAAAATTAAATTTACCAAAATCATCATTCAAACGTATCCCTAATACCTGATTTACCAATCCGATATTAACGATTCATTTTAATCGCATCTCTAAATAAATCATAATATAAGCTCATTAATACTTAATTGGAACTGTAATGGTTTTTATAACCATTATAAAGAACTAAAAATACTCATCGTTACCTACAATCCAATACTTATCTCTCCAAGAAACACATATAAAACACAATACATTTACTCTATGCTCGTTTTATATACCTCATCATGAAACTGTAGAACAGGACCACTTTTTCAATATCTTACGATCACTTGCTCATCCTTTAATACTTACAAGATACTTTAATACAAAAACAGCTCAATACTAGGTAGCAACTACACTAATGCTAGAGGTCGTCTAATCGAAAATGCATTGGATAAACTTAATGGCTGTCTACTAAATACTGGAGAAAATACGCACTATAGTTTTTCCTACCGTAGCTGGTCAACTCTCGATCTGATAATGTCTTCACATCTAAGTACTATAACGACTTGGCTAGCAGCGATCATGTTCCAATACTGGTCAAGCGAACTGATGATGCTCGCATTATAAATCATATTCCACTACGTTGGAATTATAAAAAAAAACGAAACGGGATAAGTGTTCTGCACACTGCCTCAGTCTAACGCTAGATTTCAAAAAGATATGAATTATTATAAACAATTTTACACAGACATTAGTAGAAAGTGCACGAATGTACACTACGGAACCGAAGGTAACCAAGCGTAAATTAGTTCCTTGATGGACACAATAATGTGTAAAAACAATTAGATATAATTGAAAAGCTCATACCTACCACTGATAATCATTTAAAATACAGGAGACCTCGTGCAAAAGCAAGATAGATCATAAAACAAGCGAAACGTAAATCCTGGAATGAATTTACATCAACAATCATATCGTCTACTCCAGTCAGCACAGTTTGATTAAAAATAAGCTCACTAGACCATCTCTATTCGTCCCTACTTCCAACCGTTCAGGTACAAACATTTGCAACACTGATCAAATTGCTTCTGCTTTTGCAGATTAATATCAACAAACTATAGGATTGAACTAACAAGAAGATCCAAACATTTATTTAGATAAATCAAACCTAGATGATTGCAATAAGGAAATAAGCCAACGAGAATTAATCCGCGCCATCAAATTAACAAAAGAAAAAACACCTGGACACGATGACTTTCGTATGCATGTTAAAAAATGCTCCGTCAGCTACATTAAATTTACTGCTTCAAATCTTTAATAAAATCTGGATGGAAAATGTGTTTCCAGAAGTCTGTAAAATATCCGTCATTATTCCCGTGTTAAAATCCAAGAAAAATCCATCGCTTGTAGAGAGCTATCGTCCTATCTCGCTTACTCCTGTACTTTGCAAAGTATTTGAAAGAATTATATATATTCTTCTAAACTGGTTGTTAGAAAAAAAATCATCTTATTCATGACTCACAATGTGGATTTAGACACAATCACTCTACATTACACCAAGTATTTGATTCGTTCGTTGGCTGATCCTTTGTCAAAGACAATGAAGTCTATATTACAATTTTATCTGCCGAACTATATGCAATATACTTGACCATCAATTTCAGTATAAATACTGAACTTGAATCTAGCTTGTTAATAATAATCTGCTCAGATTCTGTTCCAGCTTTGAACGCTAATCAATATTGTATCTAACAACAACGGACAATCTATAGCGGAAACAATTGTAGAATTAATTACTAAAAATATTTAACGATCCATTAGATTCCTTTTGATCCCAGCACAAACTGGAATTGCTGAAAATGAACTAGCGAATAGGGCAGCAAAGGAAGCAGCAACTGCATTACCTGTGCCTAATTTGCCAGTTCCATTCGCAGACCTCAAGAGTTTTATGAGATCATTATTTCAGTTATGGCAAGAAAAATAGCAATCCGTATCAACATCAAACGAGCTACGATCTATCAAACCAAAAATAACACCTTAGAAGACACACTTACAACATCGGAGGATTGGGTGACACTAAACTAACACATGCTTATCTTCTTAATAAATCGGAAGCTCCATTGTGTACGACCTGCAACGTTCTACTGTCTGTTCAACATATACCGACAGAGTGTCTTCAACACAGCCTACAGATGGTCTTTCATCTTCATTGCAGCTACTCCTCGATGTCAAACGCTATCTAGACTCATCCTCTTCCTACGTGATACTGGATTGTATCATTTAATTTAATGCTTATTTTCCTGTGTGCTTCTAGCCGTTAGTTGCTGTATATAGCACATTAATTTAAATAACAATAATAACTGTTATAAATTTAAACTCGCGAAATAAACAAACTACATTACCAGTTCCAACAGTCTTAAATAAAGGATATTGATTAGTGTATTGAACAATCAAGCAGTCAGTAATTCAACAAAAAAATAAACAACGATTAATCTTCTATTCAACAAAATATTTAATATTCCAAAATTCTTAATATTATTATTATTGGTCATCGGAAATTTCCGACGAAAAATCAACTATTATCTAAAACTTTCATAAATTTTAATAAACCCGTGCAGAAAACCGATTAACATATTCCAAATATTAGAAATCATTAATTAAACCTATTATGAACATAAGAGAAAATAATAATGAATATGGACAAAAACAAGATAGTCTTAAAAAAAAAAAAAAAAAAAAAACAGAGATATGACCTTGTTCAATTAAAACGAGAATCTGAAGAAGTTTGCGATACTCTTTTGTCGTGCCAAAGACAGATTTAGTTTTGTCTCCCATCTCGTTACAGCGTGCTTATTTTTTACAGAAAATTTCGAAAAATACAAAATCAAACTTCCCCAAAAAAATAATTTGAAATATGTATGCGAATCATACACAGTTTTAAATCAAAAACGATTGCGCTCGGAACTTGATATAGTTTATTCAATGGAAGAACTTACAAAATTACATGCCAGTAGATTACATGAATTTAGTAAAGATAATAATCTCGTATCATCATTTTCTGAATGTAACAGTTTTATTAACAATTCCGATACCAACATCGGAAACAGAACGTTGTTTTTCCACTATTAAGAGGATAAAAACTTTTTTACAAAACACCATGAATGAAGAAAGATTAAATTGGCTTGCTATGTTATCCATCGAAAAGATTTTACAATGAACATTTTATTATTTTTATTATTTTATTTTATTCTCTTATTTTATAATGCCCTGTTTAACTACCGAGCTTATTACGACACTGGTGATTTAACAGTTAGATGTAGTAAATGAGGTTAGAAGAGAAAACGAACTGTTGAGGGAATAGTTGAATAACTGTTGCTGAGGAAATCAGATAAGGTACACGGATGAATATGGGTCGGTAGGGGTCGGGCAATATAGTAAAATATGTAAAATAAAAAAGGGGTTTAGGAGTAAACAAAATGGGCAAAAAACCAGGGGGTTGGTACGTTGGAGTAGATGGTCATGAGAGAGTGATATGTGACCTAGGCGGAACCTGCTGAGTGCTATATAGTTGAAAGATAAATTGGCAGGTGGTTTCCAGAAACCTACATTAGGTTTGATAACAAGAAGGAAGTTATTATGATGGTATGAATTCCACTTCTGTTGCCAGTTGTGGTGAATGAAATATTTGAGCGCCGTATTTAGTACTGAAGACGGCGGGGCTTTTCAAGTTGTAGGGCAACATAATGAGATGTTTTAGACTTTAACCAAAATATAATTGACAAGTTTTCTAGAGAAAAAGACAGGAGACTGGACTTTTTATTTAAATAAGGTATATATACTTGTTATCTGTAATTTTAATTTTGTACTTTTCAACTGTACAAATTTTGTACTTATTCACGCAGAAGTAAATTTTTAATATATTTTGGTGTAATATTAATTTTTTTTATCTTGGGATTGATAATCTATCTTCATATTTTTAGTTTTTCTGATTGCGGTTTTAAAAGGTTCTTCTATTTGTATTACAATTTGTTAACTTTGATCTTATTGTTACTTTGTGATGATGTGTGAAACAAAAAAATTCGTGTGAGTGTATGTTGGGGAAGGTTAAGATATAATTGCAGCCGCTAGATTTTTTTAAACCTTCCAGTCATTCCAATATGAAGGAAACAATCTATATACGATAGAGAATTCAACGTCTGCTTAAAAAACAAAGCTGAAGTAATTGGTGGTAAATAGATGATTATAATTAACGTAACCCGTTGGTTTTTTTTACTGTCTTAAAGAAAAAATTCAATTCATACGCTGTTACAACTTTTATAAACCTTCGTCAAGCCCACATATTAGACAATATTTTCAATTCATAAAATTGTCGCGTACATTTAGATTTCTAAAATGTTAAAATTTGATTACACAAAACGAAATATGGATTATAGTATGAATTTTATCTCCTAATAATAAAAGTGGTGAATAAATATAACAGTCGACAGTAGTGACAAAAAATTTCCCGGTTCGATAAAATAAATTTTATGGCGCATTTATTTATCTACCATTATCATAATATGTTAGATACGTCAGTAAGAAATTTTACATATATATAAATTATATATATCCATAAAAGTGCTATATACTACCAACAACTTATCAGATGAACTTTAATATAACTCCCAGTTTACTTAGAAACCGTGTATATATAAAAAATTATTATAATTACGCATTATACACGGAGATTAATGTCTCTTAGAAACACGTATAATGCAAAATAAACTTTAAAAATTTTGAATTCGTACGGTTTATTATAAATTATATATTTAATTCTTTCAGTCTCTAAATATCCTCTATGCGGTAGATGAACTTTTAATACTAAGATAATTGTCTATTTTCATAATAAATTATATTGGCTTAGAACATCATAATTAATAAAAATATTTATACATTAAAAGTTATCATTTAAAAAGTAATAATGTACACGATATATTACTTCATGATTTCACATCATCGAATCATTTTTTACCGTATGCGAAACACGTTTCATCTCGAAAACAGAAAAATCTAGTACTTTACTTAGGAACCTTTATTTTATACACAAAATTATTTGATGCGCGACTGAAAGGGTTAAAATCCATGCGCGTGTTGTATGTTATTATACGGAATTATAACATACAAGCGAAATAGTTATTTCATTTTATTTACTAAAATACCCAGAATAACAGCTTCATATTATTCATTAATGAATAACATAAGTATCACACAATTAAATTCATTAAAGCTATTTCTAACGTTAAAAACTGAACAGAATTATTTTAAATAATAAAGTATATTACACGAATCGCAAACTTGTATATCTTTTATGACAAAAATTTTTATATTTATTTTAATCTACAACAATTATTCAGCAGTTTAAAATAAATTAATTATAAAGATTTACTTTCGGTAATTTAATAATTATGGACTCTCACGTAAAATTTGCATTTATTATAAATGAGATTACAGGACAATTACAAGTTTAATCCTTTCAGTCACAATGTTCCTTATGTGGTACAGGTACATAAACTTTTAATCATAAAAAATTGTCTATTATCCGAATAAAAGGGTAGATATGGAATATTTAAATTCTAAAATATTTGTGCAATACATCAAGCATTATCTAAAAAGTCGTACTCTACACCAAATATTACTTTACGTTTTGTCCACCTGCTGGAGTAATTTTTTAAAATATGAACTATTATAATTAAATTTACACTATATCACATAGAACTAAATTATTTACTTAAACATGAAAAATACACAAGAACAGCAATAATATTGTATTTCCTATTTAGATTTTTATACCTATTTAAATATACGTGTATACGTATATATATTTGTATGGTATGGGTATATATATATATATATATACTAAACGTGTGTGTACATTGGATGAAATAGAAACAAAATTGTATTGCTTTACGGAATTAGACATAAATAAATGCCTTAATTTGTATTAATGGTCAATTGAAATTTACGTGTTTTTACACTAATTTATTTAATAATCCTATTTAACAGTCGTATTTCAAATTATTAATTTTTATGTAATAACTTCAGTTCATAATAAGCTATAATCCTTTTGCAAATAAGCATGTAGAAACTTCTTTATAAAACAAATTAAATAAATATGCTTACAAAATTCGTGGTTAATGAATGCTGTATAATCATTAAAGTGTATAACGTAGAGTAGTTTATAATTCAACGCTAAAATAAAATAATGAACTTTTATTCATTAAACTATTAAATGGTATAATTTATAACACAACAGTATAATTTATAACTTTTTTTTTTAACAATTCAACATTGAGAATACTAATTAAAAGAAAAAACAAATTACGAATATTTATACCAAATCGATTATGAAAAAATGAGCAGTAAAATTATAAACTTAGTATATAATACTAAACTTACTTGTAGTGTATCTGACGATAAGAATGAATTTAACCTAGAGCTGATACGCTGGCAGCAAACTTGTTTACGTACTATTACAATATAGGATATAAACAAAACCTCAGTTCTTCATATGAATGAATCGCAAAACACGAAAACCGTACAACTAGTCAGAATGAACAATAATAAAACAAACACGTGTAAATGTAAACTGAAACCGAACTGAGTCAAACCTCTACAATCCGGTTTATCCAGCTGCAGTGTCAGTTGTTCTTTCTTCTTTACTAATATTCCTCTAGCCGTAACTGTTACGTAGACGAAATCACGCACATTTAGGTTGTCTCAGTATTTATTAAAATTTTGAACCACTTCGTCACTGACATAGAACATCCGTTAACTCACGCATCATTATATCTAGATGATCGTCAGTTACTTTCTACCATTATCTTTCACTTCCTCTAAATGTCATACATATAATATAACTATATTTATCGATATATATATATATATATGAAACCACATAAAAAAACTAAAGTTCTCGGAACCAGTAAGAATAATAATGTAGGTAATTCTGTTCATTCTATTATTGTTTCATTATAGAACAGTGTATTAAATGTTTAATAACCAATACATGTTATTTTGAAATAGATGTTTCTGCATATATTCAAATAAAAACAAAAAATCCTTCTAATGTGATTATGCGAGCTCTTAAATATATAATCTATTAGAATATGCTGGGAGAAGTAAACGTAATACTAAAAGTAGTGTAGAATAATCTGCGAGTAGAATGTGATCCCATCTGACAGCCTTTTTTGATTATAAGTCTTTTAAATGGAGATTGTCTTCAGTATTCATATATACGTGATTATGTTATTATATAAATAACTATAATAATTTATATTGTTCTTGTTCAATTTCTCCGTTCACTTATAAAAAATCATCTTTCCGCTAACTTAATTCGCGAGAAAAACATTTCACAAAAATACAATATTTTTAGAAAATTAAATATTAGGTAATTTTCCAAACGAAGTTAAAAAAAATTGTAAATATACTACGAAATAATAATCTTTGTCGTGTTTATAAATTTTTCGTGTTCGATCTTTTAAAAGTTATTTTCGTAATCAAGCGCGTAATTAACGTTCGATGTTTTGAAAATGTTAACGATTTTTAGACGGAAATCATAGTCAACCAAATTATTTTATAATGCACAACCTTTTTATTTTGAAAATTAGTACGTTTTAATTCATATCATTATCATATACAGATTATATAAATTTTACAAATCTTCATACCACTAAAAACCACCAAAATTTTAAAAACGCCCTCCTTACAAGATTTCGACAATTTACAAATGTACAAATTTCTTAATGGACAAGAGAAACCGATAGTTTTTTGGTTACGTTCTATAAATGACTAAATGATAAAATAACACAATTTACGATTGCTAAGAGTTATATTTTTTTTTTTTTTTAATATTTGGTATAAAAAATTTTATAAAGAAAACTTTCTTGGTAAACAAATATTACGAATACTTTTCAGTGCGGCTATTTGGAAGGATTACGTTCTCATCTAGGTGGCTGGACGCAGAAAATAAAAGATTGGTATTGGGGAGGAAATTCTGTTGTAAGTTGATAGAGCGAACATTTAAACGTACACATCCCTTCTTACAATGTAAATGCACTTCCAAAGCATGTTCCACTTTTTTCGTTTTGCTCCTTTATTGTTGTACGATGTAAAAAAAAAAACCGTTAGTAGAATTGCAAAGTATTAAGATATCATCTCACACGTGCCTAGTAGAATTATATATTTTATTTTATTGTTATGAATTAATTAATATTTTATTGTTTTTCATTTTTTTATTGTTAGTGGTAGTTTAGTGTAAAAATTGCATTGTAAACATTCATACTTATTTTCATTTTGACTCTGTATGAAAAAAATCTTATTGTAAAAAGCTGCGTAGTACATTAACACGCACATATATATATATATATATGTTTTAACGGATATGCGCTAACGTTTTAGCTCGAAAGTTTTGCTTCGATGTAACAAACTGCATTAAATAAAAACCGAATGGTATACATCTAAGCGCATATTTAATTACCATACGTTTACGTTTGTTTTTTTCTTAGCATATAACATTTTTTATATTAAAATACATTTATTAATAATAGTAGCCATTTAGAACTGATTGCGCCGCAAGCAAATACGAATCTGTTGCCAGTTATCACTTTTAGACGTATTTATGTATTTTAACAATTACAAACGGTTCTTCTACATACATTTTATAAATTATTCATGAAAGAACTAACGTAAAGTAAAATTTATCACGAATGCATTTAAGCTGTATGGAAATACCTTATAAGCGAGTTTCCCGAATTTATACCCGTTGTATTACATTAATGAACATATAAAGGAATAAGTTGAAAATGATACAACTGTTATTAAACTGCCATTGTTTAAGGTGGACGTTAAAACTGGTGCAAATAACCGCGAAATATTTGATATACAGACTCTCTGCCATTGTCGGGTCTCGGTACAAATGCTTAAAAAATTCCTAGCCTTCCTCACTGTACTCGCTGTCAAGATTTAGGTTATACCAAATTTGTTTTTTTTTTTAATACATTTTTAAGAGTTAATACGATCTTAAGACTACGCTCAAATAAGTATTACTATTATTACGATGGTGTATATACTTAAAACTAGTGTTAAACATAAAGACGAGTGTGAAGACACTTGCTCCAGCGAGCAAGGCTTCTTACTAACTTACATATATCATATATAAATTAGTACTTAATGCTAAAGTCATGCGGTTTCATTCGTTTCAAACGGCGAGTATCGAGTTCGATGTCAAGCAATTTTTTCGCTTCAAGTTTGGGATGTCCATGCAGTCGTCGTTTATGCATCTTTGCAATATCTTGTATTACTTCGCGTACACTTTTTACTGCGAGGTCGCGGTGTATGCCATCGTTGCGGGAAAAACGATAGGCATAGAGTCCAAGTGCATGCCAAGATATTTTACCACGTTGGTTTGCGGAATAGGCTGATCTGCAATATAAATCCGATGGGACACGTTAACGTGCCGCAGGGTGAATACGATGTGTTGCGATTTGGAGTCGTTGAACATGATTTTCCACCGTTGAGCCCAACTGATGACGCTATCTAGATGCCGTTGAAGGTTCTTTGTTGCTTCCTTCTGGCAACTACTCTTGGATAGAATGGTGGTGTCATCGGCGAACGTAGCCGTAATTGTTTTATCATCAGTAGGTAAATCATTGGTATATAGGAGGTACAGGATAGGTCCAAGGACACTTCCGAGGACACTACCCTGCGGAACTCCAGCCAGTATTGGGTGATACGATGATTTAGCATCTTCGTGTACTACCCGAAATTGTCTTTCTGACAAGTATGATGTTAGCAAACGACGTAGATTCCCTGACAGAAGGTTACACATTTTAACGATGAGACCTTCGTGCCAGACTTTATCGAAAGCCTGAGCTACGTCGAGGAAAACGGCCGTGCAAAATTGTTTATCTTCGAATGTTCGCTCTATAACTGTCGTTACCCGATGCACCTGTTGAATTGTGGAATGTTGGTCCCTAAATCCAAACTGGTGGTTTGGGACCTCCACAAATAATCTCATTCGTTTTAGTACTAGTTTTTCATATAAGTTTGAAATTGATGATAAAAGCGATATTGGGCTAAGACGTTACCTCCTCCGCTGGATTTCCTGGCTTCTTAAGCATAATCACTTGCTCTACCTTGAAATAGGCTGGTACGTGCTCAAGTCTAAGACTTGCATTGAAACAGTACGCAAGTAGAACAATAGCTTTCAATATACGCGGTGATATATGATCAATGCCTGGGGTCTTCGTCGGGTTAATATTTTTCTCAATTTCCTGTGCTATCTCCATTGGAGTAAAGTACTTCAATGGTTGATCTGCCTGATAACTTGTTGAAGGTGTCACGTCTGACGCAATGTCGTGTGGCAGAAAAAGACTGTTGCTAGGTGTCTAGCAAAAAGCTCTGCTTTTTCTGCATCTTTTCTAATCCAATTTCCGCCTTCATCTTTAAGCGGTGAAACTTGTATAATAGGTCGCTTTATCCTGTGGGTAACTTTCCAAAGCGTGTAGTTTTTATCAGCGTAGGGACTGATTCAACATATGTTGCAAATGTTTTTTGTTGTATTTGCTTAATTAATCTGTTTAGCTGGTTATTCAGGTGATTGAAAATTGTTTTATCTCGTGGATTACGTGACTTATGCCATTCCCGTCGTGCTTTCCTTCTCTCAGCAATCTTCTGGCGAACTTCAAAAGGATATGTAATTTCTATCGAGTTCCGCAGATTTGAAGTCTCGATCTTCGCTCATGTTAAAACTGTCGAATATTATATATAAATAAAGGTATTTGAGCCGGTCGAGATTTATATACAGTCTCGGCAACTGAAGATCCGAGACATAGATAGTTCAACGTTATATTTAAAACTAATTTTTCGCGATCTCTTAACGATATCAAATACGTTGGTGTAAGCACATAAATGAATATTACATGTTTATTTTTCTAAAAAGCTTCGCCTCCATTAACGCGTTCTCATCATAACCTTTTACACTTACTCATTCTCGGTGTGATTAAAAATTTTAAGAAGATGAGAATAAGATATGATATGCTCTCTCTTTCCGATTATCTTCAGGATAAATTAGCTCAGTGTGATGGAAACATATACATGCGAGTATCTAAAAAACGACATAAAAAAATATAAAGATATCATAGCCTTAAGAATTACGCGTATACTAAGGGCAATGCATATATATCGTCATTATCATCGTGTGAGGTATAAGGTGACAAGTGTTAATGTCTTAAAATATTCGACACTTTTCCTTTATCGTATATTCGATTAAGTAGGGTCAGCAAACTTTGCCATATCTTGGGGTAATAGTCCGTAAGATCTCCACTGATATCTGATCTTCGCCTACAGCTTTATTATTTCTCGCTTTCTTGATTGCATTTTCCAAATCAAACATTTCTACGTACATACATACATATATATATATATATAGATATATATGCGTCAATATATAAAACTAAGCGGGAACCTGACTCCTCAATACAGGACTAGACATTAACTGCTTTTAAAATAATAAAGTATACCAGTGGCGTAGCCGGGTGGTGGGTTTTGGGGGTCTGACCCAAGAAAATATATACTCGTTGTTAAATGCGGTTTTACATTTGTTAAACCTTTTTTTTTTTTATTATCATTTATTTTATTTAAATTTCGTTCTTTTTGTAGTAAATAAATAGTTTTGTAATATAGGAGGTACTAGAAAAATTTTGTAGAAAAACGCGAAGAATAGATTTTATATTTTAAATTTAAAGTATTACTATGTATTATTCCTTCGAAAAATATAAAATCATTATTTATCGTTTATTTTTTCGCGGAATTTATTGTACTTCATCTCCCTCAGTCCTCAATAACATACTATTAATGTGTTCCAGTGACGTTAAACATTTCTGCCGTCTATCGCTTCTAATAGAATTACATATTCGACGTCTAATAAGCATAAAAATAACTCTGGTGAGTTGGACTGCTTACGGTTTTTTAACCTAATTGAGTTTTGGTTATTTACTTAAAGTTCAATTTAACTCGGGTTTACTGTTATAATTTAGTTTTTTTGAACCCACTCTTCAACCAAGTATGGCTACGCCACTGAAGTATACGATCTGATGTTGTATATATTTTGTGTATATAGAAATTTTAAGCGTTACATAAAAAATACATTACACCCTTTCATGTCTGTTAACAAGATATCTATTAAGTGGCTCCTATTATTAATATTGTCATTTATATAATCTCGGTATAAACGTAGAAAAATTCGTAGAATGCTGTAAACAAATCCACGATTAATTTTAATAAGCGTTTCTCTTTAACCATACAAAATCAAAAAGTTTACTCATCTAGTAGGTAACGTAAGAAGAATTTTATAAATCATTCAATATTAACCACAAAATGATTGTTATCTTATAATTTTTACCATAGCTCGAGCGGTTCCATCGTTTACTGTAATCCAAACCAGTAGTTCTAATTTCTTACTAAAAACACTGTATATATATAACTGATGCACTCAAATTCAACACGAATAACTGTACACAATTATTAACTACATTATTAATTTCATTAAATTACGTCACCTAACAGATGCAACATAGTAATTAAATAAGTAATCGTTCAAATTAAATATTTATCGATTTGACGTATTAAATATATTCGCGACTGTTATTGTGCATGCATAATAAAACCATGTTGTAAATACGCGCGCATGAATTTACATGTCATAAAAGTTATACACACTAATGTAGAGTTACGCGTACGTTAAATTTTAATTAAAAATTTAAACGCACTTTAATTAATTAAATAAGAATGTTTGACAAAGCTATAAAATACTAAATATGTTCGTTACAATAAATTATATTAATTTCCTTTAACGTGAAAATTACGCGCTCGCATAAACTTATGCTCACGTTATATACATATACATATAAATATTTACACGCATATGTATATACATTATATATATATATATACACATTTATATATAATTTTGTGAAATTTTGTAATAATTTACAAACAAGGGGCTTCATAGATTTATTAAATGCTTAAAACGAAATGAACAATTATTATTATTATTATTATTCGAATAAAATTTATATTGTATAAAAAAGTGATACTAATTTATACAACACAACGTACGATACTACCACAAGATCGTTGAAGTGTATGACTGTTACCTGTTGTTAAAAGTGTGTATTTTGCAATTATTTCGGTATAAATTTTCTTAAAACCTTTTATAACGCATTTTATTAAATACCCGTATTAGTTTCACGATAATGACTTAATTAAAAGTAAAGATTTGTGCTAAAATCACCGAGATCGTTCGTATATGACGCTATTAAACATTTTTATTCTTTTCGAGCCTTTTACGAATACTGCAAATTATTTACTTAAAAGCATAATTATTAAATTTTTCAGGCGAAAATTGATAAATCAATTCGCGTTACGAAATTTCTAGACTTAATCCCGATAATAAATGTATATTAGTAAATAGCTATCGTACGCTACGTCACATTATTAAAGAGAAGAAAAGTATGAGGACATTTTGAATCTAATAGAATTCATGGTAAAATATCAGTTGGTAGATGAACAAATTCGCGGATGAAAAATATCGAGAAATAGCAAACATTAACGTTAACGATATCGATGGACTCTTTAAGTCAGGAAGGGAGAGAAATTTTTGGGTATTACGCACTGCGTAGTGTACGGCATTAAAAGAAGAAGAAAATTATATAAGATAAATTACATAATTAATAATAACAGGCTAAAGATGTAGTATACGAATTGCAACTTTTTACTAATATTGCTGGAGAGCATAAATCGTTGCGAGCAAAATATGTTTAAATTAATTATTCCGTTCAACGTGGATGTATCTAAATAATTGTAGACGACAACCGTCAACAAATTAAGCTCTCAGGTACACGAAATTTTTCATTTTCTGGTTGACGTGAATTTATACAAAATACTCTGTAGTTCATTTAGAAAACGGTATTGTATAATAAACACATATACAAAATTTATAATTTCGTATTAACATCTTTTTAGTGTGTGATTAATGAAACAGTTAAAAATTTCACGGAAATTAAAAAAGAGCTAAATTGTCGCGCGAATTTATAATTAATAAATTATAAACAACGCGGACTCCGTATTAAAAGGTTGCCTCGTTAATTTCCCGAAGAACGCATTTTTTTTTTAAATATAAAATTAGTCATTTTTAGTAAAATAAATCATAGGCGTTAATTATTTTTTAAGCAACATTTTGCCCACGTTTGCTTCGTATATGTCGAAATATAAACGATCATTTTTATAAACTGCAGGTATATTAATAATATCGCCATTTTGCATGAAAATTTTTCCTAGCTGATTAATTATATAATTATAATAATGAACTAATAATTTTATGACTATTTCGTTTTGCGCGTATGTTTTCGTAAATATACTAATAATTAAAATTTAACGACGTATTTAACACGTTATATCGCCGGTTTATTATTTACTTATAAATTATATATATGCTCCCGTAACGATCAAAATTAATCACAGTATAAACGCGAATTTCATAAAACTAGTAGTAGCATCGAAAAATTCTAAAAATAAACGTAAAAACTAATGAAAAATAAAATGTAGAAAATAATATGGAATGCCATCGAGGAAAAAAATTATTCGTAAATTACGATCTTTATTAAATATAAAAGATTTATAAAATTTATATATTGTTTAGTTGGAAAAATCCATAAACAATCTCTTGTTTATTTACAACTAGATATAGGCGACCAAAAAATTTAAAAGGTATAAAAATTTAAATATCTTGGTCGAGTAACGACAGAAACCCGATATTTCGGATACAGAAAAAACAAATTTAAGAATCAAGTTCGCTTGGAAAGAAAAAAAAAAACGAAATATATTGCGCCAAAAGTTAGTACTATTAAAATAAACTGACGTATGGGGCCGGTAACACTGTACCGAAAAGTGGACCCTGAACAAATCTCCGAAAGCTACGGATTTTCGAAAAACAGTGTCGAAGGAAATTACAAAGAGTCTGATGAAGCTACAAAACGTAAAAGTATATCGTAGAGTGGATATAACGACGATGAATCTAGATGTGAGCCATGTATTATTCAAGTAACAGCGTTTTCCTACGCTAAGTAATAGAAGGACAAGTTCAGCGATGGACACGTGTAGGGCTTAAAACACTTACATCATATCTCATGTTCATTAAGCATATTTTTTCATCGATGTTTAAGAGTACTCGCGTATTTTTTCATTCTGCCTGTTCGTTTAATTTTCTGTATTTTTCTATAATGCCGTATTTCAAACGTCTTCACTGCCTTTATTTTTGGTCCAAGTTTCTGAGCCATAAAGGAGTACACGCTACAAACATATACCTACGTTAATCTTTTTCCGAGCTCCATACTTACATTTTTTGACATTAACAGCGATTTATTGTTAATAACACAGCCTTCACCTGCGCATTATTCTAGATCGTATTTCTGAATCGTATCCTCCATCATCGGTTGAAAGCTTTACATTTATTTCTTTATTAGTTTCTTTATTTATTGACATTGTAGTGTTTCGTTTTGAACGCCTGCTTTCACTTTCACTCCTCTCTCTCTCTCTTTATGTGGAACACATCATACAGAGAAAAAATATCCTGAGAACTAATAATGAGGTGGTTTTCCTTTGCCTTCCTCATCGCAGCTCTCAAATTTTCGTCTACGCTTCCTTGTGATCTAAAATTAATCCAATCCATTATCATATCATTTATGCCTTAATTTGGTACTGAAATTGCTGATGCCCAATTCCATATTCTACTAGCGATGTAGAATTGTTTAGACTTTTATGGTGGCCTAGACTCGCCAAGGATGAGCTAATTAAAAGATTTATGCAGAATTTTAATTAGACAGTTCACCCAGCTGTCCCTTTACACCCTCGTGTCTCATTATTCTGTTACTAGTGGAATCATCTGCAAGAAGGAAGCCGCTCTTGGTTCACCATTGCTTATTGGATATTTCTCAGCTAACTAGTATATCTACCGGCCATTACACTATCCACCACTTATAGACGCTCCCAGTTCCAATTAAAGCTCCGGATACCAGAAGATACAAAGTATCCCTGGGCGGGATTTTCATTACTTGATAAGAAAATCACCAGAAACGGGAGATGCGGGAAATAATCAATCAAAGCGAGTATTTTACGATCGGAAAAATATATTAACAAACAAGGTTGTAAACATAAATCGACGATTAGTAAAGTGGAAAAACAAACACTAGAAGTATTCAAAATGAGTTGTTACAGAAGAATGCTGAAAGATAAACTAACAAACGAAGAAGTCCTAAAGAAAATTGGACGAGAAAGAACATTATGGAAGAGGAAAATAAAAAGGATGATGAATATGATTGGGCATATTCTAAGGCACGATTAGCTACAAAAGATAATTATAGATGGAATAATGGATGGAAAACAAGGAAAAGGAGGACCAAGGAAACAATATATGCAACAGCTAGTAGAAGACGCTGGAAGCACCGGGTATGCGGACACGAAGAGGAAAACAGCAAGTCGTCAATTGTGAAGAAAATTATCTAACCAGTTTTAGGACTGATGACTACATGATGATGATGATCTTATATAAGCAGCGGTGATAAACTACACTTTGAGTTTTGTGTAGTTCTTTTATATTCACACACACACACACACACATATATATATATATCATTGTAGCTCGTAAAAATATTGAAATTTTAAATAATTTACTTACATCTTCGTTTATTTTACAGTTTATTGCAGGAAAATTTATAAAACTTAAATACACTATGTAGGCTCTAAATTTCAATAATTTAAATTTCCGTTGACAAATTTAAAAAGAAAAAATCAATTTTTTATTTCCATATATATATACTCGAGACGGTATTAGGCGCGATATCTCTTGATTAATCTTTATACGATACATTTATTAAAAACTGGCGTATACACGTGCGTACAGACACGTGTTATTTAACGGTGATATATTCGAAATATTAATTATCGTACATGAATATTTTTTCTTTCGTAACAGCTTGCACATAAATTAGGACAAGGCTGTGATATTAATGATAACGACGATAACGATCCGCAATCGTCGGCGAATCGTCAACAACAAAGGAAAGGCGATTCCGATAACGGGTGTGAAAAAAATGCTCACGTAAGTAACGTTAACTCTATCGTAATTAACATTATTACCATCCGACGTTACGGGTGTTCTTCATTTTTCGACGGCGGACAGCTCTTATAGCCGTTTGCAGTAGGTAGAATTAAAGACGATTATGTCCGTAAACGCTTCATTACGGATATTCGTTAAATTGGTTTCTATCGGAGAAGCATGTATTAGGTCATTTACATCAGTAAAAAGAAAAGTTTAAACGTTGCGGACAGGCTAAAAAACATGACAGCTGTTAAATTGGCAAATATGTGCAGCATTGACAACAATTTCGATATTGGAGTTGATCGGTCATGTACTGAGACATGGGATAGCCAACAAAATGGAAGCCCAATGGCGGGGAAAAGAGTGAAAGATGGCAGGAAACTAACACTAATGGACACCGCAAAATAAGAAACAAGAGTACAGATACATCACTGAAAACAATTACGGCAGACCATCCAAGATAGAAAACGGAAACAGTTATTGCGGATCAGTAATTGAACAGAATAACCACAAATAAGAAGATATATATATATATATATATATATATATATATATATATATATATATATATATATATATATCGTCATTGTATTTGACTTTTACAACACTCCCTTAAATCATTTTATTTATTTTAATCCCAATTTCGTTCTCATACATGTAAATTTATTTGATTCTAAAGCAATGCAACAGTAGCCGTTAAATAGTATTGATTTTTTATTCATTTATATTATCATAGTACAATATTAATAAAATTCATATTAACTCTTTCGACGTAATGCATCGCAGTTCAAAACTTATAACTGCTACCGCAAAAATATTTTCATCAATAATGTCGGTATATAATTATAATTAAATTAAAAATTAAGAAATATCTGTAACGCGTTGAAACTTCCTTGTTTACTACAATATCATGTCAGGTTACATTACTATGATCTAGTGAAAAAGCGGGGGCTAAAACTTTATATACACAAGTTCTTGTCTTTAATGTTAACTTATTATTACTCCTTACTTTATTTCCGTTCAACTAGAGATCAAACGAAAATAACGATTTATGAAATCGAGCTCCTCTTTTTATTACGCCCTTTTTTAGAAATTTATATTTAATCGAACTAAACTAATTTATTTGAGGCAATCCTATTCCGTACGCGATTTGATTTTGTGTATTAATGTAAAAAACTTAATTGTCATTAGTACTACCGTTATTATTATTATTATTGATATGTAATAATGTTGTAATAGTAATAATTAATTTATGTTACTAAATGATAATTTTGTTATCATCTAAGTAATTAATTTTATCGCGGGACGACGATGGAAGTTTATATTTTAATTCATTGCCACTATTAGTGAAAAATAACAAATTCTTGCAAGTCCTTATTATACATAAAAATGAAAAAAAAAAACAGATATTACACCGCCTTAGGAGAAAACAGATATATGAGCGCGTATAGTTTATAAACCGATTGTTGTAAAAACTAATTTGGTTAAATAGGCGTGTGGTAAAAAGGCCCTGTTTACAAAAAGATTGTTGTAAAGACAATTTAGATACAAACTTCATCATATTTCCATCTTCCGCCATTCTTATTACATGTTGAAGTATCGAAGAGACGCAACTTTTGGTAATTGCTTCATTCTGGTTGTTAATCGTTCTTTTTGTCTTCTACTATCCCTTTCGGGATTATTTCATTTCATTTCGCTGAACTATATAATAAAAATAACCGGTTATTCGTTGTATTACTACATACCATAGGCGCATACAACTGGTTCAATTTCATTTAATACACAGAGATTGGCTCTTTTTTCTAGCCAGAGTAACCCATAAAATTCAGCAGAACATTTAAAAGCATCGATAAATTACATTTTTAATATTCGTCCATAAACGATTAATCGCCGGATAAAACATTAAAAATAAAAAGAACCAGTAAAAATTGGTTTAAAAAACTTTTGAAACAACCAAAAGTAATGTAGCTGTCTTAAGGCTGTAAGTTTCAAATTTGCTGTAAGTAATTAATTTTGTAAATAACAAAATACAAGTCAGACCAAATTAAAACGGTTAAATATTATACGGATCGAACCTATCACTGCTTGCTCTTGTTCTAAATTAAAAAGACTATTTACCTATAATTTCATAAATTACGTTAATTTTATTAATATACTGAAAGATAATTTAATATATATTTTAATATAACGAAAACGATCGTTTTCAATTGAATCAATAATGATAATTGCTCGGATTATAATATTCACAGATTACGACGGATTCACAAGGTAACTTGAGAATTACAGTGAAAAAAACAAAGCCTTTGTTAGGAATCGCGATTGAAGGCGGAGTCAATACTAGACATCCGTTACCGAGGATTATTAATATACACGTAAGCGTATAATTCAATGAAATAAAAAAAAATTTATTTGTACGCTCATATATTTACACGCACAAACACACAATTCATTCCTCGCCAACATACGCATACATCTCTGAAAATACATTTTTATATTGATAACTTCAAAGAAGGTAGTGCATATCTGTCTCACATACCTGTTATTTTATATAAATAGATATAAAAATATATATATAACGTATGTCACTAATTTATACATCTAAAAGTTACACTTACTGAAACTAATTTTAGGAGCACGGAGCTGCTTTCGAAGCAGGAGGACTAGAAGTAGGCCAGCTCATACTGGAAGTGGATCGGAGGAAAGTTGAAGGTAACGCAAACAATTACATCTCCCGCAGTTAAAATATTATCTATTCTCATCGCTAGCATACGCTTATCAATTAGAAGAAGGATCAGCAAGTATACAATCGTTCTAAAAAAAAAAATAAAGAACATAAAAAAAAAACAGGAAAGATATTTTGATCCACATACACATTGTGTATGTATGTGTGTGTGTGTGTTGCATGCGCAGTTTCACTTATTCGAAAAATTACGTGTACAAATGATCTAAATTTTTCATCGTGTTCGAGACCAACTTTTATAAAAATCGAATGTCGTTGTATATTATTTACGATTGAATATTATACGCGTGTACAGTAAAATCAATCCCACAACGATTAGTCTGATGGCAGTTAACGAGCCAATAAAAAAAGGCACGTAATGAAAACGATGTCCAGTTTCATATATTAGCATCCAAATGTCTCCTAAATGAATAAATTTAATTAACTAGGAGCCTTATTTTTGAGACAAGAACTAAATTTTAAAATTTAAAATTTCTTTTGAACCCTTTCAATTATATACATACGTGCATATATATTAATATATATATAAATATATTCCATTCCAAAAAATTCATCTTTTCCGATACAGACTTATAACACCGCTGAAAACAAGACAATATAAATTGCGTGTATAATAAAGCCCATGGTTTACCTAAAAACGAATAATTTTACAAACCATTTTTGCCGAAGTAATCAAGTAGTATGTGGTTTGATTTTATATATATATACATATAAACATTCTTGTTCTCATTTCATTATACCACGAAGATGTCTGTTAAACCTTTTCAATACGAAATATCCTGCATCACCTCCCTCCATTTTCAGTATTATACGACCATTCTGGTGGCCAATATATAAAGATGGCAGTGGCACCCCACTCCGTACATCATATGCGCGCGCATCTGCGTTCCATATAATTCGTGCCTTGAACGTTACCCCATTTTATACGTAAAAATAAAACCTACAATGCTAGTCACGACGTTGGACAACGAACAGTACGACGTCGATAATGATGATGATTATGATAACTAGTGATATTTTGCACCAACATATAAAATTCGGTGGTTCATCAATCATACCTAGATAGATAGATAAAAACTGTATTTAGAAATGAAATACATGTTACAAAAATAACGAAATTAATGCAACTCATTCCGAACATAGTTCTTACTTTTCGCGTACGATGTACCGGGAAAAAACGTATCCAACATAAAATTCGGTAATTTTTGTACATCGTTAAAAGTGTACATAATCAACTACGTACTTTACTGAAGGTAAAATGCTAAATATCGTTTGTGTAGTTCAAATTTGATAAATATCGCATATTGATTTAAAGAATTGTTTCTATAAAAATAATGATCGTATAAGTAATATGAGAAAAAGTGATTAAACTTGATAGAAAATGAACAGGTGAGTAGACTAATTATACCAATACCGAAAACATTGGGTCCAAAGCATCGTACCGTCAAGAGTTATTTTCATTTATTAAATGCGACGACGAATTTATTCATTTTTCGATATTGTTGTTTTTTAATTCCCTGTAATAGTTACTTGCTACAAATTATCATAACGAACGCAGTTTGAGCGAATACGCGTTAACCAGTGTCTTTTTTTTTTTTAGAAATATTTTAATTATACATCGAAGTTTATAATAATTTATTTTTATAAAACAAATAATTATTAGATCACGTTTAACACTAACCAAATAATATTCTGAAGTATGAATCAATATTAGCTTGATAGAAACGCTATTTTTCATATAGTTATAGTAAAAAAAAAAACAACTTTTATACAAAAATGTAATAATTACGCAATAACATTCTTATCGCGTACGTTACCCCGTTAATCGGAAACGTTATACCCGACTGTTTAAACGAACATCAATCATTAACCGGTACAAATGAATCGTTTTAAAACTTTTTCAAATTCCTAATAGTACATTTAGTAAACATATTGACAAATATTGACGGCGTATATTAGAGTATGCGCGCACAAGACTGGTGTAAATTGTTTTTTGGTCCGCTAAAACAACTTAACATACATCATCTTATATTTACTTAAATTCCTAATGGTTGGTTAATTATTTTTTTATCCTTTATTATGTACGTACATTTTATAGTTAACGTCTTCTTTCGTTAAAAAATTCACATTGCACTATTACCAAAAGTAAAATATTAAATCTCTAATCGTTGTATTTAAAATTATTTTCCGGTACAATTTAATATTTACAATGTTTCTTTCGAAAATTATTAATTTTTACACAATTTATCGTTTCAGACATAATACGTTACTTTTCTTCAAAATCTCTTTTTGAAATTATGTAAAAAACACGATTTTTGATTGACCGTCAACCGATCAAATTACAGCCCTCCGTACTTTTGTTTAGCTGAAGCCCTACTATTGGAATTTTTAAAGTTCCGAATACAGCCTTATGTACTGTTAAGTCAGAACTAGGTTTATATCCGTATAATTTTCAGTAACCGCAATTTTTTTTTTTTCGGTTGTATCTACAATTACCTAAATTCTTAATAATTCTTATATTAATCGGAATTCTCCTACGTATATTTAAAAACCTATTCGCAAATGTGAAACATCTGCTCCTATAATGTATGTAGATCGTAAAAACTGCCTGTTTATGTAGCCACACCCGTACCGGCGAAACGGGGAAGTCGATTAATAATAATTAACAATTAATAATTATCAGGGTATTATTGCAAGTACAATCGGAAAGAAAAGTCTCTAGTTTTTGAACACCGTACGAACGCAAGCCATTTATTCAACTATTAGCCAGGTTTTAGCTAATATCAACTAAAAACATATCGCGAAGACAGACCTGTAATTGGTCGGTTGACAACCTAATCGTGCTGTATATAATTTTAGTTAAAAAATTGCCCGTTTTTGACCGAAAAAGTTATTTTTATTTTTGAAGAGTAGAGGCGAATTGTCTACAAATTAATAGCGGGCGATATTTAAAATAATAATAATAAAAAAGCATTATAAATAATTTATTTTACGTTTTTGTTAAATTGTTTTCGGTGCCGCGTAGGTATGCAACATCAAGAAGTGGCCCGGTTAATAGCCGAAAATTACGCAAACACCGATTGCCCGACAATCGAGTTTTTAGTAGTAGAAGCTAAGAAGTCAAATATGGAGCCTAAACCTACGGCTTTAATATTTTTAGATAATTAAAATTTAAAAATACTACAATAACAATCGTTCGCATATAAATATGTTTAAAATTCCTGTAAACGATCTGTTTTTATTCTATTTCGTTTTGTTTTTATTTATTGTCGATGCTTTTATTCGTAATTAAAACGTCGGAGTGTATGTTTATATAACGCTATTGCATTTGTTGTACGTCGTACGCTAATATTTTTGTTATTGTTATATCGTTATTTATTACTGTTATTGTTGTTTTAATATTACTATTATTATTACGGGTATTTTTAAAAATTGAAAAAAGCATTTATTCAATAATTAAGCAAACTAATTAAAGAAAAATTAATAACAATACTAACGATCGAATTAATCGAACTAATCTTTCGCTTTTTTTTTTTTTAAGAAATGTTCAATATTTTTTTCACTGCAATTTTTCTTTCGAAGAACTTATAGACAAATTTACAAATAATTTTATTAAAACAAAATAAAGATAAAGAATGCGACGTAGGTATCTTCTAAATGATGGTAAATATAATTATCGGCAAGAAGAGTTGCATATATTGTACTAAAACTGGAAGTAATAATAATAATAAATGTAAAATCTTGAAATGAAAATGAAACGAAAAAATTCGTATATGCTGCGATTAAATATTATTAACGAAATTGATATCGATAATTCATAATACTGGTAATTTGTGATTTTTTCTACGTCTGCTAATTCATTCCTAGCCAAGTTGGCTATCTATGAAGGGTATCATCGTCTTCTCTTTTCAAAACTAAATTAAATAACCAAACTAAGCGAATAAAACAACTGTTACAAAATCATAAAAATAAAACATTTAGTGATTATTTATATAATTTGCCATCCACTTCTCAACACGACTATTCCCGCTGGAAAGCAACTAAACGATTAAAAAGACCGGTTGATAAAATACATCCAATTAAAAAATTAAACGGAAAATGGGCCCGTAGTGATCTAGAAAAAGCCGAAGAATTTGGGAATTACTCAGCCGATGTCTTCCAGACAAATCCTGGAACAGAATCCCTACCAACACCGCTGGACGAAGTAGATCAGAAGAATACTATTAAATTTACATCCCCTGGAGAAATCAAAACAATAATTCAAACTATAAATCCGAATAAAGCCTCTGGATACGATTTAATTACAGCCAGGGTTTTAAAATAATTACCATGCAAAGGCCTTGTCCTATTAGTTTATATATTTAATGCTATACTTCGTTTAAGATATTTTCCTATCTAATTCAAATTCTCACAAATTATTATAGTCAAGAAAGCATGCAGAGGAACTAACATCATACCGACCAATCTCTCTGCTTCCAGTTCTTTCTAAAGTATATGAAAAGCTAATACTAAAAAGAATGAAACTTTTCTTAGAAAGTAAAAACATAATACCGGAACACCAATTTGGTTTTAGAGTTGGTCATGGAATTGTGGAACAAGCCCACCGTATAGTCAGTATTATTGAAGACTCCTTGAAGTCTAAAAAAATATGTTATGTGATGCAGTTTTCCTTGATGTTAAACAGGTGTTTGATAGAGTATGGCACGAAGGTTTGTTTTGTGCCACCTCCCATATCAGTTTTTTGAATTATTTAAATCGTACGTTGTAAAATATGGAGATGAAGAATCTCGATTGCATCCAATAAAAGCCGGTGTACCGCAAGGTAGTATATTGAGTCCGATGCTTTACCTAATTTATACAGCAGATATACCTGTACCAAATAACACAGAAATCGCTACTTTCGCGAATGATACAGCTATTATTTCTTCCGACTCGTCTTTAGAAAATGTTGAAATTAATTTACAATCAGCAGTTAATACACTTTCAATATGGTTCAAACGGTGGCATATCAATGAGAAAAAATCTACCCGTGTAATATTTACAAATAAAAAAAATTCTAATATAAAAAATATTAATATCAACAATGTGATAATTCCAGTTAAAAAATCAGTAAAATATCTAGGAGTCCATTTGGATAGAAAACTAACCTGGAAAAGCCACATAATAGCAAACTGTAATGCATTAAATATAAAGTTTAGGAACATACTTTGGCTTATCGGAAGAAAATCCGAATTATCACTGGTGAACAAAATATTATTGTACAATCAAATTCTAAAACCTATATGGGCTTATGGAAGTCAACTTTGGGGCTATGCTAAGCATAATAATATAGCGATAATACAGCGCTTCCAAAATAAAGCATTAAGAACTATCACATATGCACCGTGGTATGTAAGCAATCTTACGTTGCACACGGACATAGATGTTACAACCGTGAAAGATAAAATACAAGCAATAGCTAGTGAATATGGCGACAAACTGTATTATCACACAAATACTTTAGCTGTTGCTCTGCTGGATAACTCGACAGAAATCAGTCGATTAAAACCAACAAAACCTACGGATCTATTATGAATAATCAGCAATAAACACAAAAAGTATTAAAATACGTTTAGCGAAAATCCTTATGGCTGGATAAGGAATTTCACAAGTCAATCCCTGTTTTTTCAAAAGTTTTCTAAATAGCCTAGAGCTAGTGGCATAATTACAGAAATTAAAAAAAAATTCGATGCTCGATGAATTATTTAAATCACTGATTTTTCTAAATTTTCTTATTTGTACACATGTACTTCGATCCTATTAAAAAATTTTATATTATTTTTTTATGTACAATATACGAAAACGTTATAAATACCAAAAACCTATGATATTGTTACTTATAATTTTATATCAGAATGAATTTTTTCTACCGGGCAAAGAGAAAAGTAACTGTTTCAAACAGATAAATATTTAAATGTACAACTGATGCATTATATCGATATATCATTAAAAATGATGTCATTATAAAGAATATGAATGAAGCAAAAAAAATTCATGAAAGTAAACTAAATAAATATTGGTTTATATAAGATAGATGTACTTTACTTCCGTTATTTCTTAAACCAGTTATTAACATGAATATTCGTCCACTCAGTTTAGCAGATAAAGTAAAAAAATTTGTTTTGAAACTGAAAACTCCTCCTTATAAACCTCGTTTCAAACAATTAGATTTAATAAACGATGAATTTGTAGCTGATCATAAAGTTACACATACTGGTCAGGTAATTATTGTTATTTTTTAGTGTGTATATAGGTGCATAATTACTAAGTATTACGTCAGATATTTTTAGGATAATAATTTCCCGTACAAATGGTTACATGTATTGGTCTATTAAAATTACAGAAATTTGAAAAGGATGATTATAGATTAGTTCGTTTTATGAACTCTACTAAAGTGGTGAATCCTAACGTGGCTATTGACCTAATTGCTGCTGTTCCACCACAACTTAGTAAGGAACGTGTCGTTTGGTGTGACGGAGGAGGAAGTTTAGGACATCCTAAAGTTTATATTAATCTGGTTAGTGTTCTAACACGTTTTATATTTTTATATTAATTTTATTCATATTAAAGCACTATTTTTTATACGTCTTTTATTAGCACAATCTTATAGTTAGTGTGTATAAATTAGTACTAGTGGCAAAGCTGCATTAATGTAATTGACGAAAGATGTGTACATTTACAAAACTTTTACTGGTTATATATATATATATAATACACGAAATTATTTAACTAGTTGCTATGGTTTTGTACGCTCAAGGCGTCTAGCGTCTTTTTAAAACATAGTGGTTAATGTGTTTACAAGTAAAACTCATTTTTTAATGATATATACATCCTAATAGAGCTTCATTCATTGTATATGATCTCATATTACTAATTGTTTTGACTCGAATATTAAATCTAAATTTTTATTTTCACTTATGTTCCTCTAAATGAGTTTTAGTCATGGCCTTTTATTAGGATTTTAATTGAAATGATTGTGCAGTTGTATATTGATTGATCAAATTCCACTTATATTCGTTACTAGTGAACTACGAATTGACTAATGTAGTGATTTTGGTTTAAATGACTCGTGAAAAAAAGTTGGCTGATTTTTTGACTTTTCCCCTCCAAACAGATTTTAATATTTATCTATTGCTGCCCCTAAATTTTAAGAAATAAATCCGATTTCAATATTACGACTAATATTATTAATAATTAAACAAAATTTTTTCGAACAAATCCGATTTCAGCATTACATTATTACTAATAAAACAAACATACACGTAAAAATATGAAACCGTCCATGGTACTTATTTAAATATTTATCTATTGCTGCTCTTAAACTTTTGACGAAACAGTAAGATATTTGTTAATACATAAAATATAATTTATTAAAAAGTACCTTTATCATTTATTCTTCATCATTTTTACGTCAGGGGTTGTAATCCAACGATATCGGAGATTATTTTTTCAAATTAAACTCACATAAATAGGAATCCAGTTGAGTCCTTCTCGTTTATTTCGTCTCTTCGCTTGCGACCACATACCTTCCACGGAATTTGTGTGCGCATGCCCGGAATAGTTGCAATGTTGTCATACGTTTTGCAAAAGTCAGAGATTATCGTTGTTTCAGGACAAATACATTCACGGATCACCTGAAGCAAAGTCGCTGCAGTGCGATCTGGTACAATGAATAAAAAGCATTCTTTAGTTTCACGATAGTAACCACCAAAAACCCACTGACCCACCTGATTTTTTCGTTTTGTGAAGTAGGATTCATTGATTGCAACACTAAGGTTTGGACCGCCGATCACTATTTCGTTCTTTAGTAACTAATCAGCACAAACTTCACGTAAATAGTTTTTCAAGTCTCTAATATATTCTTCTGCCCACCATTTTATAAATAGAACCACTTTTTCCATGATAGCACCTTGTAACCACGTTCCGACTCTTAAACTACTTCGTAACGGCATTCACGTTTCATACAACGTCAGCGGTCATTCTTATCGGATAACGATAGAAGCATTTCTTGTCTGGAAGGGGATAATCGTTGAAGACGAAGAATTTCATGATCACGTAAAAATTTAACAGCTTTTTGAACGTACTAATTCAAAAACATGATGCTCATGTAAAACAACGGAAATAACTGAATTTATTAAGCCACGTATTAAAAACAATATTCGGAATTAGAAAATATTTGGAATGTTCGATGACTAAACACAATAATATTCCAGTTGATCACGCGCGCGTGTGTGTTTGTTTTATCTGTAATAAGAATACTCTGATACTGAGATCGGATTTATTTATTAAAATTTAAGGGCAGCAATTGATAGGTCCGGTTGGGGGAAAAGCAAAAAAGCACCAATTGTTTTATATTAAAAAAAAAGTGCTTTACTTTATTACGAATCTAACTAAAATTTGAGATGGCAAAAAAATTGTAAAACCTAGTTTAGGCGTTCTTATGTTAAAGTAGGATATCCGTGATATATTTGGTTTAATTTTTATCTTCTCAAATAACTTTTCATGTCGACTTAATTTATTTCGAATGATGAGAAAAAATTGCCATAAATTATCTTACTAAATTATTTATAAAATAATTAAATTGTTAACATTTTAATTCCAACTTCGATTATGATTTTTTACGAATTAGAAACACGATTTATTGTTACAGGATAAACCTGGAAATCATACGTGCGGATATTGTGGACTCAGATTTTACAAAGAAGATAGTCATTAGTTTTGTTTGTTTAACATTAGTCAATAAATACGAATATAATTATTTTCTGCGATATGTGAAATAAATATGCCTATTATCCGCGACTATTTGATAGTTTAAATTTGATTTAATATTAGACTACAAGAATTTATCGCCGCATTATAATTTAGAAATATTAAATGTGTTATTTGCTTTGACTTTTATTTTTTAAACTGTATAATTTTTTTACCTGGTATATTCAGTTTAATCTAAAAACAAAAGGTGTTTATTGCATCTCTTCGAATTTTTTATTAATTAGCTGAGTGTAACATTAACAACTTGTTTTAACGCCGACTGTAATTTCATAAAAGAAAATTTATGTCCACATCCTAAAAAACTCTCATAGTATAAAGGTATTTTGTAAAACATTAGCTTAAAAATTTCATCTTGTGTCAAATTACAGACTAATGAGAGAAAATATAAAACATTCAGTACATACTTATATTACTTGTCCCCGACTTCAAATAACTCTGGAAAGTGACTATACGCTAAAAAAAGGTCGGTGAAAAAAACACATCTTATTAGAAAAATGAGCTCGAAGTGATCTAGAGAACGCCGAAAAACTTGGAGACATTATCAAACATTTTTCGAA
The DNA here is from genome assembly GCA_032883995.1 of Coronaproctus castanopsis. NCBI lineage: Eukaryota > Metazoa > Arthropoda > Insecta > Hemiptera > Monophlebidae > Coronaproctus > Coronaproctus castanopsis. Next base: position 149,400,992 of record CM065053.1, on the reverse strand, counting down.
TTCTTGCACACACAACATTATTGCCGTTAAATTTAAGAACGATGTGAAAACTAAAGCACCTAGGTTCGAACTAATTACATACAAAAATTTCGTTCTGTATATTTCATGTTGTACTGCAATTATATTTTCAAGTTCAACTGAAATCCTCACAGATTATTATAACAAAGAAATCACAAAAAATCTCAGAAAAACTACATATCGATCAATATACTTTTAGTGATTTCTTAACCATATGAAATGCTACTAATAAAACTGCTCTTGGGAACTAAAAATTTAATACTAAATCAAGTCGTTTTTCACACTAGTCATAAAACTAGAACAAATCTAATTAATATTATTGAGCAGTCCTCGAAATAAAAAAAAAACAAAACGGTGTTTTTCTTCGATGTCAAACAGGTATTTGATAGAGTATGGCATGAGGGACTACTTTACAAAATTCGATGTCACCTCCCGTACTAGTTTTTTGAAATAAATCTTACCTTGTGGTCAAACATGATGAATCATTTCGGCTGCATCTGATAAAACTAACGTAACACAAAAAACATACTAGGCTCGATTTTCTACATTTCATTGATACAGCATAAGTACCTGTATCAAATAACGCAGAGGTTGCTAACTTTCACGGACGATACTTCGATAATTTATTCAGATTCATCTCTAGAAAATGTAACAATCTGGTGGCGAATAATAATAAGAAAAAACTGTTCGACAATATGTATAAATAAAAAAATAATATCAATAACATTTATATTAAAAATCACATAATTCCCGTTAAGGAATCAGTAAAAATTTAGGAATACATTTCGACAAACAAATTTTGGACTTACCAAATAATAATATAGCTATAATACAACGCTTGCGAAATATCGCATTAAAAATAATCACTCCCGTGGTATGTAAACAATCTTACATTACACACGGATTTAGTGATTAAACTTGTCAAAGATCAAATATAAGAAATAGATGAGAATAACTAGGTCGAAATTAGATGATTAAAACGAACAAAATTGTTAGATTTATTGTGTAAAAAAAAAAAAAATATTAAATAACGTGTAGCGGAAACCCTTGTCGTTGGATAAGGAGTTCCACAAGTTATTCGCGTTATTTTTATAAAGAACGCTAGATAGCCTAATTTTATTTTTCGATTGTAATTTCTATGCGTTTCCTTTTGATATGTTACCGTTGTTTTATTAGTTCCCATGAGATGTCTGTTACCCATGGTTTTTTCGGGTGGTCTTGTTGCTTTATTTCATTGCTTTTATCATAGCGTCTTTATAACTTTCCCAGAATTTTTCTGGACTTTGATCCTCTTCTTTCATTGTATTTAATATTTTTGTTTCATTAATTGATGTCCACTTGTACAAACGTGTAGGTTGTATATTTTCAGTACAAAATTCTAACAATAGTTCACCTCGATTATTTCTTTCGCCAATTCCATATCTTCCTACTATATGTGTCTGAGATGTTCATCTTGATCCGTTTTACCAATTTTGGCTTTTAAATCTCCCATTATTAGCAATATTTCCCTATTTGGGATAGTTTTTACCAAATCGTTTAGTTGTTCGTAGAAATCCGTAATTTCTTCCTTTGTATTATATTTTTTTAATGTGAATATATGCGAAAATATGTATACATTTTCAGCTTAAAACTAGAATTTGACTTTCAAACCTGAAAATTATTTATCTGTTTTAATAATAAATTTATCCGTCAGCTTAATTTTAATAAGTTAAACAGTATCGTATTCATAAAAGTGTAAAATAAAATCGCTTACTGCTTGAAAATGACGTAACTGTCGAAAAGCTTCGTGATAAAAAACTTTTAGTGATTAAACGGTGTTATATTCTGTTTGGTTTATAATTAATAAAATAACTACTGTCCAATATATTCAACATTTATATAAATATTTTTGAAATTGAAACATTTCACGTCAACCGGAAAATATTTTTTTTTTTTTTCTAATATTAAAACGTATTGGACACATCGTGATTCAATTTACTGATCAGGACTTTTTAAGCCCAATAACTAGGTGATATCATAAAATAGTGGCTAATATAATGGTATATGCGTCAATACCAAAGTTTAAATAATCTTAACTATTAATTATAATTATGACTTATTTAGAACCATTTCTAAGATTGTAAATATTAATACAACGTTCTCTAATTAAAAAGACGATTAACAAAAAAAATAACAAAATAATCTATTGTTATTATTGTTTCTAAATGTTATATATATTATACAATTACGTTAAAAGTGTAAAGTGCGGCATAAAAATCGTATATCTTATTTAAATTTACAATCTTTTCGAAATATTAAATGTAAAATGCACTCATATCTTTCAAATAATTTCTTAATTGTATATTTTTTATTCAAATAAATACTTGCGATTTATCTTCACTAGTTATTTAACGTATACAATAACCCAATGAGAAACAATGATGAGAGTTAAATTTTGAAGCACACACAAAGCAGCCCCGTGCAAGTCATAAAATTATCTAATCTAATGAATTCCCTAACAATGTACTTTTAATGTTATACAATAATTCGGTACAAATACGCGTTAAATATTATTATTATTAATATGAGAAAAAAATAAAATAAAATCGAGTAATTACGAAAAATAATTTTAAATGCACATTAAAAAATTTACGCTACAATAAAAGCTATTAATATAACGATATATTTAATTAAATTAATTTACGAGTCGTGTTCATTTTTGTTCGCTCGTCAAAATTATAACCATAATAAATGACACGTAATTAAATATTTAAAAATTTGCACAAAATATGCTTACATAACATGGAATGAATAAGATTATATTAAACATTTCACTAAAGTTAGGCTTCTTTCAAACCGTAAAATATTTCGAAAAATTACGAGTATTTAAGAATAAATATTTTAACACATTTAACTTATTAGCAAATAAATATATTTTGGAAGCTAATTATTGAGTATATAGAAAACTACTAAATTTTTTCATTTTTTTTTTTTTAATATTAAGAATTTAATTTTAAAAACGCATTTCTTAAAGCCAATATTGACTGCAAAAATTCGGTTCAATGAAATAGTTATAATCATTTACGAAATATTATGTATATAAAAAATTCTTTTTAAGCGCAATTCTAATATGATCTATGTGTGTAAAGATTTAAAATTTTCAAATAATTTTTGAACATATTTGAGTTTAGATGCCAACAGTTCCGAATGAATAATTAAATCTCTTATAGCACAAACGCGGTATAAAGTGCTGAGAAAAATAAGACCACACATCTATTATTTATATATTTTGTCGAAACTCGCGAAAACCGTAAAAATTACTATAGTTTTGATAAAATGCAATTTGAATACTAAACTTATTTATTTAATTATATCGTGACATTGTTTTAAACATCCTGATACGTGTTTTAACAAACACAACACTAAACTTTCCATAACTTTTCATTATATGTTACATAAACTTTTAATGTCAACATAATTTTCTACTTTCATAACAAGAACACTTGGTTAACATGAAATGTATCAATTCTAAAAAATTCTATATAAACGTATTAAACAATATCATCTAAAAAAAAAAGTTTTGTACAATAAGCGTACCTCAAAAACTGCATAAAAATTGGAACATTAACGTGTTAAACGACACAGCCGACTATTTTTGAATTTGATGATATTAAAATTAAATCCAGGAATCATAATTATTTGACAAATTTAGCAGACACAATGTTGATAATTTTTGATAAATATATAAACTTTTTATAATAAGTAATTCGTATATAAGTTTTGTCAAATTTATTATTTACGCACAAAAATAATATTTTAATCGGGACCTTCCATAAAAGTTATGAAAGAAAAATTCGTCGTTAAGTATATATGTAATAGTCGATATTTGCGAGCTTAGTCGAACGTGAGAAAATATACCAAGATATGACACCGAATAAAACATTAAAATATTATTCGGTTTTATCAATATATATATATATATATATATATATATATATATATATATATATATATATATATATATATATATATATATATTACGCTAAGTCGATGATTTCAAAAAATATAAAATTATTATTCCTCATTTAGTCTTTACTATCATCGCTCTACGACTTGCCCTACCACAAATAATACCCAACAGAAAAATACTTCCAATTATGGTACATAAAACAATTATAAAATACTCTCTCGACGATGACCCGGATACACGTTCTATTAAATCGTTCAAATCTTTCAATTCCCGAATCTGTAATACCGCATTATAATAATAAAACGTTTTTAACATAAAATAAAATTCAAGGAATTACGGCTTTAGAATTGCTGTGAAAAATATTTATAATTCCTATATTTGCACTACACGTAATATTAATGCTTTACAAATTTTGCAGATTATTACTGTTCCTGCTTGAATTATATTTTGAACTCATTAAACGATAACATACATACAAACAGCGTAGTACGCATTATGTACGAAACACTTAACATTGAATTATAAAGCAATTTATTAAAACAATCCAATAAATAAAACAAGAATTATATACATTTTTTTGCGAAATTTATTTATTTACTTTTTACGTAGTACGATAAAGGGATCAAATTTTTATTTTCCACGCAACCGTAATACCACCCTAAAGGTCATATTTTTTATTCAAATAATTATCATTAACATCTTCCTCTTTATGCGACTAAAAAAAATCGCTTATTAAAATTAAACAACTTGAAACTAGCCGATGTTCGATCAACGTTTCATGCTAACGTGTATTCGTCTATAAAATATATGCGTGAAGGTTTAAAACAAAATATGTACAATATTCGTAGCGTTAAACAGATTGGAACACAAATGTACTTGGAACTTTGTAATAGTAATAACGAGCAGCCGGACAGAAACAGAAGTATACTGAAAGTGCTGTACATTTTCACAACAGTAATGTCATACCCGAGAAGAAACAAATGTAACAGAAGTATTCAGATTAATTGAAGAGTAAAGAACTTAAAAGGAAGAAGATAAAGTGGACAGTTATATACTCTGGTCGGATTAATATTAATTCAGAGCGAGTAGACGAATATCCGGAACCTTAAAACTGGATTATTTCGGCTACAGGAGAGTAAACACTCAGGGAAATCCCAGTGGCATATGAAGCGAAATATCGGCTGATGAATATAGACTAATCATTTAAAACGTCACGCTACTGTTAAAAAAAATATATATATATATGGTTAGGGTGTCCTCCAAAGACGACGCATACCGTTCTTACCCACACGACTTGAAAAATATGCGAATGCAAGGATGACATAGGCCAAAGAAACAACACCGACTACAGCAAAAACTAGAACAAGACTAGGAAGAATTTTTTAGAACACTGACAAACGTTAGTCGCAAACTAGCATAAATGCTTTCTAGAAGAAATTGATATAACCCTGATTCAAGAAACAAAATTGAAAAGTACGAAGAGCAACAATATTTGTAATGGTTAAAAAAATTTTACAATGCTCAACTTCAGTACGAAATTGAGTTGGGTTGTATAGTTAATGAAAAAAGACTGACAGTGTTAAAGGAATAAATACACGTTCGACAAAGTCTAGTTATAATAAATGGAATCATTCCATGTTATGCATAACATATAAAAAATAACTTAAGAGATTAATCGAGTGTCTATGTAATAAATCAATACACATTATTAGTTGTGATCTTAAATGGATACAACAAGAGGTTAGGACCATGCAAGGTGAAACGTCGAGGAGCGCAGAGTGCTCAATTTTGCGAAAAAACATGATTTAATAATAGCAAGTACCTTATTTAAAAAAAAAAAAAAAAACACCGTCAACCTAGTAGATTTTAAACGCAATTTGTATTAGATACCGACGTAATACCGCCTGAAGATACTTATATAAATCCAGATAACGCTCTTCATCAGGATCCAGTAAAAGCCATAAATGCTACAAAACAGTCGTTTAAAATATGGTGACAAACAAAAGATACAGAGAATTATCACCACTACAAATCAGAAGCAAAAATAGCAATAGCAAAAACGAAGAAATTTCATTATCAATATCTGCAATTAGCAAAAAGCAGAGAAGGACATATGGTAATACATCAAGGTTCGTATTATCGCTGCTACTGTTCATACTTTGTGTGAACACTATGTCGGCAAATTAGCAGATTTCTACACTGTAGACATTATTACAAGCGGATGACGTATTCTTCTTGACACATAAATAGAAAACCAACTTAGAAAAGCATAAAACGAATTGACTTTATATTAAGTTATCACCTAACATCATCTCAATAATAACAATATACGCTCGTCATCGGAATTCCGGTTTAAAAGTGAAATAATTTACGATATACGAACCAGCAACGATCAAAATTATAATAAACAGTCCTCCGTACGCGCAATTGAAAAAGTCTAAGTGTACAAAATGTACACGCTTAAAAAACAAAAATTGTACAATTGAAAATCTTGAACATGGAATGTAGGAAATAAAACGAGAACACCGAATAAAAAAAAATAACGCTAAATAATATTTGTTCGTCAATTATTAAAATACAATCGCGAGAATTTTAATTTATTAAATGTATCAATTATCGAGTAACTAAACAAATAGAAAAATAAAATAGTAGAAAATATCTGACCATTTTTATCAAAAACACGAATAAATAACCTGGAAAATAAAACCATAAATATACATTACACACACAGACACACACATAAAGGTATAAAAATAATAGAGAGAGAGAGACGTCATCGTACTGAGGTAAATGATACAAGACGAAATATTAATAGGCGATGGCGCGTTAAATAGCGGTCTTGAAAATTAATGGTTTAAAAGTAATATTTCCAATTTTTGACAAAAGAACTGTACGTACACGCCGCTAACAAAATAACGAAAAAAAAAACATCAAATTTAGCACTATTCCGTCATCTTTCAGAGGCCCATATTACAGTGATTCGTTTTAATCGATATAAATTTAATAAGTACACTGACATCATGATCATAAATTATGAAAATAACATATATATATAACATCAACGAAGATAAAAGAAATATGTTAAATCTTACCGCATTCTGAAACATTTGCATCCTTTGAGTAAGTTTAACTTTACAGTTTATTTGCAGAGCTTTATCGTCACTTTTAAGAATACTTTGCAAGCACTGTAAAACTGATAAATACATTTTACTATAATTACGTTTTAAAAATATTAACAAAAAAAAAAAACTCACTTTGTCGGTTCAATTATGCGAAATTATTTCTCAATAAGCCGAATAAAGTGATTTTATTAAACACGAGGAAATAATTTACTAAAAATTATTCTGAAGAAGTTATAAAAATAGTAGGCGCGTCTAAAAAATCTTATATTATACGCGTTCATTATTAAAGGTAAACTTGAGCTGACGTTTAGTTTATAACATTATTATAAATGATAAATATCTAAATTACGAGTAAGGTATATTTTATACCGTTAAACAAACTTATTACGTCACAAAATATGGGCAACAAAACTTACTTCTACTTGCTCCTTCGGGGACGAAACTACAATATTTAACTATATCTTGCGTACAAGCTTGATGTAACAACGGATCTGCATTTATATCAACACTCGACTCGTCTATTAACCCGGCAACTTCTAATCTGCAACCGCGATTTATAATACGGCCATCTATAAAAGCAATTTTCAAACATTCTTCTACGTGACCCGGACTGACCTTATCTTCAATATCGACTTCTTGCTTGCACAAGTTATTTATCTAGAAAATAAAAAGTATACACAGTTTTTATTTTTCTTACGTCACATATATATATATAAATAAAAATTAACGAATCGAAATTATACATTTATAAATACAAGAATTTAATAAAACGACAAACGTTTATTTTCGAATACTAACATCGTCTATACAAAGTTGTTTCAACAGCGGATTCAATTTATAATTCAAAGCTTCCTCTTTCAACGTAATTGACAACTGATTTTCGCATTGTGTACTAAGTTTCCTTTCCTTGAATTTAACCTGAAATGTTAATTTTCCGAAAATGTCGATGAATTTTCATAATTTCGAATAAATAAACGTTTTCGAAAAATTATAATACCCGACAAAAAAAAAACAAACAAATTATTTCGTAATAATAAATATACCTTTAAGCATTTCACGACTCTTCCTTCAAATTCCACACCCGACGAATTTGCTTTGATAATATTCATGCAAAACGCGCTAATATCCGGACCGCAGTTCGATTGTAACGCTGGATTCAACCTATAATCTAAACTCTGTTCGACCATTCTTTTAACCACGATTGATCGACACCATCTGTCGAAGTCAATCTTATCTTTAAATTTCTGTATAACATAAAACGCGTTTTTTGCATAATAAACATCGTTGATCGCTACATTTTAATTACCTTCACCCCTAAAAATTATATGCGTAATTAATCATCGTCGGTTACAATCACGAAGAATTTTCTTATGAATTGCGAATAAAATGCATCATTAATAAATAATACGAATACGAAAAATGTTATTAAAATTGTATATAAAAAATCAATTGAAAATTAGTTAAATCACTAATATTTATTTTCTTATAGAAAACACAAAGCTTTTCGGCATTTACGCCATTATCAAGTGAAACATGTTTAAAAAATTAATTTTAAAATATAAATTAAATATAATTACTTAAAAATATTTAATGGTGATTGTGAAAATATACTCCAAAAATGCTGTTCTGCTTCTGTTCTGTCTATTTTTTGAATTGTTGAAATTTAACATCAATATATTTGTTTATTAATTTCGTTTTTTATATTAATTTTTTTCTTCAATATTATTTTCCGGATTCTGTAAAAGTTGTATACTGGTGGAATTTTAAATTTTTCATTTACTGTTGCGATGTGTGATGTCCAAAAGTAAAATATAAAATATAAAAATATACGAACACAAAATTTTTTAAAAAACACAATTTTACAAGTAAAATGAAAATAAATATTAAAAAATCTGATAATCTCCAGGAACGGAGCATTTATTCGGCATTTTTACAAAATTGAAGATGGTTTTTTTAGTAAAATAATAAAGTATTATAATTTAACAATTCGAATATAGAATAAGCATATTACAAATTTACATTTCGTCGTAATATTATAAACCGCATCTAAACGACGAACAATGAAGAACTTTAAGAAAATATAAACAAAACAGGATAATTTTTACAAAAAACCATCAAAACTCGAATTTTATTTTACGATTATCAAATTTTTTTAATATTTATTTTCATTTTACTTGTAAAATTGCGTTTTTTAAAAAATTTTGTGTTCGTATATTTATATATTTTACTTTTGGACATCACACATCGCAACAGTAAATGAAAAATTTAAAATTCCACCAGTATACAACTTTTACCGAATCCGGAAAATAATATTGAAGAAAAAAAACATTAATATAAAAAAACGAAATTAATAAACAAATATATTGATGTTAAATTTCAACAATTCAAATATAGACAGAACAGAAGCAGAACAGCATTTTTGAAGTATATTTCCACAATCACCATTAAATATTTTTAAGTAATTATATTTAATTTATATTTTAAAATTATGATTTTTTAAAAATGTTTCACTTGATAATGGCGTAAATGCCGAAAAGCTTTGTGTTTTCTATAAGAAAATAAATATTAGTGATTTAACTAATTTTCAATTGATTTTTTATAAAAAATCACTACATTCCACATTATATAAAAAATTAAAATTGTATATTTATATAGAAATATGTGTAATTTATTTTTCAATATGCAATATACAAATGTCATCGGTAATATTATACACCTTTGATTTATTTATTATCGAGTTCAAATAACTTCTAAGTATAGAATAATAGGTAGTATTAGTTCCCTCATATAAATAAAATACTTCAAGTATAAATTTAATTCATCTCTTGATTAAAAAACTTACGAAAAGACAAGTTGAGTCGATGATATTTAAAATTTGACAGGAACATTAATACACGGAAAAAAATTTATAAATTTTCCCCTATCATTATTGGACGAATGAATGAGATAAATAGTCTTCACTTCCCAAGTACCGTCTGGGCATCGTAATTCTACAGAATACCTACGATTTGAGATTTTAATGGTCACAGGTTTTTTGTATGTTGCAGCTCTCACATTGGCGATATTTCTGTTTCAGTTTTTAGCGATTTAAGGAATAAACGTGACATTACCAAACTAGATTATTCTTTTCAATTTAATGTCCTATATATAAACATATACACGAGAAGAAAATGTAAAATATGTATTAAGACCTAATTTACACGATATTAATTGAAATACCGACAATTACGTCATTATCAAGCCTACACAACTACGCTCGATAATGACGTAATTTCGCGCAAACATAAACATTTTTTTTTATAGTAATTAAACTGTTTTTATTTTGTTCTATTAATTCATAAAATCACTACTCTTCGATATACCAGCATATATATATATATATATATATAATTATTTTATACATGTTATCTACCTCGGTGCTTTAACTATATGGTGCTCATATAATTCTTATATTATTTTATTTATTTATTATATATATATATATTATTTCATTCAATTTTTATTTTTATTCCATTTTTGTAACTGCAGAATATTTATTTGGTGTAAGAAAGTTCTCACAATGAAATAGATAATTAAATTTTTTATGTTTTTTACTGCCAAATACTAATTAAATCATTAACGCATTTTTATTTTTAGTGATCACCTGTCTCATCCTGATCACTATCATCTATCTATACGCATGTAGTGTGTTAACACGTGCAAAATATTAATTTGTATTAATAATTTATGTACCAGCACAGTTGATAAAACGCGGAGTTTATACGCGGCAGAATGTCACAATGGATAAGGAAATGGGCCAATTAGTAAAAAAGAAAAGAAGAATAATACGAAAGATACTAGGTCTTCGAAAAGATAAAGAACAATTGAAATTGAGTAGCAATATGGAGATACACAAAAGAATCGAGAACATTACCGACACAATGAAGAAACGAAAAGCAGCATTTTAGGATCATCTCCAACGAATAGATAAAGGCCGTCTTACGAAACCAATTTTCAATTTCTTCGATGGGAACCCTAAAACCAGGATTACATACAAATGAAAAAAGATATGGAACACATGAGGATTTCTAAGAAGATATAATAAGAGACCGATATAAATCAGTTCGTTCGATAGGTTTGTAGAAACTACAGTGAAGAGGACTGGGAAAACATGGACGGAGGAAAGGAAGCAGAAACACTCCGAGAAAATGAATACTGAGCAGAAAAAATGAAGAAAAAATAAGAACCGTGGTACTTAGCTAGCCTACTTCGAAAAAAAAAAATTATGTGTGTCAAACAAATGTACTTGTCCTAAATCTGCAATGGAGAATAAATATACATACGATTGTATAATAATTATATTTTATATTCACCAAAAGTGTTTTACCTTTAAGCAATCTAAGGCTTGCGATGTATCTTGATCTTCGCAATATAATTTGATCATACGTTTACAAGTGCTCAATAATGTATAATCGCTGGAACTATCTGTCAAATCTTGCTGTTCGATGTTAAAAATAATTCTATGGCATTTACGACTTAACTTATTGATATTCTCTTCCAAGCATTCTAAAATCTATTTCGAATAAATATTATAATGTGTAAGTATAATTCGGAACAGTTAATTATAACGTATCAGCAAGAGTATATAATTTTTTTTTATTATACAAAGATACCGTTACTTCGTCATTGATGCTTTTAAAGACACGGTCGAAAAATAACAAAATTATCACGCATCACAGATAAAAATTTACCGTTGTTTACCTTCGAATTTCCGTGAGGTATGTTACGACAAAATTTATTAATATCAACTTCGCAGAATGATTTCAATTTCGGATCTAAATCGATCAATTCTCTTTGTTGCAATAACTGCGACTTGAGCTGATTTTTGCATTCGCGTGAAATTTTAAATTTTTCGCCGGAAATAGTGTCGTTACGTACAATTTCGCTTAAACATTCCATAACCTACGCCACAAGCAGTTGCTATTAGTAGGTTACAAACATGTCGCGCAATATATACATGAGTGTGTAAGTGCGCTGAATAAAATTAAAAATAAAACATCGTACACTTCGTTTAGGTATATAAATCAACTGTATATACCACCCGGTTAACTCTCTATAAATGCAGCTTAGCGGTAAATAGTGTTTTACTCGCACGATCTTCGAATCTGAAGAATTTTTAATGGTAAAAAAAAAAAAAAAAAAAAACTAAATTAGCTATCCATCAAAATGATCCGTAAATGCCAGTTTACGGCAAAGTAAAGAAGTCGGGATAAGCAAGGAAGAAAACAGCCGCCTTATTTACTTATAAGTAGAGGCCGGATTTCTCGGCATTTGCCGAATGATCTTGTTACACGATAAATCAAATCTGATGACGAACGGACACGAATTCAGACATACAGACCTTGCAAACCGAATTTTATTTTGCCGAATAATGCCGAAAATAAGCATTTTTCTAAATTTGTAAATTTTTTGAACTTTTTTTTTTTTTGGAAAATAATTAAAAATCTAAAAAAAAATTGAGGAAACGATAATTCCATATTTTTTATTACTCTATATAAAATCGTCTGTCGCTATTTATGATGCTGCGATTTTTATGACATGGGGATTAATCACAATGAACATTCCATCGATGTTTCTAACCACGTTTCATGATTTTAACGACACCGTTCTTATTTTACCTTCTTTTCCGAATTAGGCTTTTGGGCATTTCATTTCACGGGCGAGAAGTAAAGGAGACAGACTATCGCATTATTAACATTAATTTGTTCCTTCCACCGTTCACTTCGGTAATAGTTTACTAACTATAGTGTTAAGTATTTACACAAACACACTTTTTCTATGTAAATTGTAATTTTTTAGTACACGGTGAGGGGGATTGCTGCAGTTCACTAAGTCCTGGAGACATCGGTGCATAATGCACCCATTGTGTCTGTAGATGTAGAAAGAAGTTTCTCTTATCTTAAGAATATTTTATCGGATAAACTGCATTCGTTCACAGAAAATAATTTAGAAAGGCACATTTCTTATAATTCGACTTTGTTAAAATAATTCCCTCTACATCTACCTATATAAATACCTACTTAATATATTTTCTAAGCTTGTATTTTTATTGTTACATAAAGTATATTTTATTAATGTACACAGTGTTATTAAAATAATCGCATACATTGTATACATTGTAATGCTGTTTTTTTTTTAATCTCATTACTATTACGTAGTTCTTATACATAAAAATGATTTTTTTGATAAATGCCGAAAAAAATTTTTTACTGCCGAAAAATCCGGGTACTACTTATAAGATACAACTTTTGGATCGTTTTGTATAGATTTTCAAGGTTAACGAGAATTACGAATCAGCTTTCTAGTCGATGAGACTTGATTATTATTATTTTTTACATAACGATATAATAATTGTTTTACAGGTTAAATGGAACAAAGTTCTTTGTACGGTGTATATGTATACTTGTTAAAAATTGTAAAACGCAATGTAATATTATACGTTATATTTAGGCCCGTCTCGTGCATTATATTCTTTACGTACGCACATCGTAAAAATGTAAATATCATATTAAATAGTTTGATTTTATACGTTTAAAGGGCATTTTAAAATAATTCTGCTTTAAAAGTCGCGACATTTTTGAAATCGTCATTTCCGATTTATTCCGATAAAATTTATTCTTATACCTGTAAAAAAGCGTAATACATATTTCCGTATATTCAACTTTCAACGCTATCAAACCCAATGTTGACTTCTGGAAACCACCTTCTAATTGTATAGCACTCAGCAAGCCCCGCCTTGACCACAATCATTCTCTCATGACTTACTCCAACTTATCTATCCGCCCTTTTTGCCCCGTTTGTCTACTTCCAAAATCCTCTCATTTGGCATATTTTACTACACTGACCTTACACTCATTCCTATCAACGTCTGGTTTCCACTCCAACATAACTTCAACTATTCCCTCAATTATACAATTCCTTTCCTCCTCCAACCTCATTTACCTGTCAAGCCATCACTATCGTATTAGCCTCGGTAGTTACACACAGCGCTTTAAAAATAAAAATAATAAATAACTTTCAACGGAATTCACGAATTAGTCTACAACCGAAAATTTACGCAAAAATGTAATGATTCCGGATTTCATTATAATATTTATGACTCACCTCAGCTTTAGTGCGTACTTTGGGACAAAATCTTATAACGTGAGGACGACAGGCGTGTTTGAAAGAAACGGTAAAATGATAATCGCCCAACATAATCAGCTGAAAATGTTCTACAGCCGCTCGACATTTATAATCCTGCCGCACGTCGGCGTCGTTTTTATGTTTAATTAAGCAACCCATCACGTGATCGACTACAACGTTTTCATTTCCACGCATTTCATCCTATGAAGATTTTATATTGAAAATTAAAAAATCCAAAAAAAAAAAAACACTTTATAAAAGAATTATACATGAATTTTAGATCATTCCATCATCGAAAAATTCCTTATTTTTTATAACGCTGAAAAAATAATTTTTAAATAATTAAATACAAGCATTAAGATGCGCGCGAACAATTGTTACATTTTGTAAATAACGATTTTCAAATGAATTACAGCTTTTTAAAATTTTACTTATACTATGTTTAGGAACATGAAATAGAGGAGAGCGTTTCACCATTTTGCAACTTTCTTCGTTAATGCTGTAGTGTCGATTAGGTTATTAGTTTTTGTTGTTTTAAATTATTTTAGTAAAATAATAAGTAAAATTGCGCATTTTAAAAATTATTTGTTAATAAACTTTTTATAATAACAAATAGTTAGGTTATTAAATTGTTGTATTTCAAAAATTATTATTTGAATTTTTTGTTATTTTGGTATGGGCGATGTGTATTTCGGTCTCTACATGAGTTAGATAGTTAAAATTCATCATTGTTATCTTTGTGTTCCGTTTTCTATGTTTTAATTTTTTCATTGTTAATTTATATATTATTTTAGTTATTTCAAAACTTATTAACTTAATTGTTTAAAATCATTTTCATAGTTTTGGTCGGTAATGATAATTTTTTTTAAGAGAGAGGGTAAAAAATGTATATTTCTAAATATAGGAATCGACGCTGCCCCACTCTCTAACGAAGTAAGATTCGCATTGTTTCCATAGATAGCGTCGAGAAATTTCCGGTTTAAAAATAGTTTTGCAAAATTAGGATTTTTCCAAAAATTGTAGTTTCTACCAAAATATTTTTCACTGCTGGTAATTTCTATTGAAATGTGATTTTTGAAAAAAATCACATGAATATAAATAAAAACAAACGTTATCACCAGCCAGCATTTACATCAATAAGTATGAGCTATAAACCGTTGATTTCCAAAATACTTTTAAAATATCGACAGTAAAATTACACGTTATACCAGCTAATCTAATATTATATAGATCGTACGCTGTTCGTTGTTTGGTTAATATTTTCGTAAAGCG
Source organism: Coronaproctus castanopsis (assembly GCA_032883995.1). Lineage (NCBI taxonomy): Eukaryota > Metazoa > Arthropoda > Insecta > Hemiptera > Monophlebidae > Coronaproctus > Coronaproctus castanopsis. Next base: position 149,385,467 of record CM065053.1, on the reverse strand, counting down.
TGTTTTATTTGTTAACTTTTTTATTTTATCAGATATTATAAATTTTAGCTTAAAATTTTATAAAATGCTAACGTTTAATTTATTAATAAATCGTTTATACCTTGCAATGAACGCTAATAATATTACTGCAATATGTTTTTACTATAGGATTCAGATCGATATCGCCGACTTCGGCTTCGGTAAAATTACCAACAGCAACCTTGCAATTCGGTTTCAAACTATAATAATTTCTATCGATTAATAAACGGCCGAATAACAATAAAAATAACAGACAACTTTATCCTCTAAAACAAATCGAATTTCAGTAATATTATCTATAATTTACAAAATTGCGACGCGGTTAATTAAATATTTCTACTAACCGAAGATATTTCTCTTGCAAACAAACCATCTCTTCTCCCGGGCCGGTTTTATCCTTACAATATGTACCAAGGTCTTCGACGCAGGATAATTCGATTTCAGGTAACAGTTGCACACTCGTTGCACGTTGGCTCATGACTCGTTTCACTTCTTGAATACAACCCTGCTTCAACTGAATATATACCACAAACCTACGTAGACATTAAATTTACGCCTCCAAACTTTTTAAAGCTTTATCCGTTATGATTATTATACGGTAATTTGTCGATTTGAAACGCACACACACATACGTCGCTGTACACGAGTCTTAAAAAAAAAAACATCATTACCCGGATAATTAATTATCTAGTTAATTTTTAACTTTAATTAAAATTTTCTATTATTAACATGGAAGAAATTTCTGACTTAAATATAAACCGAATAAATATTTTTACATTATTTTGCAAATACTAAAAATAATACGAAAATTTATAATTTTTCAGAATAACATATAGCGAGAAAATAAAACTAATATTACAGTTTGAAAAATAAAAACTGTCAATTTGTTCACGGATATAAATATCACAAAAATCCGATATTGTAAATTTCAAAAGATAATTAACACTCTTCGAGCATATATAAACAACCGTTAAACATAGTAACAAAAAAAAAAAAAATAATGACAATAATAATTTATTCATTAACTAAGAATAGTGAAAATTAGCAAATAAAACTGATTATGAATCTTCGTGAATTTTATTTTCATATATATATAATATACATAATAACATGCTAGAAAATCGTCAACAGGCAAATGCAACTTAGTAAAAAAAAAAAGTGTTATTTATTAATACTTAAAAACAATGAAAAAATATAAGTTTTGTGAACCAACCTGCGAATGACCGTTGTTACTGCCCGAAGAATTCAAAATATGTCGAAACAAACACGGCAATACCATTTTAGAATTTTCAAACTGAACGGTTTTGCTATCATAATCCCAAGCATCGATAGCATTGCAAACTTCGACAGCGTCGTAATAACAAGCAAAATACAACTTAGAATCCAACTTGAAATCACGAGACATAAAATACTGCAATTGCATTAAAGCTTTCTTACAACCGTAATCCATAATTTTCGAATTTACATTATCTAACAAACACGAAATTACTCTGAAACAGTTTATTATAAATAAAATTTTCATACAATGAGTGACACATGGTAGGTATGGATAAAAATACATCGATCAAAAATGTTTATATTCGATAAGAAATTGTTAAATGATCGTAAGAATTATTATCGAATTTTCGCGACCATACAAAAGTAACAAAACACGTTTCATATATGTTATTTCAAAATATAAATTACTGTAATGTGAATTAATCATATAATACGTTTGATATACTTATCATGTATTCACGTCCATATGTTTCGCTTTAACCGTTTAAAATGGGTGTTTTTATATATTTAAAAATTAAATAACTATATCAGTATAATTGCAACCAACATAAATGAACGGTTATTATAATGTTTTCAATGGAAATGCTTATTTTTCTATTTCTTCAGGAGTGGGTGTATAGTTTGCTGTCATTATGAAACAACTTCTCTCAATCTTCGCTTTAGCCGTCCTAACCAGCTTCTTGTCGACCTAAACGCCATTGAAAACAATAAGTCTCATCCATTTCTCTAGACTAGCGTTACATATCCGTAACATCCTCGACGCGAAGTTTATCATTAATAGGTACTACACACCGAGAATGTTTACCAAATATAATTACGACAAAGAACAAGGTAAATTGTATCAAAATAAAAAGTAATAGCCATTTAGAAATCTACAGTAAAATTATACACTTTATTACACGTTTATATCCAGTTTTTCTTATAATAACAAAATTAATATGCCGCACTGATGATCTTGCTGGAGGCGATCATACTCCTGTAATAATTCATCATAAACAGAATAAAACTACATTTACACCTCAAGACAGAAAATATAATTACCGTAAAACAGATTGGAAAACATATAGTTCGACTTTTGTTTCAGTTGCAAATATCGAGGTCAGTTAAAACTCAGACACCCAAAAACTCATTCACTTGTTTACAAAATATTATTGTAAGCCAAGCAAATTCCATAATTCCCAGAACTTCACATCTACGTAAAAATTCTGTACCATGGTGGACCTCAAACTGCTCTACCGCTATTCGTAATAGAAGAAAAGTTTTGAAAAAATAAAAGCCGCTCCATCATTGGAAAATCATATTACATATTAAAAACGTCGTGCTAAAGCACGATACACATTAAAACAAGCCAAACTAAACTCATGGCAGAATTTCGTACATACTATAAACTGTTCCACTTCAGCAAACACAGTCTGTAAAAAATTCGAGCACTTGATAGAAAATTTTTTTCGCCATTTCCTACTAGCATTAAACTGGGCAGGCCATCAGCACAGATTTAAACGAAATGGCCTCATCGTTTGCGAAGTATACAGCTCTAACTTTTCATCAGAAGCACTCAATCACAAGAACAACCTCGCTGCCATAAGACTAGATTTTCATTCTGGAAACGAAGAACCTTATAACCGCTCTATTATGTTTGAAGAATTACAAAAACAGAACCAACTGCAGCTGGACCGGATAGCATCCATGCCTACATGATCAAAAATATACCGGAACCAGCTGTTCTTCTATTGCTGTCAATTTTTAACCACACGTGGGAAATGAATACCTTCCCTGATTCATGGAGAACCTCGGAAATCATTCTGATTTGTAAACCAAACAAAAACCCAATGCTACTAGACAGTTATCGTCCTATATCGCTAATCAGCGTCGAAATTTTTAGAACGGATTATAAATGCAAGATTACTGTGGTTCAATTGAATCCAACAACCTTTTGTCTGAATCATAATGCAGATTCACAGCGAGCAGATCAACGATCGACCAATTAATTTTTCTCAAACAGTCCATACAAACATCATTTATTTGTAAAAAACATCTACTGGCAGTATTCTTCGACATATCTAAAGCTTTCAATAACACTTTGAAAAAAATTTTAAAAGCCCTTCATTGCTGGGGAGTTCGCAGACACATACTTCATCAGAAATTTCCTTTCAAACCGAAAATTCCACATTCGACTAGGATCATTCAAATCAACAACCCAAGATCTAGAGAATGGTGTCCCTCAGGGCTCCATTCAGAGTTCTACCCTCTTTAACATAGCCATAAATGATATTTCAGAACAAATCTGTCCACCTGTTCAATGCTCTTTATTCGAACAGATGTTCTAGCTATCTTCATTTCTTGCTCGGATGTAGCCCTCGGAACATCAATACTACAGGATACAATTGACAGACTACAAATTTGGTCAGTCCGAAATGACTTCAACTTCTCCAACACGAAAATTACCGCTATACTTTTCCGCAGACTTCGTTGTTGTAGCCATAAAATTTCAGTTAAAATAAACAACATGCTCATCCAAACATGAGATGCTGTGAAGTATTTAGGAATAATTTTGGCCAGAAACTTACGTGGAAACCGTACATCAACCAACTGAAAACAGAAAGCACAAAAAAACTAAATCTAATCCGCAAACTAGCTAACACAACATACGGCTCAGACCGTTCCTCTTTATTGACAATCTATCAAACACTGATTAAATCAAAGCTCCGCTACGGCGCCGTAATTTACTCGTCAGCTAATCAAAACATTATCAAATCACTCAATACGATACATCATACTGCCATAAGACTCGCTATTGGAGTTTTTCCCACTTCTCCATCCATTAGCATTCTTTGTGAAGTATTCCTCCCCTCAGTATTTACAGAAGTCGGAGTATTATAAATATGTGAATTCGACCCAAATCGTCGTCGAATCTTCCTTCATTAAACGCGCTTCAACCATTACCTCATACATCAGTATTAACTCTCCATAAACAAGTTACTACAATCTTGGACTCGATGCAACTCACTTTACCATCAACATATCAACTAACTACAGCAACAAAACCTCCATGGGTGAACCCACATCTCAACATAGACCTTCAGCTGCAGTAATTTTCAAAAAAAGAATCGCATATCAACATGATCCTTCCTGCATATAAACATATGATCAGAAAATACGACAGTTTCAAAATATTCTTTAATGATGGTTCCAAAACACCTCAGGGAACAGGTTGTGGAATAGCATCCGATAAAGAAATCATTCTCCGTTACTCTCTTCCAAAGCTATTTACTATTCTTTCGGCAGAACTATTTGCTATAAAACTTGCTATAGAATATGCAATAAACTCTCACCCTTATTCCTCTTTCCTCATATGCACAGACTCACTAACCGCACTTACTTCTCTCCTATAACATGTTGGAATCCAGGGTAATACGCTCGCGGATATTGCAGGAAAAGAAGGCTCGCTGTTTTTTCCGATACCAAACATCAAAACACCACCAAGGGACCTTCAACCACATGTAATGAAGAAATTATTACTGATATGACAACAACAGTGGACCAGCACTCCAAACACGAATAAACTACGCCAAATTCGAGACACCATCAAACCATGGAACACATCATTATCGGCCAACAGAAGAAATGAAATCGCTATCACAAGACTCCGCCTAGGCCACTCCAAACTCACACATAGCCACCTCCTATCAAATCAACCTCTCCCACTCTGTTCCAACTACAATTCCCATGTTACAATTCAACGTTTACTCGTTAGTTATCCAATTTATAATACCTACCGAGCACAAATTCTTCAATCGTCCACCCTCTCTGAAATCCTGTCTGATCATCATATTAAAGTTGAACGTCTCCTCTACCAACTTATTTCAATACATTTAATTCCTATATTCCCATACCACTGGCCTAGGCGGTAGTACACGGCATGACAACAAAGAAGAAGAATATGTTGCACTGATTTCAATTATAACATTTAAATAACTTTTTAACAATCATTTGATTTTTACACGAAGCCCCCCTATTATTTCAAAAAGAAACAATTATTGCTAGATTATAAATAAAGAACATCGAAATACCTACTCAGAATGGCCATTAGGTATATGTTTACACCATCTATTTACCGCACGCGTACATCGGGTTCGTATAATCGGATCGATTCGCCAATCTTCTGCTGCGTCTGCTGTAGCTATTAATGAATGTAACTATAACATAATATAAACACGATAATTAGTAATAAAACACAAACTATTTTCAACAGTACAAAAATAATATAATGCTAATTGTTTTTTCGTCACATAATTATAAATATTTTTGAGTGGTTTTTTAAATTACCGTTTACATAAACATATTTATTATAAAAATTACACCGCTTTAGATGACCCTTCATTATCTGGAAGAATTTAAACGAATCCTATAAGTATGCGTAAACATCAATGCTTACGTTAAGTTGTATTTTCGAAATATAAAACTGAAGAGATCGTATCCATGGTTCGATAACTTTCAACATTTAATTTTAAAACTTTATTTAGAATAAGTTTTACCCGTAACATTATTTCTTTTTATACGTGTTTACTGTTCCATCATCAAACAATGACAGGTATTTCTTATAATCCCGCAGATTATATTTATATATTTAAATTTAAATAATAAATGTTCGTGTGCATAATGCGTCATTGGCAGAAACATACGTCAAGCGAGGAGTACGCCAAGGCTGTGTCCTATCTCTACTATATTTAATATATATGCGGAAGCTATATTCAAAGAGGCATTAGAAGAAAGTGAATGAAACGTGAAAATAAATGCTGTTACATTGAATAACTTATTATAGCAGATAGTAAGGAATAGGTTCAATGAATCTTAGATAAGATTGTAGAAAAAAGTTCTGAATATGGATTGAAACTGAATACATTCAAAGCAAAAGTAATTGTATTTTCAAATATGTGCAATCAAAATAAGAAATGAAAACATTAAACGGGTCTCACGTATCAAGTATTTAGGTAGCATACTCGAAGAGAATTGTACTTCCAAATCTGACAAGCTAGAAGTATATTCACAAAAATGAGGAACCTTTTTACACGTCAAGAGTTAAAATTGGAACTAAGAATTAGACTTCTGAGATGTTACACCTTCTCTATTCTCCTATATTTATATGGATATGAATGTTCAACACTAAATTCAACAATGGAAAAAAATATCAACGCGTTTGAGATCTATTTTTACTGCCGGCTGCTGAAAATACCATGGGTAGAAAAAGTTAAGAACATCGAAGTGCTTAATACATTGGAAAAATGCTGTGAAATTATGGATACTATCAAAAGAAGACAATTGCAATACTTTGGACTTATTATGAGAGGAACAAAATATACTGTACAAAAAATGTTACTTAAGGGTAAAATTAATGGAAAAGGATAGAGAGGAAGACCTCAAATAATATGAATAAACAACCCCAAGAAATGGTTCCGATGTTCATTAGAACTTTTTCGGTCGGTCACTGATAGGAATTTCTTCCGATTGTGGATCGCCAACTTTCGAAATGAAGACGGTGGATAAAGAAGAAGAAGAAATAATAATTTACCAGTCATCTTATACACCATAATTATTTAGTGTATTCGGTTATGACACAGGGCTTAATTCTGAACTCCATTTCATTGAATAAAAGAATATATATATATATATATATATATATATATATATATATATATATATATATATATATCAAAATTTCAAGTTTTATGTGTAACATGTCTAAAATTCTTATCGTAAAATTTTAGTATTTCTCTGCTTCACGCTTTATAAACGCTTTAAAGATAACGTTTAAAATAAAATGAAGATTAATTACCGCTTTAAAACAAGAAGGTGATACGCGATCAATCATTCTCGTTACTTGAGCGTGTTCCATTAAACAATGAATAGTTTTTCCACCAGCTTTTAAACCTGAACAGTAATTTTCTATATCGTTAGAACAATGACTAACTACTTCCGGTGACAATCGGTAATCTTGCATCAATAATGTACGATGTTGCATCATTTCAGAACGGCATTCTTGGGAAACTTTGCTACCTAAAAAAACCAAAGAAATGCACAAAGAATGGAATATGTTACTGAATTTTACCATTTACTTAAATACTCCGATAAAGTTTATATAGGGTGACCCAGAGAAGACGAACGGTTTTGTTGTTTTTTTAATAACTCAAAAACTACTCGACCAAAATGTTCAAATGAAATTTTATTTAAAAATAGGAAAACGAGAGATTATCTCACAATCATTAGTGAAACACCATATCGTTCAGATGGCCGCCATTTACAACAATACATTCATTCGATTTTCGAACACTTTTTCGAGCACAGGTCGCTGAATTTTTGAAATTTCTCTAGAAATTCGAGTTTTCAGGTCTTCCAGATCTCGTGGGCGTGTTTCGTAAACGCGGCTCTTAAGATATCCCTACAAAAAACATCGCGTAACTTTGAATTCTTTTCGAAACTCCCTTTGCACTGTCGTGATCGATTCACGCCGAAAATAACGTTCCACGCAAAACGCGCGCTCCTTCTTGTTATAGGAACTGGACAAAAACGAATCTCTCGTATGTGTACACCAAACGTGGAGCACGCGTTTTGCGTTGTATAGTGTTACCAACTGTGGTATTCAAAAAAACAAAACCGTCCGTCTTCTCTGGGTCATCCTATATAAACGGTTAAAACAATAAACAAATACGTATTATAAAATTTACAAATAAAAGGCACGAAATTCAAAGTCGTCGATAGATGACAAGTTTACGTTATCAAAGATTTTTTCTTTCTTGAAAATAATTTTACGTTTACTCCTTAAGAAATATATAATATATTCTGCACAGGAAAAATCAAGTCTTGTCAATTTAAATTTAATACGAAGCTATGATCCGGCTCACGCTAATCATCACATGAACAAATTTCATACAATTCCAGAGGATACAATCAGAAAATTATTTTTTTTCTTTTATTTCTTGCATACCGACTCTTAGGGCATCAACGCAATGGGTAGTTATTCTAATTCTCCGATTGAGTAGCGGAACATCCCAATACAACTTTTCTACTAGGACTATTATTCTTTTATTATTAAGTAACAAGTGCATTTTCGCATTGTTTTTTCCTGTCTTCTGGACGGAAGTCCAGTGATATACATGCGCGATATTAATGGATTCAAATTTTTGCTGAGCGCATCATGCATTTTGTTGTACCGCCATCACCATGGGGACATCCAGATCATTGTGAATTATACTGTTGCGAACATAGTATGGCGCATCGGTCATTATCCTCAGTATTTTGTCAAGATGCGTTTTAGCAGCTGGTCCATATATTTCTAAGCCATACTTCCAAACAGAAGCTACAATGGTTTTATACAGAATGACTTTGTTCGCGAGATTGGACTTAGATTTTCTTCCCATCAGTGGATATAATTGCCTTGGTAAAAACTTATTTTTTTATATATATTAATTACATACAGATTCCACGTTAGATGTCTGTCGATTGTTATTCCGAGGTATTTTACCGCTTGTACTTGCGGTATTGTGCAATTACCGTAATTTACTGGGGCACATGTTTCCCATTTAGTTGTAAATGTGACATGCGATTATTTCTGACCATTAATTGTTATTCTCCATTTGAGAGCCCATTTTCTGGAGTAATGATGACTGGTGTTGAATAAACTTTATGGCTTCATGAGGATCATCATGACTAGCTAGTATTGCAATGACATCTGCAGATGTAGCTTACAAGGTAAACATTGTGGTCAACATGTTGGCCATGTATATATTATAAAGAAGTGGGCTGAGAACACCACCTTCAGATACCGATAGTAAGATACATCGTTTGCTGGACATAATGCCACTTATTTTATCTCGAAATCGTAGGATCTCAAAAGATGCGGGAAAAAATTTCGCATTTTATATAGCAAGCGAACCGTCGGGGCAAACACGGTCAAATGTTTAGGCTACATAAGGGAATACTGGCGAGCACACTCCACGCTATAACACAGACGAATTGCGTCAACGATTCTATGGCATTGATGAATGGCCGAATGTTTTGGTCTAAATCCAAACTGATGGTTTGGAACATACACATTCGTCATATATGAAGGAGAGGTTGAATTATTTTTTCAAATATTTTCCAAATGTATTTAACAAACTTATTGGCCTATAGGACAAAACATCTGTAACTGGCTTTCCATGTTTATTGATTTTTTCCATCTGCTCGAAAAGTATGATAGTCGACTGAGCATGTTAAATGTAATTTTATTGCTAAAATCGACAACAGAACAATAACTTTTAGATACGTTTTTAAATGAAATAATGTGTTCTCACTCGGGTGATTGAAATTTTGAAAATATAGGTAAATATAGTAAAACAGATAATGAAAGAATAATTGTAATAATGTTAGAGTGCGCAACAATACATAAAAAAAAAAAACTAACATTTTCTCACATGATAAATATCTTTCGATAGATTTCATACCAACTTAAACGCGCCGAATGAAAATATGTTATCATAAATTAGAAAGCAGATCAGCATTCCTAGATAACAATATTTACTATTAGACGTGTACATTTGAGGAGGATAAGCGCAGTATTTACAGTAAATTGTACAATAATAAAATACATAACGGTGTGTAAAGAACTGTAGTTATTTACTTCAATAATATATGATATTATTCTTGTTAACAGAGATGTTAAGCATATTTCACATTTCTGTTTTATTTTAATTCCTTTTTTGAATTTATTTTCGAAAATATAATAGCCGCGAATGATAAATTATTATTTTATCGAATTATTCAAGCGAATAACGCGTTATTATCGGCACATTTGCACGCAATTACAATGTATAATAATCACAACAATGAGTACATTAATTATTACCATTTCTAGCAGCGTTTTCTAAACACAAAAGTATCTGAGCCAATCTGATACCTTTATCACCTGACACCAGTCTACGACAATGATACATTCGTATGTCGTCTCGACATGCTCGAACTAAATTTTTGCTAATCTTAAAATCTTTACTGACCAATTTTTCCCGTTTCAAAAGTTGTTCTTGACACTATAGAGTAAATAATTCATTAGTTCACGAATACTATAAAACAATCATAATCGTATAAACGGAAAGACATATATATTACAATTACATGTATTCCAACTGTACACTTTTAAAAATTAAGAAAGAAAAATGAAATTTATTTATAAAAATAAAGCAATTCGCAAACTTAATATATTACGTTAATAAGATAATGTTCTAGTCGAAGCATTTACGAAAGAATCAAGCATTTTATATTTATATTTTTTATATATTAGGTTTAATGATTCGTAATTACAATTCGATATGGCAGTGACATTCTGAGTCGAGTTGCTTTGGCATTTATCATAGAATTTTTTGTCAAGAATGGATATTCTCTTCGTAATATAATCTAACTTCAACATTTCATGCATAAATTTTATCTTAGTGTATACATCGGTATATTTAACATGATTCTACAGAAATCATTCTGAATTAATTGGAAATTTAGTCACATAATTCCAAACAAGACATTCATAAGTTAATCGCGTTTCAATTAGGGATTTATATAAAATTAATTTGTTTTGAATACTTAGATTTTTTTATTGAATGTGGGAAAAAGTGAAAACGTGCTTACTCTGGTTTTATTAAGACTACCTTCTTCTTTTCGTATCCAGTTCGACTTGAATTTTACCACACCAGTGTTCAGCTAAAATTTTAACTTTTTCATTGCTTCAATAATCCAACATAGTGCATTTTGTTGTTGCGTTCGTGTTACATATTAGTACGTGCTTCAACGTCTGTCGTTTTCCACCCGGCACTTCTGTTCTTACGACAGGGACCGTTTCGTCATTTCTACAGCCCTACGAGCACAGCTTGCTCGTATTCGATTTATGGTGCGCCATATTGGTCATCTCTCCTTGGGTCCTGATGTCAGTGTTTCCCCAAGCGAATCTGGTGGAACTTTTTTATTCTACTATCAGCTCTTTTTTAGGTTTTAGTTTTAATTCGTTAGTGGTTTCCATAAATATATTTGGTGGCGCTATTCCACTTAAGATTCCTATTGTCATTGGTTTTAAACACCCTATTACTAAGCGACACGATTCATTTACGGTGACGTCTACTTGTTTTGCACGTGCAGATTTAGCACAAGCCGAGCACCCATATTCTGCCACCAATGCCAAAGCTGTGGTTCTCATAACCGCAGCATTCGTACTCCATTCTGAGGTTATACGTTTTTTCAAAATATCATTACGTGTACTGACTTTTTGTTTGGTATTTTTGCAATGTTCTTTACAGTTACGATTTCTATCCAACGCCACGCCTAAGTATTTTATACAGTCATTATTATCAAGATCTACATCCCGCCATTTTAGTTTTAATTTTGTTTTTGCCATTGAATTTTTTACGTGAAAGGTGCATACTTGGGTTTCGTTTGGGTTTGGTATAAGATTGTTCTGTTCATAGTATTTACGTAATCGTTCTAAAATTGTGTTTTTTGTAAATGTTATATCGTTCGTTGTTTTATAAACTTTCTGAAGGAGTAATCTATGGTTGAGAGTATCATAAGCTGCTGTTAGATGTACAAAAATTTCTCCCGTGACCTTTTTATTTTCAAATCCATTTTCTATACGCTGTGTGAGATTTGTAATCTGAGCCCATATGATTTTCCGTTTCTAAAGCAAGCCTGTTCAGGAACCAGTTGTTTGGATACGGTTTAGTACAACACGCTCAAAAAGCTTGAAAGTGCAGCATAACAATGAGACAAGTCCATAATTCTTGTCTGCTGCAGGGTTCTTCTTTGTCTTTTAGTAACGGAACATGTGCTTTTTCCATGTGGGAATTATATTGTTAAACAGTTCGGTTAACCATATTAACATGTTTAATTTGCTCTGACCTTATGTATCGAGTCGTGCAGCTTTCTTTACTTTAATCGTTTTCAGTGCTTTCTCTTTCGTAGTGTGCTACAATTTGGTTTGATATTACATTTGCCAGTGTGTTGTTTTGCTTGTCGTCATTTAGTCTGCGTAGAAGTCTCCGTTATTGCTATCTCGTGTCATGTCAAGATTTTTAATAGTTTCTAGTCACTGTTTTTGGCTTGTTTCTTCTATCAACTGTAAGATCTTTTCCCTAATTCGATTTTTTTTTCTCTGAAAAAAGATTTTTTGCATATTCATTTATGTATTCATCATAGGTAATAGCTGTTTCTTTATTTATGCCTGATATATATGAAGTTCGACAGCCTCTGGGTATACTTAATTTAGAGATTTTAGAAATAAGTTCTTTAAAATCTTCATATTCTGCAGGTGTTATTTATTCATCCGATTGCTTTGTATAATTTATCCAGTTAGCTTTTTGGAAGTTGAATCTTTTTTTCATTGGCACCGATCGTGGTTTTAAAACTGTGGTAATTATTAACTTTATTAGACGATGTTTGAGTTTTAGATATATGTTTCAAAACTTCTTTATTACACTGATTTGCTATTGTAATCATGAACAAAGATTAGTATAATAGAATAACTTATTAAATAATGTAATTATATATAACTTATATAAATAGAATCTTCAGTACAAATTTATTATAATAAATTAAGATATTCGTATTTAGATCATTATACTATATAATGTATATACAATTGAACGTGACATATTACTAGTAAAAACAAAGATTAAGTTAAATTACTTCCAAAAATAAACCTATAGATTATAAGGGGTGACAGATTTGCGCAGTTTTTCAAGTTCACTTTAATTATCGAATAAGTAAGTTGGATTAACTGTTACAATTGCATAAATCACTAAATATATTTAGCTTAAATAATAAGACAGAATTATTTTTAAAATATAGATAAGGTTTTTCAAACCAATAAAAAACATACATATCATCACTTACTGATGTCGATATAACTGGATCAAAAACATGACCCAATAGGCATTTATACATCATTTCAAAAGTAGCATTACTGGGTAAGAATGAACATAATTTTGGTTTATCGTTTGCACAAGACCAGAACAACTGCGTATCTAGCTTCATATCTTCACCTTGAATTTCAGAAAGATGAAAAATTTCTTGACGACATTGTGAAGTATTCACTAAATCAATATGTTTTTGTAAACAGTCTAGAGTGTTGTCCCACAACACCATCTGAAAAGAAATCAGATAGACTTTGATGAATTATCTGTGTATCGCTGGCATCAAAGTTTATAATAATCGACGCTGTTTATATTAGAAAAATATTTACAAAAAGATGAGATCACCGTTACTTTTTAATCAGGATATCATAACTATATTTAATTTAAATATGAATTCCATCTATTCTTAAATAGTACAAAATTATCTTGACCTTACTTATGGTGATAGAATTATTACATGTTTAATGTGTAAGGTATATATGCGTATCAGTTTTGAAATGTAATATAAAATGTCAAAACTAATATAAACAATCAAAAAAAAAAAAAAAAGTGTACTTGCGAACGTATGTAAATGCACGACTGGTTGAATAAGACTCGTGGTTACCTAACGAATAAGAAAAACAAAAACACATTGGAAATTATGAATACGCAAAAATCACATATAAATAGAAATCTACATATCTAGATCATATTTGTTCTGTTTCTATTTTTCCTTAGAACTTAACTATTTTGTAGTAAAAAGATGATATAGTTATTACGTATGTACTAGAGAACAAAGAATGGTTGGGAGCGTCGACCAACTATCTTTATTATTTGTAATTACAAATTGCTATATGTGATATGACTTTTCAGAACCTATAAATATAAAGACAGTAGTAAGACAAGGAAGTTTGTTGTCATCATGTTTTTAATGTTTATCTAGAGAATAGTTAAGCAAGCATTTGAAAGTACTAACAGGTTATGCTTGCACGGGCTGCGGATATGCTTCTAAAGATGATGTGGCGTTTAAAATAAAATAAGGAAGATACTAGGCGTGGTAATCAAATATGGAAAAAATAAAGCAATGATGATTAGAAGGAAACATCGCACATTTTACATAAAAATCGATGGAGGAATAGTTGGGCAAGTCCAGAGGTTTAAATATCTTGACCAGATTATAACAGAAGATTTCTATTATGATACTAAAATGAATTCTAGAACTGTACTACAAAAATGTGCATTTAAAAAAAAAACAGGCAAAAAGTCAATACCGTTGAAACTCCGAAAAAAAAATATTGAAGATGTATGTTTAGTCTATAGCCCCATGGTCATGAAACCTGAAATCGGATAAAAAAAACACGATTAACTTGGATGAGTTATGTATTTCCTCGTATAACATTACGAAATTCCTGACTTTAATAAAAATTTAACTAGAGTATAAAAATTAATATAAGTTAATAGATTTATTAAATATATGTTCAACGAAAAGCTTAATATCTGGTATCAAAAAATTTTACCAGAAGCAACCCTTTATAGAAAATTTACAGAGAAAATGACTCAACATTTACACATTACTATTCGATATATGTAAATTATTGTAATATATTCTTAAAATGTAATCTAAAATTAAAAAAAAAAATTACTACCTGTTATCAATTTTTGCTCTAAATTAAGTTACTGCATATGTGGTCGTAAGATGTATTAGATGTCAGTAGCTCACGTTTCTTATTACAACAAAAATTTAATTTTAGATTCTCAAACGAAATTAAAGATCAATCTAGTCATTTAGTTTTCACATTCACACATTAAAGTACTTATAATACGTTATACGGGTTCAGCCATATCATCCACATCCAACGGAATGTTCACGTTCATTTAGTCACAAATTTTGACATATTTGTTAATGTTACAAAAATTTACCATTTATAAGTTATTTTCAGTATATAACATTTCATTTGATAGAACAGTTCAGAAATTCCTCAACACGCGTCACAAATTTATAGAGGAGTGTTTTAAAATGTTGGACTGTTAATACGAGTTAAATACTTAAAATATGTACAATGTATAATTGTTATTACGTGGCTTCATTTAAATATTTAAAAATATTTTCGAAAAATAGTAGTGTCCTTTTCATTCATTTAGCTAAACACATAATATATTTTTACCTGCATTTCGGGCTTTACAGAATTACATCTTATTTTCTTCAAATCATCTTCGCACATAGTTTGCAAATTAGAAACAAGTGTAAAATCAGCCGTAATTACATATTCCATCTTTCTTATAATATGTTCGCAATATAAGTTTTTTATTTTATCCTTCTGTTCTAGAACACAAAGAATATATTTCTCCTCCCCATTTTTGCAGAGTATATTTAAATCACCTTTACATTCTTGACTTAATACTTTTTTAATGTTGGCATCGTTGAAATATTCTTTGGCGTGATTACGTAAAATTTCTAGACATTCGGAACTGAGACCGTGCATCTGAAATGTTTGTCAAACAGAATTTATATGGCTCCATAAATAAAATATGAAAATGCGCATAATGATCACATCAAACCATAACACATAACTTTAGAACAGTTAACAAATAATATAATCAAAATACATGTAGTTAAAAACAACGAAATTATTCACAATAAATGCTTGTTCAGTTTTACCTTAACATTTTGAATGCATTCCAAAGCATCTAATTCTGTAGATATCGGTTTATTTACACAAAAGTTACGAATATTACATTTTGTTTCATCAATTAAACTACTCCACATGCATGAATAACAAAATGTTGAAATGAATAATATTCGATAAATACCCATGTTAAAAAACAGAAAACATTCTACCAAGTCCTGTTCACATTTTTTCTTTTTCTTAAATATACTTTTAGTTACGTACATACAACTACAAATCACTTACACTCAAAACACATTTTAAGCTAAACAAGAATATATAAAATACCGCCACACAAGTGTGAAATTACAAAAAAATGTAATCCTGGAATATATTGATATCGATTTTTGTTAAATGATAATTATGAAAATTATATACGAATGAATTTTCATAGAAACGTTGGGAATATAATTTTTTTGTGTCCTGTATTTAATTAATTCTGGTTTTCTTGTTCAAATTTAGCTTATTTGTGAAAATTTTAATTTTGATCATTCAATGTAAATGTATTTTTATACCAATCATGTGTACCGACAAAACATCAAAAAAACATTAACGAAAAATGAAAATAGATGTTATTTTAAAAAAAATATATAATTATTAAAAAAAAACACAGTTTAAAATCCCATTTCTTATAATGGGCGTAATGTGCAAAATTTCTAATTTATTCAGTTTGTTTACAAAATTATTTGAATTTTCATGATAAAATCATATAATTTAAACAGATTAAAAATCATCTACAATCATTTAAAAGCAACGCTGTATCATAAACACCCTGTGTAAAATGTATAACTGCGTGAAAATTTCAAGTGTGGCTGAATGAGTTAAATAATTTGAATAAAATACCCTATAGTAGGTTAATGTGTTCGTTTGTTTTTAAAGATTAGTGATGTTTTATTATTGTTGATATTATGTACAAGCATATTATTTTTATTTATAATACTCGTATTAATATCGTTAACGCACGGAACTACATCATATAATTCGGAAATATGTAATCTGTGTTTGGAAATACTCTCGAAAAATAAAGATTATTCTCAAAGATGTACGTCTTCCTTCGTTACCTACTCATTGTTACTTAACTATAATTGGATAGACAATTATCCTGGAGACTGTATATCGATTACATCAAGAAATCCTGCGCGAAGAAACTAAATTTTTAAAAATCGACTAGCACTTTCTGACGTGCTTATATCCTTAGTTCGAATCTACTTTTACATTATTCATTCAAAATATGAATATGGTGCTGCATTTTATTCAAAGAGAAAATCAGATTATATTCCAACCTTAAATATCAACGGCAATGTCAGCTTTTCGTTTAAGTACAACTCTAATCGATAGTACTAACAGAAACATGTGAATCACCGGTAAAAACTACTGCAACAATTATTTGCTTGCAAATTTCTTTATATAATCAGGTGCGTCAAACTTCGCATCTTCATTTACAAAATATTTTGAAAAAATTCCATTACACTTAAGAAATATCTTAAAAGCCATAAATAGGCACGAACCGCGATTAATGCGAAGAAAACTGGTGCTTCTTCCGACAAAATTGAGACGCGTATTTTATCATGCACTGACTGTGAGTAATTTTAGTCAATTAATTCTATATGTAGCTGTATTAAGTATTCCACAAATTCCTGACTGTAACTAACCACCCAAATGCAGAGTTCAGTTTTACATAAGACAAATTTTATCTGTTAAAAATTATTATACACGCCAGTCAACTAGATACAAATTTGCTTCACCCTATAATAACATGAAATCGTATTATTTATTTTTGGTATAGTTTCGATCGTACTTGTTAACTAATTACAAACATTAGAAGTGTAACACCCGTTTAACGTTACTCTTTCCAAATAACAATAATTTTTGGAAAACCAGTAAAAATTGATTTAGACCAACTGAATTTTACCGCCAATTATTAATTCGCTAACAAACCACACTGTGTACAGATTAAGTGATAAGCAAAATTATTGACTTCTTATTTCTCTGACATGAGCATCCGTTACGATAAAATTCCACGGACGCATTACTATAGAGTAAATGACGTTAGTTCTTAACTATCTCGTTCAGATCTTTTAGAGATTTCCCTTGCAACGACGATTGAAATCAGCAAATATATATCAATTTTTCAAAATAAACAATCCTGCGACGATTATCCAACTCTCTCTGCAACAGTGATTAAACACCTACTACGTAAATCAAATTTATATATGACAAACGTTACGAATGGTGTTTCATAAAACAGATCACTTTCCAATGCAGTAAAAAACTGCAAATTTATAATTATAACCAAATCCGACAAAGATCATTCTAATACCAACCATATCCGTCCGAATAAATTTGTCTAAACACTTAATGAAATAATTGAAAAAGTTATATTACATCGGTTAGTCATATCCAGCAAATAACATCATTGTAAATGAATAGTTTAGATTTAGAGCTGTTATCACCGTACAACAAGTGGCTAGACTCGCAGATTATAAAACAGATAATTTTTTTCTTTTCTTGAAAAGATGGAATGTGTTTTTTAAAAAATGAACAACAAAAAAGTAATTAAAATCACTAAAATTTTCTTTATGTAAATCACAAAGATTTTCGACTGTTAAGAAAAAATAAAACAATAAAATATGTATTATTTGTAAAAATATAGATTACAATTTACAAAAATTGCAAAGTGAAAAAACAGTAGCTATTAATAAAATAATCTGATGTGAATCGACTATGATATTATTTTATTAACACTGTTTTTTCAATATGCAAATTTCTGTAAATTGTAATCTAAATTATGTTTCTCATATTTTATATAAGTTGTATATATTTTGATATTTTATTTTTTATGTCCACTTGATAATGGTTTAACAGCTGAACAGCTTTGTGATTTTGATTTTTAAAATGTTAATAATTTTAAATTCTTTTTTTGTTGTTTAATCTTAATCTTAATACATATATATACAAAATTATTACTATTTCATATTGAAAATGCCTTAGATACATATATTACAGTTGTCAAAGATCGGTTTACAAACAATGAGAACATATATATATATACAGCAAAAACACAACAGAAAGGGAAAATCTACATATTAGTAAAACATACTGTCGATAGGAATCCGTGGTATATGGATAATAATATAAAGAGGGACTACATAAAAAGGATATGCAAATTACGTTTTATGGGACACCATTTCACCTATGGCGTTTAAGAATTATTTATAGCTCGACTTGCGATTATTGTGACCTAGAAAGGTCAATAAATCATATTATATTGCAGCAATTTTTGAAAAAAATATTTCCGACGTTAAGATCTCTACCCTTGATAGACTTGAGTATTATTTAAATAGTCATAAATCTATTATCTCTAGACTGTTACTTGTATCATTTTATAATGAATGTTAATATAAATGTCTAAATATTTAAAACTACATTAAACAGGCCAAAAGGTGAAAACCGGGCTAAAGAAAAAAAAAGTAAATGTGCTTCATGTAGTAAAATACTGTTTTATTATAAAATGATTCGTCATCAATTAATTAAAAAAATAATTAGTCCCAATTTTAATTCACCTTTACGTTTGCATTATACATAATATGACTATACATCCCATTTTGAAGGGATCTGTCCCTTTTTGCGGTACTCCATCTCGGTGTCCCCCCCGATAATAGCTTCGGGCCACAGAATTGTCCTGTTTTTTGTTTCAACCACAGACGTTGTTGAATTTGGATAAAGAAGAAAAGTCAATACAGCGCCTAATTCTGTCGTTATTCTTGCCGTATGTCATTTACTTCATTTCATTCGCGCGCTTCTGCGGTTGTTTGCCATTTCATGCCTGGTTGGAACAACATCAGTAGAAATAACATTCTCTTTAATGTATAAATTATGGACATAAGAAAAAACTCAGCTTCAAGTGGCTGTTCTCAAAGCTATGTTGATAACAATGGTAAACTTTAAACCTGCCAAGAGTTTCATTCTTATTTGAAATCATCACCAGCTATATTGAAACAAATATGCTCGTCTGAAAAATACACCTAACAATAATTAGGTTCGTTTAGTAAACTGAGAAAATTAAAAAAATATATATATCTTGTTATGAAGTACGCTTTAAAATAGTCATGAAGTTATTCGATTCTATTTAAAACAGTGTTTGCTAAGTCTTTAACTGTAGACATCTAAAAACCATTACCATTAAAGTGTGATTAAATATTACGATCAGACGAAGTGTAAACGTTTCTGAACTATGTAAAAAATTAGAACATTATCTGGAGTCAACTTCTGTTTTTTACTACTCGAAATTGGGGTATATATATATATATATATATGAAGTGGCGTAAGTCAGGGTGTGGTTTTGGGGGTCTGAAATCCCCTTGGATTCAATCTGATAATAAGAAAATATATACTCGTTGTTAAATGCAGTTTTACATTTGTTAAACCTATTTTTTTTTTTCATTTATGTTATTTCAACTTCGTTGTTTTTGAAGTAAATAAATAGTTTTGTAATATAAGGAGGTACTAGAAGAATTTTGTAGAAAAGCACGAAGAATAGATTTTAAATTTTGTTAAGTATTACTATGTATTATTCCTTCAAAAATATAAAATCATTATTTATCGTTAATTTTTTTTGCGGAATTTATTGTACTTTGTTACCATCTCCCTCTGTCCTCAATAACATACTATTAGTGGGTTCCAATGACGTTAAACATTTCTGCCGTCTATTGCTTCTAATAGAATTACATATTCGACGTCTAATAAGTATAAAAATAACTCTGGTGAGTTGGATTGCTTATTTGGGTTTAACCTACTTGAGTTTTGGTTATTTACTTAAAGTTCAATTTAACTCGGGTCTACTGTTATAATTTAGTTTCGTTTAAACCCCCCTCTTCAACCAAGTCTGGCTACGCCGCTGTATGTATGTATATATATATGGTACGTATGTGTTGTGCATACGTGAGCATGTATGTATGGGTTGTTTGTGTATGTTGTGAGTCTACATTATGTGATCTCGTTTGCTCAATTATTACTGCCATTTATGAATAAGTATGTTATATTTCGTTTAAGTATAAAAATCTTTTATATTATTCTTAAATTAGTTTAATTGTCATTAATACGTACTCGAGAAATTTCACGCATTTACAGCACGTATTATTTATTATGTATACACTATGTTCAATAATGATTTGATTTTTGAAATATGGAGATAGAGTAGCAGAAGAGAAATGAATTAACAATGTTGTCGAAATACGTTATTTATTCAAAAAACTCAATATACCATATCGCCAATTTATATAATATAACCAATCGACTAATAAACGATAATTTACATTTATAACAAAATACCTGAAATTTTAAACGCCAATCATTTTTAAAGGTATACTGATAAAATTAGGTATATCATCTTTCATATTATCATTCCGAAATGCATTTTATTATTACAGTATTAATGTACAAGTTCGATGAAAGGCATAAGCGTTGATTTATTCTTAAGTTGAGTCATCTACTAATCCCAGTAAGTTATCTACTATGCCCAGCGAGTTATCTACTATTCCCGAGAGTGTGAGTCATCTACTTTGTAGATATTGTGCCTATATCGATACATATTTCATTTATAGTCCTCGTGTTATATATTTCTCTTTATAAGTCAATACATTAGAACATTATAATTAAAACAAAAATCTGGGATGTAACGAACAACAGTATATAAATGCTTCATTATTTATATGTAACCGAGAAGCTAGAAATTTAAAACAGTGGGATATGAGTTGAATTAATTTCGACGACACTTTTGAGACAGGAAATTACCGTTAATTGCGTAGGTGAAACAAGTGATGCTTACAAAAACAAATAATTCATACAAGGCAATTACTTTATAAGTAATCATTTTTACATTAAATATGTGTGTGAATCGATCCGATACGAACAATCTTATATTACAATATCACACGTCATTATCCTGGTGTTAGTAAAATACCTAGATAAAATAATTACACATACCGAATTTTAAGTTTCGTAATCATTATTTAACTCAAATTTTTAAAATGCGTTTTAAATGTTATTTTTCTTGTTTCGTAAAGTATTTGTGATCATCTATATATGTATTATGATATTCATTCAACTCAATTTTAAATAAAATTGTTTTTTATTTTTTATTATAATAGCGCATCCTTAGTATTCAGATATAATGCTATAAATATAAAATATTACCTTTAGTTTTAAAATTAATTTGTGTTTCTTTCGAATCAACAAAGTAATGATTAATCCAAACTAATGTAATGCTTACTTCAGAAATAATTGAACACTCACAATATCCATGCTTAATTATGAGTAAAAAAAAAAAGTGACCAGTGATCTCATGCGGATAAATTTGCTTAAGCATTAATGGCACAATTTAATCTTTGTGTGTTGCGAAAAATGAACACTTAATTGTTCTCGATCTTCATTGAGATGTTTAATCAACTAGCAATTCAAAGTGAACTGAGCCTTCACGTTGATGAGAACTTTTTCTATAATATATATTTTCTGCCCACGCGCGACACTCGATATTTATCAGTATATTACCTGAAAATTAATTTGAAAAAATATACTTTTATTAGCGATACACGTAAATAAACGTATTTGTTGTATCGTAGAATTTCGATGTTATCATTTGCAAAATATGATAGAATCTATATGTAACATAATCTTGAGTATGTAGTTTAATAATTAAAATGAACAAATATATTTTATTTTGCTGTACATTAAAAAATTTCATAATTTTTATTTCATTATTTATAATTAGTATCATTTATTACTTATTCGGTTCCCGAATATTTTATTTATGCTCTTTTCCATTTACGATACTCGACTTTTAAAATTTCAAAATAAAAAATTAATTCTTAAAAGTAAAAACTACATGACCGATGAATAATTAGGTTTAGAATTTATTGTTTGTTTCAGTGACATTAAATTTTAATAAATGTACGAAGTCCTGTGATTTATTTATATTGTGATTTTATTTGGTAATTTTTCCAAAATATTGATTAGTAACAAAACTAGAACAGGATTTTTTATAGATTTCTTTTTTGTCGTACGAATATGGATAAATTATTCAGTAAATACCAAATTTATCAATTGTCAAACTATTTTTATACAAATATATTATACATAAGATAACAAAATGAAAAACTGCTTACAGATTAATCCTAACTATATGCACATAGGAGTTGCAAGGTATTGCTTTTATTCAGGGCCTATAGGTATGCAACCGAGAAGGGACGAAAAATAGTTCACTGCGAAAGTTTACTAAAACACAGGTACCATATGGAGGGAGTAAAATTAATGGTATATGTGGCTAGGAAGCTGGGTAAAGAAAATCCGAGCTGAAGTTTAACAACCCGATTACATACTTAATTTCTCTGGATACCCTCATAGGCTGGAACCCAACAGAAAGATACAGAGGTATGATTATCACGTAGATGTAATACATTTTCCACAATGGTTAACAAAATATACTCACTACGGTAGGGTAGCACAGCGTTTTTCAGGCTTTAAAAACACTACAACAGTCACGTATGTTTGTAAATTATTATGAACACGCCGTTACATTGCAAACTTCGTGACCGAACTGACATTACGCAAAAGCCCACCCAGGTTTCTTTTTTTGGTCGGGCTTAACTCAACTAAGTACCCACCGATTTCCGCGGTTTAAATAGTCAAATAACTATTTATTTTTTTTTACTCGCCCATATTATTAGTAAAATATCTTTTTGTTTTTATAAAATTTTTTCAAGAATAATACTTAATTGGTTTTTCGCTTATTACACTCATACTAATCGTAATTATATAAATGTTTATTTATCAACTTTGTTACAATTATAATAAATTATAAATTATTGTTTTTTGTTAACTGAATTTGTCCTTAATTCGTAAAATTACCTGCTACCAGTCACAAAGAATATAAAAATTGTATTACGTTAATTTATTTAAACCTTATACAGGAACAATACACATCCATTCACACCCATTCTCGTACTCACTAGTTTTGTATTTATTCCCAAAATATAAATAAATAAATATATATATATATATATATATATTATATATATATATATATATATATATATTATATATATTATATATATATATATATATATATATATATATATATATATATATATATATATATATATATATATATATATATATATATATATATATATATATATATATATTATATATATATATATATTGTAACGACCTGTACGATATATATATACAAATATATACCTCCAGATCGTTAACATATATATATATATATATTTATATATTTTACGTTACGTTATATTTAAATATTCAGATATAAATATTAAAGATACATAACGTTACCGACTTTCTGATTTTGTTTTCCTTGAGGTATGTCCGGGATGCCACGTGGGTTGGCCCACGACCGTTAATATAATAAAATAAATTAATAATAAAAAAAAACCGCGATTTTTATTTTATTAAAAATTTATTATATTTTGAAAAGAAATAAAAATGAATTGCGATTTCGAACGCGCGCGATTTTCGGCTACGTTTATACGCTTACTATGTTATTTTAAAAATATAAGTTAGGGAAAATAACTTATTCATATAGTTGATGGAACTTTCCCTAGCCTGGATGGACGAGCTTCACGGTCGAAGTCCCGACGATCCATCCTAACTTCTTCACACGACCAACTATTCGACTTGACTCAACTCAAACATTGACTGACTAAATTCAACTGGCGGAACTGGCGAGACTGGCGGACTAAACTCCGACAAAACTCGTATTTTTATTACTCTCCAGGACTCCGGAGGCAACACAGGTATCTTATCATTATTATACTTATTATTTTCTTTACTTTTGACAAAATGCGGTATATTTTCTCTTTTTTTTTACATCTTTTTCTCTTCCATAATGGTTTTTTGTCTATTTTCGACGAAAATAGTTGAACCAAGGAAAAGTTCCATTGTCCCTTATTTTTAAGGTTATATACTTATACATATATATATATATATATATATATATATATATATATATATATATATATATATATATATATATATAGTCTTATACATAGTTATTAGTACGGCAGCCAGCATCAGGCAACATAACATACATATACACATATACTCAACTTACTTGCTTTTCTAGGAATTCTATAGATATTAGAAATTCCCTAAATTGACTGTTTTCGGCGGAACCCTCCGATTTCTCTTTTTGGGCTAGCCAATCAGAAAATTCGGAGCTGTTTCTTTTAGTCTTTGACCAAAATACCGACTGAGCCCATTTTATGAGGTATATTTACTTTTTTTTTTTTTTTGTCTGCTCTTGCCATGTCAATCTTTAATTTATTATACATGTCCTTTCGGCATTTTTTATATACTAACTTTGACGAATCTTTTACAATCCTAATCTTACCGGCGCCAGTGTGCTTTCCCCAGTACATATATATCTATACTTATATCACTCTAACTCCATTCTATTTCTTTTTTTATTATATTTCCCTTTTTACTATCTTTTCTTTGGGAAAGTCACGTTCGCGACGCCGACCGGATATGTACGTACACATATACGTATACATATACTATTTCTTTTTCTTTCATCATCTTCACGTATATATATTTAATTTAAACTTCTAAATATAAATTTTAATTCTCAGTTCAATTTATCAACTTTAATCACTCACTAATACTAACAATGTAACAAGCATGGTTGTTACAATATATATATATATATATATATATATATATATATATATATATATATATATATATATATGGATTGCAGAGGTAAGTATCGTAACAATTATAACACGATCTCAAATCAAATGAGGAAACGATTCCGGTTTCATTAAAAAAGGGGACGGTCAGTTTTTTGTTTAATCTGCTTTTTTTTTTAACATTTCCATGCTCCATGACGATCGTGTTTTTTTCCGAATGTCCTACTACAGTTCTCAACATGATTGATTCCTTTTCCTATTAATATATTCTACTTACTTCCTCTAAATAATACCCGAATACCTCTATTTTATTCTTAATAGCAATATATCTAAATGTGTCTTCTCTTCATATATTTCCTCCTACTCTTCCCAATATCACTTTTTACGTATATTTCAAAATATTTCTATATAATTTCTCTATAGAGTAAATAGCACACTCTAAAGATATGTTGGAATGAGTAAACAACCGCGGAAGTCAAATAAGAGGTTTGAAAAAAAAAAGAGGAACACGGGTGATTGGCGTTCGTAACAGAGTAGTACACGACTATAACTGCGGTTCGTAACTTACAAAAACAATTTGCGTTATCGCCTAAAACATCCGTATTCAATGGATAATTTCTACGCTTACGGTTTAAAATTAGCTCTGTGTGTATATAAAAAACAAGCCATCGGATGTTCTGAAGCTTGTTTGCACCTTGCCGAATAACGAAGGTGTGTACGCGAATCTATTAAGTCCGAGTGTGCAACCTGAAGCGACGAGATCAAAGAAGTTGTCACGAACTCGGTTTTAGCAAGACGAAGCGACTTATTATACGCCAAACAAAACGATGATTACTTTAGGAAGAATGTTGAAGAACTGTTTAATTTCGCGTAATGCCGAGATAATGTGGCCGTCGAGCTCGCACGATCTTTCTGTATAATTTTTTTCTGTGAATGTAATACAAAGCACAAAACCCGAAACAGTTGAAATGGATATTCAGCGCCATAAGCTACTCCGACGACCATTGCGTCGAAAATGCTATTTTGAGACTAAGTAAATATATTGAAAATGAGAGGCCGTCATTCAAGACTGATAAATTGTAGAAATAAAGTAAATATATTGAAAAAATACTCCCTTTCTCCTTTTCAAAGTAACTGGTGTTTCCACAATTTGATTAATGAGACTATAATTTTTAAAAAAATACGACACACATCTCCTTCATACGACAATATATAAATAAATAATTATTCAAATAAACAACTTAAGAAATTGACCGATCTGTTTTTAAAAAAACATGTGGCCATCGTACGAAAATTTACTAAATAAACTAGTAATACGTAAACTAATATAAATATATAAATATCCAATACGTAAAATTTTAAATTCTTAATAAATGCGCAATAACTTACGCCGAGGAGCCAAAAATTTTACAGCGACTAAAGGAGTTTGATAACCTTTGATATTTTCATACGGGAAGTAGTATCCCGGGAATCCGTGTCTAGGATAATATTCTATCGGTCCGATATTTTGTTTATCCAACGCTGTTTCCCCTGAACAACTTAACCAAACTGTCTTCCGCTCTTCCTGTTTAAAAGAAATTAAAGTAATATTCGAAATAAATATTATACGAAACGCAATTAAACCGTATACCTAACACATGACTACCAATCTTATTATTTTTTTCTTTGAAAAGTGAAAAATAATGCATGAGTTTAGATAAGAGAAAATAGAATAAGACTTACCACACATTTAGCCGAATTTTAGTAATAAAGATAAAAACTATGTTGTTGTTTTTTTTTGCGACGGAAATCTAGAGAATATAAAATTTTAATATATCGTTTCCTCGGTAAGAAGCTTTATCACCGAACACACAAATTTAAATAATAATGATACATTTTTTAAGGACAGTTCAAGGTTTTACTTAATTTATATTTGTATATAAAACAACGGAATGATTTAAAAACCTAGCAATAGTGGGAATGATTGAGGATCATCTTCACGTGAATTAAAGGACATTTATTTTATAATCTATGTAAATTTCACGAAAGGAACGACAACAGTGTGCGTGTTGTCTATTCTGCAACTAGCGACTAATACTGGGAATTTGTAGCAGTCAATAATGCGTGACGGTTCATAATGCGAAGACACTGTGTCGTCAGTCGTGTTTATTACATAACCAAATTGTTACATTTTAGTGCGCATGGTCAATTGTTACATTTTATTTCTCTATATGGGCCGTGTTTATTCTAATTATCGTAAATAGACGTTTTAAGTCGTCTAATTAATAAAAATCGCAGCATGACCAAATGAAATAGATGATAATCGGATTAAAGAATTCGCTGTCTAAATTCCAACACAATTATCTATTAAAATAGTTGATAAAGAGTAGAAATCCTCCTGTTCTATCTTTCCACACTATTCTATATCGTCCAACGGAATCAATTTTAATAATAAAAGTGTAAAGATTAGTTGCGTACCGGTTGTAACCTTACCGCAACAAGAACAATTACAAAAATATAATAACATGTATATAAATTATTAAAATTAATGTCAGGATACGCGGAGAAAAATTACCTTATGAAAAAACCCAACTGCAATATAAAGAGGTAGAAAAGAATGTTCCATCAATTTCAAAAATTTTGCTCAATAATAAAATTAATTGTTCCCCTTTTGTTTGCAAATTTGTCACTAGCCTATGGTGGTTATTTAACAAATATCATCTAAGGGTCAATCGCCTGTGTTGAAATCCCATCGGAGTATCCTCCTATTTGTTTACCGGATTAAATCCGTTGTCTTTATTCTCTTTCATTTTCTAGTGTCATTCTCTGTACGCAGCAGTTGGGCCGTTATTAGTTGATTGGGGTAAATACTTAGCCGCTGTAGGTGTTTTTCATCAATCTTTCTGATTTCCTCCTGTACAGGACGTATGCCCAAATTTGTATATATAGCGTAGTTCGTCATGTACCACGGCGCTCGGTATATCTGTCGTAATATTTTATTCTGTAGTCTGTGTATTTTACCGATGTTCGTTTTCTTCGCACAAAAAGTTGAGCAACGTATGTCCATATTGGTTTCAACACAGTTTCGTACAAGAGAACACGGTTGTTCAGAGTGACTTCCGATTTGGGTCCTAGGAGCCAGTGCATTTTTTTTCAGTCTTAAATTTATCTCGCTTTTCTTCTTGTCTATATGTATTTTCCATGTTAAACGACTATCCAGATATACTCTCAGGTATTTGATCATTATGGTCCGATTTTTCCGCATTTATTTCTATTCGCCAGCGTTTAGTCTAGTCACTGATTGTATTTATATAATTTTGCAAATTGTTGATAGTTGTTTTTGAATCGTTGTCTGCTGCAAGCATCATTGTATCATCCGCAAACGTTGCAACTTCTGCTTTGCTGTCGATAGGCATATCTTACGTATATATATAGCGTACAGTAGAGGCCCCAGTATACTACCCTGTGGCACTCCAGCCAGTATGCTGCGAATCTCAGATATATATCTTCACCGTGTATTACATAGAAGTATCTATTATTTAGGTACGATATAAGCGGAGGTAGATACTCCCGCAGAACCTCTCGTAGTTTAAACAAAACGCCGTCGTGCCAAATTTTATCGAAGGCTTTACTTACATCTATGAAGACAGAATAAAATTAATAAAAAACAAAAATAATTTAAACAGTTCTTCTTAGACGAATAAACGACGGATGATTTATCAAGTGCTCACTTTTATCGATCAAAATAAGAGGTTAACGGTACTCCGAGAAATTCATGTTTTTGTCAAAATTCAAACGCAGTTTATGTAAGTAGAAAATAAATCACGTTATATATCAAAATAAAATGTACAAAAAAAAAAACATAAAAACATATTACCAACCGGCGATGTATTATCAATAATTTCTTTCAAATTTTGCGGAAGTGTATTAGTTGCGTTGTAATAAATGGGTGACCAACCGAAAATCTAAAAAATAATTAATTACGTCGTTATGTATTATAAATCTCTTTTTAAAAGCAGCTGAAATAATCTCGACATTATGAATGTATTTCATGTAAAAATCGACATTCATATTTAGTCGTCGAGAACGTCCTTTAAATAAACTATAGTTTAATATAATTATTCGCTCAAGCATATCGTATGTATTTTCATCAAAATTATTAAATTAATATTTAATTATCCGGATAGAAGGAAAAAATTGCTGAACAATTGAACGGTCGTAATGTACTCTAATAGAGAAGTATGAAATTTTCTAAACTGTTAAACTTTTTAATAAAATACTATGTAATTTCAGATTTTTCTTCACTTTTATTTATTCGTTATTTTTTTTCTTCTATTTCTAGGTTAATTGCATTACAAGTAGAAAGTATATTGTCTAAGATAAATTATTTCGCAAAATATTAAGTATATTAAAAAAAAAAAAATACAGAGTATACAAATTAAATTGTAATCAATGTGAAAAATATTGCATAGGAGAAGCAATCGGACAATTCGTAATAAGATTTAAAGAACATTAAAATTCACATGTAAACAATAATGAAAGAAAATTCATTATTTGGAAAACATTGTAAAGAATTAAAACATGAAATAAATAATATTAATCAAAATTATAAAATTTTACCTACAGAAAAACATTTAAAAAAAAAACTAGAAAAAATGTAAATAATAAAAGAAAGAGAAAAATAATTTATTAAATTCAGCGATACATGTTGATGAAGAATTAGTTCTGAGAAGCACATTGCAAATTTCATTTTTATAAATTGGACGACTGTTTTAAAATTATTATTTCTTTTTTATTTTACTTGCTATTGTGTTTTTGTTTATGTGTAACATTTTATATTGTCGGATGTTTTACATTATTTTTATTTTACCTGTTATTATATTATTATGTATGAATTTTATATTGTTGGATGTTTTTAATTATTTTTATTATACTTGCTATTCTGTTATTGTTTATGTATAAATTTTATATTGCTGATTGTACTGTTTACCACATTCACTATCAGATTATTTAAAAATATGGTTTGGGTATGTAAATAATATTTTTTACATTTTATATTTTTATAAATTTGTATATATTATTAAAATTTATATTTTTTATATTAACTTGATCATGGCTAAACAGCCGAAAATTTTTATGATTTTTCATTTAAAAAAATTTTGGCGATTTTAACTCAATTTTTGTTGTTCATTGTTTGATAATGTTATGTTAAATTTGATAATGTTATGTGAAATCGGCGATGATAACTCTTGTTTGTTTTATATGATCGGTAACGTGATATATTTTTTTAATATTTTTTTTTTTTTAAATTGTCGTACCTGCTATAAAATTAGCCATAAATAACATTGCTCAAAAAGGTTCTTCTTCTAACGTACGGTGCAACATCACAGAGAACCACCTGACTGCTTAGGCGATTGGAAAAGCATCACACCATTTTATTCTTTTCAGTCTCTGTTACAGCTGACTGGATGTTCGACAAAAAACATCCTGTACACTAGAGGATTCATATTAATCTGTAATTTTTCGAATAACTTTTTATATTGCTTCACGTATCGTTTACATACGGCGTAAGTAATAATGCAATAGTGCGTAGTATCTTTGACTACTATTGTTCTATCTTTTGTAAGTTTGTTACATATGTTGCACCATGTACTTCTAGACCATATCTCTACACAGAAGCTACAATTGACTGGTATATCTGTCTTTTTGTTATGAGATTAAGAACTTTCCGTCTTCGAAGCAGATATTTTTCTTCGGTAAAGTGAAATTTTAGCTTTATGTACTTGTTACTACTGCGAGAAAGGTGTTGTGGGTATGTCGGGATTATTAATTTTATAATTTTAAATTATTGTTATATTTTTCCATACGTATACACAAATATGTTTAAAATTTACTAATGTACACACTTATTTCTGTTCGTGCGTAGGATTATGTAAGTACTATCTAGTATAGTGAGTGTGCACATGCATGCATGTGTAAGCAATTGTACTTTTTTTCGCTTATGTGTGTACATTCATAATGTGTATTGTGACTGTATTTATGTATACATCTTTATGCAGTTGTATAAATGTTTTTTATATTACTTTAATAATTTATGTGTTTTTTTTTTATTTTAATTTTACGTAGTTTAATTCAGTTGTATACTTTCAATTATTTACTTCTCCTTCTCAGTGTTTGTATTATAATCGGCACTAGCTGTTATGTGAACCGATGAATAAATAAATATAGTAAATTACCAGATTATTTGAATTTTCTCAATTAAAAATTTCTATAGCTTTAGCATTGTAGCTGTTCTTAAACGTAGTCGTTTGTTCAAAATTTTCTGGTGAAGTAACAGAATTTAATAATCATTTAATTCATAACGTATCGCTGTTTTTTTTTTTTAATATCATTACAATGATAACAAAAAATTACTTTTATAAAAAATAAATTAAAGATCATTAACGTCTAGCTCAGTAAAATGTAAAAATCATATTAAACGTACTTTATTCAATTTAATGAAAACACACGGCTTTCCTTGACGATAAGTCTCTGTAGTAGAAGTATAACAATCTCCCAAATCGGTCAAATTAAATTTACAAACTTCTCCGGGGCCAGGTTGATACGAATAATTACACGGTTTCTGATTAGAGCTTTTATGTTCATATCCTACACAAGGCAAAAAAAAATATTTTATTATCCTAGTTTTTATTTAACGATATAAAATTTACATTTTTTTAATAAATAAAACAACAATTTTTTAAGATCACTATAAAGAATATTTTTATATCGTAACCGTTGTTTATCTCGGATAGGAGCGTTCTCATATTTCAGCATCATACACAGACATATGTACATTTTTTTTTAAGGAATGTTGTGACGTGCGAACTAGTACAATAGTAACGATCGAATCTTAAGGGGGTTAATTAAAAGTAATAATTATAAACGATCATAGGAGAAAACTGCAAATAGCCATGTCAATAAAGTTTATTAAATAATTAATTAAAAAATTAAAGTTTGAACAGGAGAAGTGAGTAACAAAATCATTAAAAAATTAATATTAGGTAATAGTTCAACTTTTAAAGGGGGCCTATGAGAATAAAATAGAAAATATTCTACCAATAATTATGAAAAATGTAAATGATAGATTAAATTAAACCACTTCAATAAAGTCACCAATCTCTAAACTGAAATACACTTGTTTATACGCTCACACGCACATATTTATATATATATATATATTTTATTTTTCATTATTTTCTATTTTTCTTTTTGTATTTTTTTTTTTTTAATATACAAACACACTCGCAAACTTATGATTAGACAATAGAACGCTATAGCCCTTTAAGACACACTCATATATGTGAGAAAAAATTCTTAAACTTGGAATATTATTCTCTGATATGAAAAGGTTCTCGGATAATTTTTTTTCGGACCGATACCCCTCCCCCATCAAAAGTTATGACATGTACACAAATTTAACCACTGTAACTCAATGGAATATACATGAAATATATCAGGGTGGGGGGAAAAGTGAAATTTACAACTTTTTTGACATTTTCGAAAAAACATCCTATAAATATTAATAGCCTACTTAAAGTGTATTTTACCATTTTTCAATACGACCAATACCGGCTTAGTACTTGAGATGGAAAGCTGGGAAATCGACAACTTTTAGTATTGCAGAGGTTGTATGAACTTTTAAACGGTCCGGTCTTTTAATATACGTGTAACTATATAAAATCTATCGTATACAGCGAAAAAACCGCGGAAAAAATTACTAACCCCGACCTAAGCTATCCATTGCTATACAACTTTAATAAAAAGGGTTTTCGCGCTATTAATCGCTCACGTTTAGAGATATGCAATTTTACTATTTTAAGTACTTTTGGCTACAAACATAGCCATGAAATTTTTATACAAATAATTTCGAGTGATATATTTTTGGGATGTTATTATGATGGTATGCATTACCTTTATATTTTAAGTATCAAAGTAGATTTTAAAAACTTGATCAAACCGACAATAACAATAAAAAAAACCACTTTTTTAAAAACACCCTTTTCACCTAAAAAACAAACAAAATATGTCATATTATTTTTTCGGCTTTGTACTCCATGTGAATGGATGGTAATATTTGGATACTATTCTAGAGACTTGTGTACACTTGTAACCATCGTGTCACAATGGAAAAAATAGAAACTATAAAACAGCCCATAAATTGCATATACATATTTGTAGCCATTGTGTCGCAAAGGGTTAGGATAATTTTAGTTAAAACATTACACCCTAGTAATATGTGTCTTGACGTGTCTGTGCTGTCACATCTATAACAAATATCATTACCGTTTACTTTAAATGTGTGTAGATAACACATAAATTTACCACGAAAGATTTTTAAATTTGCTTTTTTTTTTAAATGGTGATTATTTCAACTTTCTTTGAATTCATTAATCATATTATTAAACAAATGTTTATTAAAGACAGCACACGATACTAGTTTTTTAAGTTTAAATTTAAACTATAAACAAAATAAAATCATAACAGAGTTTAATCACTGTAAAAGTGTTTTATTGCAAAGCTTTTGGATAGTTACGCCATTATTATCCTTAAATATAAACAAATATTGTTTCTTCCGAAAGGATTCATCAAATAGTCCACAAACACCACTTGAAATTACTTACTTGGTTTATAGATCTTTTTATACATCCAGATAATAAACAATATGAATTCTTAAATGCATGGCTCACAGATATTATCATTAGATTTTACTTTAATATCTAATTATTTTTTAAGCTTCTGTTTGAAATGTCATTTATCCTGGTGTTTTCATCGTTCATGATAACAATGATACCGATTCTATATTTGTTTTATACAGAGTGCCAAATTTGACACAAATGCCACTCAGCACCTTAGATCGATTTACTAAAGTAAATATAAACAAGTAGCTACTGTCGACTCAAATTCACTATCAGTGGCATTAGATATATAAAAAGAAGTAAATTGACATATTAGCAAATTCTAAGATTACATATATGATTAATACGACTAAAAAATGTTTATAGCAGATTAATACAAAAATAAAAATTGATCATTGAATGCAATGTGTGTGTGTGTGTGTTAATAGGAAGCATATTTATTTGTGAAAATACATGAAATAATTTTATTGAGCCGTCAAAACATGAAAAAAAGTATTCATTAACATTCGAGTTGAAATAGGTCTCATAATAATGTTAAATCGCATTTACAACGATATATAAATAGGTACGAGGATGAAATTAATTATTTAAAAATACAATTTCTAATTTCGCATAATAATACACTTCTGATTTAACTGCTACAATAGTTAATTAAAAATCGGCATAGGGATAAAATAAATTATATGGAAACTATTAAATCACGAGTCAAACTTACTTCCCAAAAACTTTTTGACATCATCAATCCAGATTTTCACATTTGTTTCATTATCAGCTTGATACCAAATTAATGATGCGACTTCCGTATGATTGGACATAGGTCGGAAACCTAACCCTATAATCAGTTACGAATTCCATTGCGTGTTACGAAAATTCATTGATAAGAGTTTGCAATAATTTAAAAATAAAATGAACTTTTTTTTATGATTAAGACGGATAAATGCATCCAGAATTTATTCGAACAGTTAATGGAAATATATATTAAAATTAAATTTTTATTAATTAGGAACAGATACCGCGCATTATATAATAATTCTCGCTGATATATTATGTAGTATTAAAAATATTTCTACATTTTTAAGTTACATTGTTAAATTATCCGAAACTTCAGTAGAAATTCATTTTTTCTTTTTCAATTACAGTCAATCTTAACACATCCTTATCTAGTTTGGTCATCAATCTCAAAGCTAGTTTTAATAGACGGCAGTTAATTCAAAATCAATGTCTTAAATGTATTCTTAATATTCCCGTGTACATTAAAATTTCAAATATAAACAGTACTCTACAGGTACCATAGATAAAAGACTATATCTTTAAACTATTCAAAAAAAAAATTATCAGTTATAATGCGCACCGCAATAATTATAATAAAATACGATTCCAGGCAACTAAGTGTTTGATATGTTAATTATAAGCATCGACGTATCATAATTTATTATTCTCGTAACGTTTCAACTTGTTTGTTTACTTTAGCAGTACTAATAAATCATATTACATGTCCGCTTTATAATTAAACTTATATTTACCCTCGTTTAATTTACTTTTGGGTTTTCGTTTAATTTTTTCATCAGTACTATTTATACCTCAACATTTAAACGAAGTTATAAATAAACAGTTCAATATTTGTCAGAAAACTAATTCGTGCGCTACTTTTTGTCATATCAATTTAGATTTAGACGAAGAACAAATTCATAGAGTTATGAACCACGTAGAAAACGGTCTCGAAAATAATCAGTATAACGAGGCTGTATTCTTAGACATAAGTAAAGGCTTTGATAAAATCTGGCAAGCAGTATTATTTACTAAAATCAGTGAAATTATGCCTGAATATTATTTACTTCTTTTTTGATATTTACTCAATAGACATTTTGTAGTGGTATGTGGTGAGGATAACTCAGATATTCATACGCACGTGTTGCAGGGACTTTACTGTATATATCAAGGTGGCAACATTCGCTGACGATACGATGATAATCTCTTCAAATACAGATCCTTCCACATCTGTCGCCAATTTACAAAGGAATGTCAACTCTATAGTTGAATGGACTAGAAGATGGCAAATAGAGCTGGTCATGTAACCTTTTCCAACAAAACATGACTCAGCTTAGATTTTCTTCCCATCAATGGGTATAATTGCCTTAATAGTAATTTTAGTTTTTTCCTGGTATTGATTACATGTAAGTTCCATGTTAGGCGCCTGCCGATTGTTATTCCAAGGTATTTTACCGGCTGTACTTGCGGCATTGTATAATTACTATAATTTACTGGGGGACATGTTTACCGTTTAGTTGCAAATGTGATGTGCGATGATGTCTGATCATGAATTATTATTCTCCACTTACACTTCTGGAGTAACGATAACTGGCGTTGAATAAATCTTGACGTTTCATGAGGATTAACATGACTAGCTAGCATTGCAATGTCATCTGCGAATGTAGCTTGCAAGGTAAACATTGTGGTTGGCATGTCGGCCGTGTATATATTATACATAATTGGGCCGAGAACACTACCTTGACGTACTGACGCTAGTATCCGCCGTTGGCTCGACATAACGCCATTTATTTTACTTTGCAACAATTAAGTCGAAATGATTTGGCTTTTTTTTTCAGTTGGACATTAACTAACAGCGCTGTAAGAAAAAAATTATTGAAAATATTCACTCTACAAGCTAATATGTAATTGTATATAATCATATTTACGCTATTATTCTGTTCTGAGCAAGCGTAGGATGATGTTCGTTGGTAGCGGAATTCTTTTACTTACAATACGACAGAAATTTCGATTGATACAATTTATAACAACCTGAAAAATAGGTGACTTTCATCGGTGATCTGATGTCTATCGCAAGGATGAATATAAAACGACAAGGTACTAATTTGTAAGTGAATAGAACGTATCGTATGGTTTTTCCCGCTGTTCGCGCAGGTGTTACGTATAACCGGACTTATATATTATTATATGTCACGATTTTTTGTTAAAACGCAAAAACTAAATATTGATCCGAATGTTTTATTTGACTATTATTACCTGGATTCGCGCCGATTAAAGATTCCTTTTCAATCCATCTAGGTCTTTCATCGTCCAATGAGGATAATAAAACCTTCATACAAATAGCAAACAGCAAAGCCAAAGCCGAGTAAAATATCGCGTAAAACAACAATATACTTCCTAAAAATAAATGAGAACAAAATTAAAAATTGAAAAACTCGTATTTTAGTGTACCTATAATGTTTAAACTATTTAATAAAGATAAAATGTTTCATAAATTGGTGAATTATACATATATTATAATGCAAAATATCTAAGAAGTTTTAAAGATCAAATTAGGCAATACTCCCATATTAGAAAATATAAAGATAAATCTATAGAGAATTGTTCTCTGGACAAGCTTTACAATATCGTGAAAAATTGAAAGAATCCAATTAAAACACATTTAAGATATGTTCAAACACCGAACATGCTCAATCTATTACTTTATCTACAGAATTAAAATAAAATTGATTTCGTTCGTGAAAAGTAACGATTAAGTTCAGGAAAGGCGCATTATGAGTAATAGTTTACTAATATTAATCATTAGTATTTGTGTCATATAAGAATTTGATCTTTTTATTTTTAAAATGTTCTGAAATGTTGTAATTGTGTGAGTAATGAAGCAGAAGACTTTCAATATTGTGTACACTTGTAGCAAGTGAAATCACTTGAGACATTCATACACTATTGAGTATTCGGTTTTATTTTGCATTTCGGTTGGAATAATATTATTGAATAAAATTGTATGTACATATGCATTTTATATATATATATATATATATATATATATAAAACCAGCACACTCCAAGTCTCCAAGTCAAGTTTTTCAAAAATTATTTATGATGTGTATATCCACATATATATATATATATATATATATATATATATATATATATATATATATATATATATATATATATGTATGCTGCGTGTAAATAAATGTATTTCGATTTTCAGTAATTTAGAAAAAAAAAAATATTTTTTATTAAAAATACTGATAGTTCAATCGATAAGGAGAAATATCCTTTTGTCGAAATATAGACACGAGACATACATTTTCGCACACGACAAACATATTTAGGTCAAGGGATTTACTTTAATAAAACCCCAAACAATTTTTACAAAGTAGTTTGGTAACGAAAATGACCTTTAAAAGAAGAATAACCCTCCCGATAACCGACAACGATTATCCGAAAATATCAAGTTATTATTTTCAATTATATCATCATCATCGAATTATTCGTTGCCGAAAGTCGTGACTAGCAATTGTACGTTTATTATTACGTACTGGACTAGCATACAAGGCACTAATTGTATGCAATGCAGAGATGGTCACGCATGTGATACTATACGGAGTGGAGTGCTCTTGCCTTCTCAATGATGAAAAATCTTTATAAATTTTTATGTCACAAGTTGGTTTCGAACCCTCAACCGTCGACTTGACAGACAAGCACTTCGGCAACTATGCAACCGACACATATTTTTTAATTATATATAGTGTCGTAGTAAAATTATTAAATATTTTAATGCAGCCTGGTATTCAATTAAATCGGTACTTACGCGCGATTGTAAAAGCCACACGGTGCGGTGTATCATGATTGTCTTCTGATCATAATCACATTATGTCGTATATAATGACAATTGATAGATGTAGTTCGTTTAATAATAACACTGAAATTTTTTAATTTCAAAAATGCGGATTGGGAAAAATTTAAGGAACTAATTAATACTAACATTTGTCCGACAGACACGTTTGACTGTATTAGTGCTATTGCTGTTGCTAATCTAACCAAAATTACATTAGATTCTGCAAAATTAACTATTAAAAAAAATCACGCTTCCATCAATATTCTCAGAAGTAATATCCCTACCGGTATTGTTAAAATTATCTCCATTAAAAACTATTATAAACGTCAAACTGCTAGATTGAAATTCACTCCTGCGTACGTTAACGTCAAGTCTAAATATTTAATCCTAGCACGAATTTCTCGGCGTTTGTTGAATTTTTGGTAAAAATAATACCTGGAATTCGTATCCATCTATCGCCTGAAATTAATACTCTTTGGAAAGTATATAACCGATTGTCACCGCTTCCCCCACTATCCAATCCTTATAACAATCGACCCGTTTATCAATTAGCTGACAAACTAAGAATTAATCGCGACTCATCTCTCAGGCACTAATAAACTTTGTGATGATTTGGTTCGCTCATTACTATAAAATAAATAATGCGGTAAAAAACTCACGAATTACATGTTCTTCGGATAGGTTTTACACCATCTGAAACTTATAAATGTATTAAATCGTTAAGAAATAAAATGTCACGCGGTGCTGATGATAACTATGGTTAAGTACGTTCCTAGTAAAACGATAATTTATCTTACTAAATTAATCAATTGCATTTTTAAATTTACTTTCCGATTAAGTGGAAAAAAGATTACTATTCTCCCAATACCCGGTAAAGATATTAGTGGTATTCGTAATATTCGTCTCATTAGCCTATTACGTACTTTTAGTAAAGTCATCGAAAAAATTATATTAAACCTTTAACTCGCAACACTCTCAAAAATGAACAATTCGGTTTTAGGGCTGGTCATTCGACAGTGCATCAAGTTGCCAGAATAACTGATTTCATCGCCGACAATTGTGACCTTAATAAGCACACTGGTTTATTGTTCATATTGAGAAATCCTTTGATACAGCTGGAATGAGTTTTTTGTACAAATTAATTAAATTCGGTTATCCACTTCATCTCGTTAAATTAATTAGGTCCTATTTAAGCGATAGAACATTTTACATTCACCACCTACGTTTACAATCAACAATTAAAACTCTTTACGTACGTGTTCCGCAAGGAAGTATTTAAGGTCCTTACCTATTTTTAATATTAAAAAAACGAAATTTTAATCACTATAAAATTTATTTTATTTATGCAAAGCTTTTCGATTTTAACGTAACATTGTTTTTATTTTGTTAATTCATAAAATCACTACTCACCAATACATCAACTCTATTTTTAATATTATTTAACGATTTTCCTAATATATCCTTTTGTCCACGCTGGTTTTTATACTGACGATCTGGCGTTATTTTACACATCGTTGAGAACTGATACCATCTACAATAGGTTACAACAAGCGACAAATAGTATTTACAAGTACTATAAAAGCTGGAGGCTAAAGTTTTTTTTTTTTTTTTTTTTGGCACTGCTGAGGAGCAATTACAACCCACTAACGTGTTGATAAATAGTTATTATATATTGATGTTACAATTGGTTAGGAATTTGTAAAGAAGGAGGAAAACACGGGAGTCATTAGAAAAAATTAAGGAAGTGATAGAGAAAGGAGGACGATAACCGATGGATATTAAGGAATTCAGGAGTGCGAGTTGGTCAGGTATGTGAAAACTGCGATTGAAAAGGATGTGGTTTTCATCGGCGATAATTTGTGAATCGGCTGGATGGGAACGATATGGGGAACTGGAAATCCCAATACGAAACATGTGCGCCGGAAGACGATTGTGTCCAGAACGTAAACGGGTGATGGTTGTAATAAATTTTCGGAAGTTGAGGTGTATGTTGGACAAATTAAAGTACCAGGGAGTAGGTGATGTGGCCAGATAATATCTAGGGGGTGGAAGAACTAACTAGCCACGATGACTACTCGTAGGATATATCCATGTTGGCAAGAGATATCAGGTCTGTGGTGGAAATTGCCGGCACCAGAGAGCCGAAGAAAATGGCTTCATTGGCCAGAGTGTCAGCAACCTCACTGCCATAAACACCGAGAAATCGCACGCTATATTGTTTAATAAAAGATTTCCTCCTTCTCTGCCTGATATTACAATTAATGTTAAATGCATCAGTTGGCAGAAGCAGGTTAACTATCTAGGAGTTACTCTAGATTCTCGTCATTTAACGCACACATTAATAAAAAATCCATTCGAATACTTGCACCAATTTTCAGTTACCGTTCTCATCTTTCTTCAGTAGACAAGAAATCAATTTACACTACCATTATAAGACCTAGTTTATACGCTTGTCCAGTCTGGTGTTCAGTGTCCGTTAGTACTTACAAGAAACTCCGAGTAATGCAAAACCGATGTTGCGTTATATCATTAAATACTTCTCGATGGACTAAAATACAGTACACGCATTCCACGCTAAATATTCCTCATATTACGATGATATTTATAAATTATCAAAGAAATTTTAAGATAAATGTATCATGACAATAACTTAATTCAGATAATCGGGGATTGTAATATGCTTGATCTCAGCATGCGTTACACTAGATATAAGCATTAATTTCTAATGTATACGTTCCGATCTGTGTTACGATTTTTATTTTTATTTACTTAAGACCTCTACAGGAATTCCAAAATGTTACGTATAGCCATTTCAGATGATCTTCCTTATTAATGGTTAATTATATTTTTGCTCTCAACAAATTCTTTTATTCTTATACGTATACATTTTTCATATACTTCGTTTAAATTAGTAAAGCGGTACACGTTGTCGGTAAATTAAAATTTTGATTTTGATTTTGATAGCGTGATAACAGGTTTACTTACTTCCCATATCTCGGGATAGTAATTAAATTTAAAAAGTACACTGACAAATTTTGTAGTAAAGCACGGAAATGAATTATGAAAATGTTCAACGATAGATATTTTCATATCATTTATTTACTTCGAAAAAGCTTGTAAAATAACCGTCAGTGGAATTAAGTAACAACGGTAAAAATAGAACCTAGATTGCCGCATATAAGTACGTGATATTCGTGCGACACGTGTATCGTACC
Organism: Coronaproctus castanopsis; assembly: GCA_032883995.1. Classification (NCBI taxonomy): domain Eukaryota; kingdom Metazoa; phylum Arthropoda; class Insecta; order Hemiptera; family Monophlebidae; genus Coronaproctus; species Coronaproctus castanopsis. The sequence continues at coordinate 149,343,403 of CM065053.1, read as the reverse complement.
GACGAAAATCTATCTATCTATCTATATATATATATATATATATATATATATATATACGACAGCAGCGTTAGGTAATCAAGTATCAAACTAAATGTTATTAAAAAACCTTCGCTATGGCAACCGTCTTGATACAAACCATACCGGTAATAAACGACGTAACCCCTTAATATAACACCGAGCTTTTGATCAAATAGAAGTAACGGTAAAATGTTAATAGCAAGAAGAATATCCTTCATCCTTAATAATAATGTTAGTAACGCGAATGATACTAACTGTAATCAAACAAGTACGATGGTAATAAAATATCAATTTTTTTTTTAAATAAGAGTACACGTGTAAGCTTTCACATCATTTACTTTTAATCTTAATTCGTCATCATTCTCGTTATCACATACACCATAATATATATATATGTAATATATATATACGTACTTATATATAGTGTATACATTTATGCATGCACACATACATACATACATATATATATAGATATATATATAAAAGAACCAATATTCAGAAGAATACATTTTATTTTACTTCGTGAGCTTTAGTCTATTTTTGCTTCTTTAAATTTCGATGTCTTCTTTTGTATTCTCATTATCACGCTTGTACTTCACACGCACCCACCAAGTGTCTATTTTATTACTTTGAATAACAATTTTCATTGGTTCATCGATCAGTGTTCTCCTAATTTGACACTCTGAAGTAACGACAAGCGCAGTATTGGCGCCAACGAAAAACCTCTTTTCAGCTATGTTCTCCTATAATATATATACATATATATACATATATATATATATATATATATATATATATATATATATATATATATATATATATATATACTTGAGTCGTAACATTTACTCATTCACCCTTAACAACACTTTATCAGCTTCCCTTTTAGATAATAATTTTGTAATTAATTAAATCGTTGCCCAAAACAAAAACGGGCCCCCACATATTACGTCAATCGTAAATATTCAAACGCAATTTAACCTTCGCCATATTTCCAAAAATTACTTACGTTGGACTATTTTTTTTTTCTTTTTTCTTAATTTTACATTTTTGCAAATATTTTTTTTTTGGTTTACTGCGTATTATTGTTACAATCTTAACGTTAAATAAGTAACTATATTAATAATAAGTTTATCGTCTAACACAGCCGATAGGACGCTCCTTAAAAAATACTATTTACAAATTAAATCTTCAGGTTTATTGCACTTAAGGCGTCAGATTGATTCGATATCTAGAAGTTTAGTTTCTTCCGTATTGACTAGATGTAATAGCCGCTTCTCGTGATTTTTTGCGAGTTTTTTGAACAAATTTTATCCGCAGATCACGGTGAATATCGTCGTTACGTGCATCGACTACGGCTGGTAGGTTGATAATTTGTCTACTCCTAGCCTTGGAACATCGCCAAAGTTGAAGGCCATCGGTCTAAATCGGTTTTATTATTTGCAGGTATAGTAAACGTTTACAAGATGTTCCGACCGATAAACCAGTACAATTGTGTTTAATTTAATTTTCGTTCTAATGTGAATTTCCCAAGTTAATCGTTTATCTAAGTGCATTTCTAGATGATACCTAGTAGACTCAGCTTGAGGAACTGCTACATCATCTAGGTAAACTTTATGTCGCACGTCAACTTTGCTATAAGCACAAGTAACGCGGTAAGATTTAGATTCATTTAACTTTATTTCGCAATCGGTTGTCCATTTTTTGAAACGATTTGTCCGTGGCTTCAGCCTATCACTAAGCGAAAGTATAGCAGTATGATTTGCAAATGCCGTAGTTATTGTTTCATTAACCGTCGGTAGATCCAGATCGAAGATACAATATTGGTCCGAGAATAAAACCTTAAGGAACTCCTGCCTTTATATTGTAGAATGTCGATACGGCGGAACTAACCAAATCAGACGTAATTAAACTATTAAAAAATTCGCGTTGTCCGAAGTCGGTCCATTTCGATATTAATAGATCAATGGTTAAAATCGTCGAGCACAGTCAACAATTGAACTCAGGTTTCGGGTAATGTCTAGAAGTAAATCGTTAATTAGAAAACCGACAGTTAACAAGAAACGGTTACTTTTTCAGTCACGTATTATCAAACTGTGACACTAACTTATAAATTTTATGCAAGATTTTTATTATACAATTAGCTTTTTAGATGACTACGGAAAATTTTCAATGTATTTGTTATAAATGTTCTGTAGAATTTTGTTAGCATTCAAATTTCATGCGCCATATAGAACACATAGTGAGATCGAAAAGGTCGATTTAAAATTTTCTTCGGTAATAATTTTTTTTTTTTAATTTTACGAATATAGAGAGAATTTTAAATAGAAATATCGCTCAGATGAAGGAACAAATTTACTAAAATTTTCCCTTTATTCAATTTTATCTTGCATAATCGAATAATACAATTTTCTATTAATGTTTATTATGAATTACATAAATTAAATACGTATAGTTTTTATTATCATTATTATTATTATTCATTAAAGGCAATGCCTTGTCCCTGTGGCCATTGTGTCCTGTTGGTAGCCAGTGTCCCACGTTCTGGATTCATTATAGTTCTCGGTCTTCCTTTTCGTCTTTTGCCAGTTACGCACTTTTATTTTTTTTTATAAAGTTATTATTATGTATTATTACATATCCCAACAGTTTTATTTTTGGCTTGTATATGTATTATATTCTAATATGTATATATATATATAGAGTATAATTTCAAATTGTTTTTATATATTTTAGAAATTGTTTAAAACGTCGTTATTAATTGTCGACAACCATTGCAGAATATCCAAGCAGGGATGAAAACATTTCGAACTTTCACCATCGCAAACAATGAATTTTGTCAATTTGTCTCACACAAAAATTATGTATAACATATAAACGTAGTCGTATTGGTCTCACTCGACCGTCGTAATCATTATGGAACAGCAGAAGCCTCCATAATTTCCGATCAGTAAGTCGAACTAACAGAATGATCACTTCTGCAGTTTATGTATAGAATGGAAAAAAAATATTAATATATCGATTTTCAATGCAAAAGTTTTTAAAATTAAATAAAAATTATCGTACTATTTTACTTCGAACATATGTTACAATATATATTGTTTGCGTTTTTTTTTTTTAATTTTATTATTGAATTCGTAAAATTTTTTGTATTGGATAGGATACCAACGAATGGTACATCAAGTTTTTTGATTTAAATATTATTTGATTTAAATATTACTTGATATAAATAAATTTCTTTTTTTTCTCTCTCTCTTTTATTACGAAAATTACTTTAGGTGCAAATTTAATTACGCGACAAACTGACCACATTACGACTAAAATAGCAGCGATGACGAACGTAAACGCGGAGAAGTGTAAATTATGCGTTACGTTGCCAAGAAATTGTTTCCTCTTAATACTATCGAAAAATTTCACGCAAAAATTGGTAACTTTTTCATTAAAAAACAATTTAACTTTACCAATGGGAAAATCTCGTCTCATAACCGTTGTTATTTAAATTAAAATATACACTGTCAGAATATAAAAAAAAAAAAACATAAAAATAGCGCACCGAAATTATTAAAATTCTTTCTTAATAATTAGGGGATCTGGTATTTCCCGTACGAAGCTAACTGAGCCTAAAATATAAACCCTTTCGGTTCATACATTATCAATATTTGACGGAAAGTAAAAAATTTCTGAGGTGGTGTACCAATTAAAAGATTTTAAAATAAAATATAGTTAACTTTATTTCAGTAGGTAGGTCCGTTTTTGAGATGTAAAGCGTTCCCAGTTCAAGAAAAGTCGAGTTGTCGAAAATACGAAGTAAAATATTTAGCGTAAGATTTTTTCTTTAATTAATTAAATTAATCGGTTCATTCGTCGGAAGGATGTTGCGAAAAATATGTCGAGTAATTTCTTTTGTCGTTTCAAGAGCATCGAGCGCATTTAAGGAGACTATAATCCGCTATTTTAAAATAGCATTCATCTCGTAAAAGGTCGATCCCTTCTAACTGCTTCCATACGACGACCTTGTATGATTATTATTTCCACCGTTATACGCTCGAAATATTTTAGTATTCGTTTGAAAACATATTCCATACGTTCAATTTCCATTACGATTAAATATTCAGTTACTTTATTTTCCCTCCTAGCTGATTTGCGGATTATCCGCCTTTCCCAAAGGTAAGTGTTAAAACTTATGAGAACTGGCCGGATACTAATGACTATAATAAAAAGACGAAAAACTGCGTTTTTGGGATACTTAATGCGAGGAATACCACCTTTTACAAACAATATTAATAGGAACGATCAATGCTAGAAGAAAACCGGGTAGAAGAAGAAGGATCTCTTGGCTTGACAACATTAAAATATGGACTGGAATTCAGAGTGCAGCGGAACTAATCAAAGCGTCAAGAGTTCCTGCTTCCATAAGATAGTGGAATTCATACGTGATGATTAAGCAATACCCGAAATAAAGCACTTACTACTTAATTCGTAATATTTTACTTATCAGGATATGAAAGGTAAACGATAAAAAAAAGTAGTTAAAATCGGTAAACATTTTTTTCTTTAATCACAGATCTTTTCACCATTATCGAGTGAATATGAAAAAAAAAATACAAATCATAAAAATATATACAAATTTACAGAAATATAAAATGTAAAAAATATTTAACTACGCAATGTACATTATCAAAAAACAGTATTTTTCAAATAATCCGATAGTGAAATTTTTGTAAATTGCGTATCTTTGTTTAGATTTTATATTTTTATAAATTTGTATATATTTTTTTATATTCACTTGATAATGACTTTTAACAGCCGAAAAGCTTTATGATTAAATGATTTTAATTTATTTTAATGTTCCAAATTTTTAAAATTAGGAAATGAAAACGCAAAGTAATATTTTTCTATAAATACCGCGCCGTTTTAAATGAATCTGGATAATTTTTAACACTTTATGTTTAGAATAGAAACAGTCCACGTCAGCCCGGTGCTGTTTATTATGAATACGGATAGTTTTAAAAATTTATGTACCCTATAAAGAATACATTCATCCCGTACACAAGATATTGCGCATATATATTCCGAAAATTTCTACAGCGGATGCAACAGTAATTCACTTATTCAGAGCAATAGTAAACTATAATTATTAATCATTATCGTTAGGGGGGAAAAAAAAGTTCAAACTGAATCATTATCTACTTTATAAAGGTATTTACTATATAAATTTATTACTGGTTTTCTATTTTATATAGGTATATAATTTTATTTCTAACAATTTACTTTATTACTTATATATCTATATACATAAACATATATACGAACGAATTTAATATCGTTGTTAGCGTTGTTTTTTTTTAATTTCTTTTTACCGCAATTTAACTTTAATTAAATCTTAACTTTTACTTTTTGTAGGTATACTCGATAGACATATTTTTCACTCATGTATATCTGTATGATTTTGTATATATATACGTTTTTATTCTTGTTCTAATCTGATCAGATAATACTCGGAGAGAGAGAGAAAAAAAAAGGAATTAATAAATAACGATCAAAGAATAATACAAAAATTATATTAACTATCAAAGAGTCAAACTCCGTTTTCGATATAACGAATCTGAATGCATTCCCCGTAAGACCAGCAGTCAAACAGATCGTCCTTACCGTTTCGTACATACGCAGACGAAATATTCCGAGAGGATTTATGTAATTCGAACGTAGGAATAAAAATCAACGTAACGTTCATAAATAACATTCGCTATGTGCAAACTGCTGTTTTGTTGGCGACATCTTGAAAAGATTTACAACAGCTGAGAGCGATTAAAATAAGTTAGAATCAAATACGGTCTGAAAATAAAACAAATAAGCAGAGAAAAGTACCAAGCTGTTAACGTAACAATTAACGATGAAGAACTGGAATTAGTTAAGGAATTCGAATATGCCCGAGATGTTACATAATGAAAGACCTCAATTCAAATGCAGAAATTAATACTCATGCAAGGCAGTCTTCCAAAAAATGAAAAACCTTACTTACGTACGGATCCTTAAACTTGAAAACTAGATAGAATATTTAATAAAGTGTTACCCCGTTCTATTATACGGATCGAAGACAGCGACGTACACAGCGAGTGGTTCGAAATGTGGCTAGATAACATATCTTGGACACAAAAGATGACTTACGAGATGATACTAAGGAAATTTTAGACATAATTTAAAAAAAAACACACATACAAAAAAGTAATCGAACTATTTCGGCTATATTATTAAAGGAAGAAGATATTGACTGATAAAATAAATTATTAGAGAAAAAATCAAACGGAAAAGAGTTAGTGGAAGAACGAAAATGTAGTCACGGTCGATGAGTATACAAGGCCGATGGACAGAAAAACGAATCTGACTAGAATGATCGCTTACGAGCAGCAAATGCATTTAAACATATAATAACAATAACAATAATAATAATAATAATAATAATAATAATAATAATAATAATAATAATAATGATGATGACACTATTGTTTTCGAATGAGTGAAAAGTAAAATAATAATAAACCGCTTTAAACGTAGATATACAAAGTATCCGTCGACAATTACGATGTAATTTAAAATAAGAGAATTATATAGAACCGTGTGGCCAAACCCCTAAATATATCGTTAATCTCTATACCGACCGTTTAATTAATCTTTTCAGTTACATATCATTTTTTTTTTTTTTTGAGGGGGGGATTATACATTTTGAGGAAATCGTTAAACTGACTCATATTTCTTCTATAATACCGCTATTTAGATGTGTAGATAATTTTTAACAACAAAATGCTCTTTATTATACGAAAATTGGGCAATCTTTTTTTTTTCTAATCACTAAAAGGTTATGCACCGTATAACAGACACACTGTGACTGAAAGGGTTAAAAACGTATAACACTCGGAACGTACTCTATAATAAAGCAAAAAAAGCTCCCGTTAAAACTGGAAACGTGGTAGAGAATGTTGCTTAACGATTCTCGTCAAATCTAGTCCCAGTACCGGAGATCAATTGCGTTTCTCGATTTTTTCTTTATTCCCTAGTTGGTACTGATTTACTGATCAATACGGGTAACTGAGTCGGCCTTTTTACTATAATAATTTCTCTTTTTTGTTGGGATTCGAATTCAAGTCAAAGCGCGAAACACGCGTTAATATCGTTTTCAAAACAAATACGTTCTCCTTAAATCGGTTCTCGAACTAAACTTTAGACAGCTCTGGCGAGGTCGCCGTATTTAAAATGAAAATGTAAAAACGTTCGCGTACTTACCCCAACTTTTCAAAGTTCTCCCCAGAATAGCGTGCGTACTCGGATCGTAGATGCCTGTTTTAACTTTTTCCCAAGTGCTCCTGGTGTCTACTTTATTAGCGTATTCCCACTCGTAACCTATGCCGTTTTTATCTTCTTGTTTCTTATTCTTCGTCATAATCGCTCTAAATCAGAATAGCAACGAAAAATATAATAATAATAATAATTATTATTCGAGCAATACCGCGCGGATGTTACTTACTAAATGAAACAAATCAATTTTACGATAGACAGAAAAAATTATCGAAAAATAATATATTATTGAAATATTTATAACATATATATATATATATATATATAAGACGGGGGATAACACGCGAAGACGGTTAAGCATGCGTCGACTTTAGAGTCCCGAAAATGGGAACTGAAAACGGGTGTTCGAGCTAATGCGGTTTTTCGGTAGGCCAAACTTAAACTTACCAATAGTGGAATAGTAGTTAAATCCCTCGCTTACTCGCTAGCTCACTCACACCTCCGTACATTCAGATATTTTTATCTCGATTAAGGTTTTTTTTTCTTTTCGACTTTTTTATTTTTTCTTAGAAAGACGTTCACGCGCAAGCGCCAAGCTTCATACACAAAATTTGGGTTAGTTGTTCAATCTACCGATAAATAAATACTACTACTACCACTACTAAAAGGAAAATAATCGAATATATCCTACGTTATTTATATACGCACGCATAATAATTATAATAATAATATACAATACGACGGTTGAAAAGCTGCCAAAATAAAAACATTACCGAGAAGCCGTTGACGATGATATTACGAACATTTTCATAGCTATTCGTTCGTCATTAATTTCCGCAATCGCTATCGATCGTGATGATGACGTCATACGCAATTCAAAAAGCATATTGGAAAAATTTTGTAATACGTATGAAAATATAAAACGCTAAAATATATCGAACTAAATGATCGCATTTATTATTTATTATATGCTAAAACAAACTATGTTATTATTTTCATTTATATTAATAGAATTTTACACATTTTATTCGTATCGGGTAGTTTTTTTTTTTAACGAACATAAAATATTTGCGAGGCTATATCATGTAATAACTGTGTGTGATATTTTTTTAAAATCCGAATGACATAATGGGAATTTATAAAAAAAAAAAACAAAAAACGTTTCAGCACTCGAGAAAGACCCCGAAATTTATTAGCAATGAGAGCAAGAAGATTCAAAAATTGACATAAAAAATTTAACAATTTTATTTATTTTATAGGACGCGGGTGCTTTTTATTCAATTTCCTCACCATTGAATAGATACCACAATGATTAGTTCGTGGAACTATCAAACCAGCAGTGGAACGCAGGCAAAGCGGATCATCAACAACTCTCGGAAAAAACTGACAAGAATAGCATTGCATTTATCAAAGCTATTAGAAGAATATTATTAATACTAATTTAAGGAGTTGAAGCAATTTTATGTTTACGAAATAATATTCATACCAAACGATTCTCTATTTTGCACGAGCTGGCGCCAATTTCGAAGTTTAGATAAGGTAATTGCGTTTTATATTCTTTATCTAAAACGTTTAAAGAAACGTCAAAAATAAATTGGTATAGTTTTTATATTTTTCCCCCCTAACTAGGCAAATTTTGTCTTCGAGTTATTGAAGGTCCGAGCTCCACCAGTCAGCCACTGGGACCTTAGTACCAGCCTGAGACATGGTGGCTGTCTTCGAAATGTAACAGTTAAATTTGGAAATTTTGTAACATAGGTTAAAGGGCATTGGTACAAAATATCGAACTGAAGACCATTAATGTATTTGGATAGTAGACTGAGATCTTGACTCCTAAATGTTTTGGTTTCCGTTTTGTTGGCACCAAATGACAAAGTGGCATTCAATGGTAAAAAAAAAAAATATCAAAGCTATTATTTGAAAAAATGCTTGAACTCTGTCGTGAACAATGAAATAATCGATACTGTTTTCTTCATTATGATTGCTAAAAGTGGGCATTTTATTATTTTTCATTATGAAATTAATTGAAAAATTGTCGCTGATGGGGACGTTCAATTAACATCACAGATGACGACTGCAGCAAGTAAATGATTAAATTTATAAATACAGTCCATATGATCTTCAGACATTGTAAATTATTATGCTCAATGTCGCAAACTTATTTTTAGTCCACGATGGGTAAAACCCAGAAAAACCGTTAAAGTCCGATTTTCCACTTTCTCTTAATAATGATAATAATAATAATAATAATAATATGAGCTGTTCATCACTGTCTAAATTAACGTCTAATCTTTATTCGTTTAAATTTGTTCTTCACAATACTTTGAATAAGTACCTCCCAAGTGATCCTTTAATGCATCTCATCCCTGTAATTGAGACTCTTCTTCTCAACAGTTTTTAAATAAACTATGATATATATATGAGTCCTGTGAGGGTATTTATATATATATATATATATATATATATATATATATATATATATATATATATTAGTTTTTCTTTAACCGTGTATGTTAAATGGAAACTTGTATAGAATGAAATATATACGTATAAAAACTGCTTCATATATTCAAATTTGTATATATGTATGTGTGTGTTTCAATGTTTTTAATGCTTTTTCTCAGTAATATTAAACGATGCTCAGTGATTTATATTTAAATTGGTCTATTCTACTGTCTCTTAGTTCCCTTACTTTTATGAAAAGTAGCAAAAACCAGTATTAAATTAACTTTTCTAACCCACAGAAAACGTTCTCCTAAATGTTAACCACATTTCCTGTTCGTAGAGATCTTGGTCTAGTCGGTTTTCATTGTCTTCAGGTTGTTCCAATATTTCTATTACTATACATTCCAAAGTATACTTTTACAGATGTAACACACCCGTAAATACCGAATAAACAATGAAGACCACATTAGACCAGGTTGTAAATTTAGTGATCACTCGATACTCACATAAGGTATTAGTAGACCATGATAAATAAAAAAATTACAAATCAGTTACGTCTGTCACGCTATGCAGAGTACCAATTCAAAATAATCAAAATAGCAAATGTATAAATTATTTACGTAGCTTAACAATATAAAAATGAATAAAATGGATGGAATATGTAATAAGATAACAATGATTCAAATAACTAAAAAAAAAATTTTAAGCAATCAAAGTAATCATTACACAGAATATTAACTGAAAGAAAGATGTTGAATAATAACAATGTATGAAAAATATATTATAATATTAAACAAGAAAAAATTGATAAAAACCCGGAATAATATACACGTGTAAGACAACAGAAAGGCATTACTGAGGAAATAACAAAACGGTAGAAAAGCAGCTGGAAATAAAAAATTAATCAAAATTAATACAACCGAATACAAAACATGTGCGACGCCACTCACCCCTACTATCGACATATATATATATATATATATATATATATATATATATATATATGTATATACAGACGGGCGACGTCGCATACAATTGTTTATTATAATTTTTGTTTATTTTTATTTTTATTTATTTTTCATTATTATAGTTTTATTATTATTATTATATTGTTATTATTATTATAATACTGTTATTATACTGTTATTATTATTATATTGTTATTATTATTATATTGTTATTATTATTATATTGTTATTACTATTATATTGTTATTATTATTATATTGTTATTACTATTATATTGTTATTACTATGATTACTATTGTGTAGAATTAGGAATATATGTGAATACTTAGATAATATACGATACCGACATTTATTGCTGGTACTCGGCGAACTCCTTTGTACAACGGGATGACACATGGGAGAGGCCCATGACCGATTATTAAATAAATCGAAAACGGAAGAAAATAATACGCGTTTTATTTCCGATAAATAATTTATTTTAATTTTATTTTGTTTTTCGCGTAGAAATTACGATTAACTAAATATATATATATATATATATATATATATATATATATATATATATATATATGTATATATAAATATAAACGTACTATTAAATGAATTACTTTATTCGCGTATTCTAAATTTTAATCACTTATTTCTTATGACTACGGAACTTTTCCTTAATACTTAGACGAATCGACGGAGCGACTCTCACTCCGCGATCGATCTTAATGAAAATCCATCGTCCTCCCGATCTTAACTACAACCAACTAACTCTTCGAGTCTTCGACTAAACTTAGACTCGAATAAACTATTTCTAATATTATCTCAAGACCCCAGCGCACTACGGGCTACTTATTATTATTATTATCATTTCTTTATCTTCCCTTGTTTTCGGCAAATTCTGGTTTCTAACTTCTTTCAGGTATTACGAATTTATCTGTGCTAATGGATTTTGCTAGTTCTTTGTTAATAAAACTGATGCTTCGTCTAAGAAGTTCCGTCATTTTTTGTATTCTAAACTTACGCACACATACATCTATGCACATAATTTTACGTATATACATATACTTATACTTATTTTTATTGTTATTAGCACGGCGGCCAACAATACCTGCATTTCTACGAACTTTCTAAATTGGTTGTTTGGGCGAAACTCTCCGATTTCTCTTTTTGGATAGCCAATCAGAAAATTCGGAGCTGTTCTTTTAGTCTTTGACCAAAATACCGACTGAGTCCATTTTATAAGGTCTATTCACCTCCTTTTGTCTGCGCTTGCTAAGTCAAATCTTAATTTATTATATATTTCCTATCGGTATTTCCTCTTATTTTTTATCTATACTAAGTTAAACGAATTTTCAAAAGACTGTAATGCTCATGGCGCCAGCATTCTTTCTCGTATATATATATATATATATATACGTATACATATCGTATCTTCAAATCTCATCTTTTTCCCAAAAGTCACGTCCGCTGAAACTCGTAATTCTTTATCGTACATTTTACTTTTGATATTTTAATTTTCTCTCACTACTACTAATGACAACTAGGGTTGTTACACATGATACATATGAACGTAAAGGTCAACCATATTAACGTTATGTAACACATCAGTCAGAGAAAACGACCCATTTAATAGATAATATTTTAGTATTTACGAAATTCTTTAACTCACTACATTTTAATTATTGAACTAGAAATATCACCACGAACAATTATTACTGCTTAGCAAAAACTACTTTAGATGCGATAATATATCGTGTATATACATGAAATTTAATTAATTTAAATTTTTCTTATAACAAGAACCTAACGAACTTATTAAAAAATGTAACGTCATTTTTACATCTGTTGCTTGTTTTGGAAAAAATATTTATCGTAAATTTTTAAATTCGCTAAATACGAGAAAAAAAGCGACATTTTTCTTTTTCGAACATTTTCTGTCAAAAATTTAATACCGTAAGAATGAAAATTGCGTGTTATATATGAATATAAATATTAATATTGATAATTTTAGCTTTAAAAAATGTTATCAAATTTAGTATTCTTTAAACCAACAATCAATTTATCCTTAATTTGTAACTCGTTTGTTTTGAAAATAGTCTACTTAAGATTACGATTAGAAGACAAATATTTCATTGAAATTGTGACGTAATCATTACATTCTTTTATCAAAACAAAATCTATAGCACGAAAATTACCAAACATATTAATTTCAACGATAAAGTTGTAAAAAAAGAAAAATTTTTAACATTAAAGTTCAACTATAAATCGATAAAACTGAAATTCATACATTTTCTTCATAGGTATATAAAATAATGACAAAAAAATTTCCCACCTTTCCGGTAATTTTATCCTCATAATATAAATCGAACGTGATTCTTTGTGATCGGTAAGTTTCATTTTTATACTATTTATTTTCGATAAAATTCCTTTCTAGTATATATATTATAATATCTCAAAGTAAAATTCAAATATATAATAACGATTTGCAATCGGTATTTATATTAAGAATGATATAATATAATTCTTCCAATACTTCAATTTAGATTATCTCGTTTTTCTCTGCATCGAACGACACTGTATTTTTTCAAAATCGAAAATTTTCCAATTAAATTAAATACTCATTCTTTTTCGAAATTAATTCAACTAAATATCTTAATTTTATATTTCATTAAAGATTACACACGTGTAAGGTGAAAAATTAACAACATCGAATCATCCAAATAAATTTTCGTCGAAAAAATACTAACCAATTTGTTGATAAAGATACTCCGAAATTTTTGTTCATGTTTTATGAAGTAATATAAACATATCATCCTAAAACCTTAACGCGTATTCTAATAATTTAATATAAAATAAAGAAATGCACTGTTACTAATATATATATATATATATATATATATATATATATATATATATATATATAATCGGCGACAATCAAGAAATCCCTAGTGTAGTGTGCTTACAATTAACCGGAATTATCATGTGGAATACCCAGCCAGTAAACAATAATAAAAAAATTCCGATCACAGACTTTCACACTAAAATATATGTATGCGCGTACGCGTATTAAATATTATGTAGATAAATGACGTGTCTAATAAAATTAAATAGATATATGCCTTGTAATTTTCACATTCAAAACTATTCGAACATATATTAAATTATATTACCGATTACAAAAAATTTAAGACTCATCCATAATGATAAAAACTCGCTAGTAACAGTCATAAAATATACTCAACTTCACTTTTACGTTATTTTTTTAATCCAAAATTAATTGCCCGTATACATTATTATGAAACTAAGATTAACTACCAAAGCGCAGATTTCCAGAATAAAACTAAATAATGATCAAGTTACAAAGTGTGTTATAAACATATGATAAAGCGATGAATAAAATACGAAGGTGAAATTACAACTACATTCGAAAATATGCAATCAGAAATATTAAAATGAAAAAAAAATTGGTGAAGAAGCGAAGACTACGCGGAAACATCTAATGCAGCAAACATGGCAAGTACAAAGCTCGCTTAAGTAAAATGTTGACTCGCATTAGTAATAGCGGATTGAAGCATTAAAATCATCAAGTTGTAAGAGAACAAAAACAAGTTTGATTAGTGGAAAAGAAATTCATATATATATATATATATATATATATATATATATATATATATATATATATATATATATACATTCGGTAATTAACTAAACATTTACCGAACTAGCCAAGGATCGAATAACGGTGATACAGATTTAAAAAGAACCTCTGAAAATCATCGATCGTATTCGTTAAGTTACGAACTATGAGATTTTTTTCTGTCTACTAATAAGCTTCGGAATAGTTCAACTGTAGTCAAGTTACACCACTGCGTCAAATTTTGTATCCACGTTATTCTTTTTATTTCGAACGATCTTTGATCTTGCACCACTGTATAAAAGAAGATAAAGTATACTATATTGTTCCGGATGACGCATTATGCGTCCGAAATGGTTTTAATTTTCAAACTTCTTTTACTATTTCTTTACATTTAGTTAATGAATTCGACATTT